>CM076578.1:1999173595-1999328934 GCA_034641835.2 Pinus albicaulis
ACTTAAGGTGTCAAGGAATATAAGTCTGCATAGGATTTTCAACATTTTCTATGTATTTTTGAAAAAGAAACAGAACGCTACCAGAAATTCTGGTAGTGTTCCAGTTTTTGCATGTAGCACCTATTTTAACTTAATTTTGAAACTTGTCAGCGAAATTTTTTACCAAGCCAATTAAGGATGGATAAGAACCCATAACCAAATGGATATAACAAGTGATGGTGAAATGTGGTTATGAGGTTGTTGGAGGTCTTATTAAATGGATCTAAATGGTTACTAAAGACCCAAGAAACAAGGAGATAAATTAGCAGAAAAAGGGGTAGCATGACAACACACTCAGCATTTCAGCCCAAATTTCTTCTCTGCTTTCTTCTCCATCTATCCTTTCTATCAGATTTCGATGAGATACGGTTGTAATGTCTTTTGACACCTATGTAATGTTAGGAGTAATGCTTCCTTATTTTTAGAAGAGATGGAGTTGGTGCCTCTCTTTCTATATATACCACTTGTAAATACCATTTCCAAGTTGGATGTTGGTCTACCTAAAGACTGAATATAATAAAAAGCATTTTTTACTTCATGTTGGAAGATTTTGTGACTCAAGGAACATCTAATGTGTGGTGTGTCTCCTTTCTTTGTTAACTTATTCTAAAATATGAATTGCAGCAAATAGTAAGGTGTGAGTGAGGAATTGTTAAAGGATTTAACAGTAAATTATGTGCTTTCAGTTTTCTGCAAATTATATGTGTGTTATAAAACATGTCACTGAATATTTCATAAAGGATTTATGAAATACTTTATACATGCAATCTATTTTCTGAATGTTGTTTACTTTGCATAAACATAGTTTGTATAAAGAGCCATCAATCATAGTTGTGTGACTGATTTAGGATAAGAATATTTCCTATAATAGGTACCATCTATCCATATTCTCCATTTGTACACTCTGCTCCCTATACTACCAATTTAACCACAAAATTTATACTTGCCACAACTTGCCAAATGCATGAAAGTCTTAAAGAATATAAAAAAAAAACATTTCAAAATCTTTGAGAAGCCATCCCACCACTCAAACAACCCTTTGAAAAATTGAAATGAACTATGATGTGTAAGGCTTACTCCTTATGAATTCAAGGAGTGACTCCTTGTGCTAACACTTTACATATTGCAAGCAAAGATCGAGCTCTAGTAATAGAGGGAACGATCTGCTGGTTAATCCTGTCTAGTGCTACATTGGGACAGTCTCCTCTCCTTCCTTCATTCTCTGTCTGTCAAACTACAGCTCTCTGATCTATATTCTATCTCTCTATATCCTCCCCCTCTGAAATACAAGATCCTCATATTTATAACAACAGTGTTTCCCAATTTCGGGATGAAGGTTAAAAAACGCATACAATTTTAGAATCATGAACCGATTTATGGGAAAAATAAGGAACCTGCGTATTTGATTGGATTCCCATCAATTTGAGGTTCTATATAAATACAAAATCCGGTATTGAATCATCGAAACTTTCGGCATCATGTCCATGGACATATCACGTTGTTATTAATCCTCGTGGCTTTTAGAAATAGTTTAACTAAACGCTTTGATGCCACTTCGTATTGGGTGTAATATTTGCCTCATTCTTTTGGATGTCTAAACATGGACGATGGATCACAAGGTTGCATTTGATATAAAAGTGAAAAATTTGTGTGGCCAAGAGGATTTGTATGTGAAGCATCGATCAAACATTGCTTCTCAAAAATGGTTCATCGTTGTTGATATCAATACTGACCGTGTACCCATATTTGAAAGGAATGTTGTGCATTATTCTTTCATTGTTTCCAAAACATGTGTTTATTGTAATAGACCCAAAAGATGTCATACACAACAAGAAAACTAGCAGCGGAGCATACATCTTTATATTGGGAATTCGGGTGTGACTGATGAAGCTAATGCAAATAGAAATACCGAATAGATTTTTCAACATCTAGTTCAGGAACATGAGTACGGTGCAGGAATTGACGCATGGTACTGTTAGCAACCTATAATATAGGGGTCATAATTTTGACTTGACTATTGGTAATTTTGTAAAATTGTACATACTTTGCCTTCTGCAAGTTGTATTCACATATTTTGTAAAAAATCAAAAATCAAAAAGAGGGTAAAAAGTCCTAAAAAATAATCAAAGGACTTAGAAAAAATAAGATACCCCAAAAGAAAAAATGAATAAAGCATGAAAGTGAGCAAGCATAAATGCCGCTACTTTTTACTTTTTGACTATGGCAGAGTGTCAATAAATGTCATTAGTCCATGATGAGTTAAACAGTTCAATATTAACTTATCATTTTTCAATTTCCATTGTTTTAGATAGAGAATAATGAGTTGTTAGACAATTTAATCCTAACAATTCAATAGTTAGGTAGAGAAATAAAGTGAATCCAACAGTTTAATCTGGATTCATGTATGAAATAAGTGTAGAGCTAGATAGTTTACTCGCTTTCAGAAAAAATAAATGCTGTGAAGGTTGCTAGCTTAAATGCACCTTGTTACAAAAGAAGAAAAAATGTTAGCATGGTAAGATGGGTAGGTAGAAGAAGGTGAAAAGTCTCAATGTAAATATCATTCATCATGGGCTTCAAAATAACTAACTTCCCCTTCCCATAGTCATGAAACATTCTAGACTATCAGTCAGAAAGGCTCAAGGCATTTCCTTGACTTTTGTTGGGACCGGACCCAAGGCTCTATGACTGATTAGTTAAAAATGTGAAATGTCTATATTAATCCCTTAATCACATTATTTACCATTCATGCATTCATTTCCCCTGAAAAATCCTAAGTAAAACTTCATTTTTACTTAAAGATACTCTAATCCTCATTTGATTAACCTCCCACATCATTTCAAAGCATAAAGCCCTGAAAATCACATTTTATCCTAAGTCTAAGTGATGAAGTTATTATAATGCAAATTTGCTTTTTAATCTTCACTTTCTTAGTTATATTAATGTGTTTTTTAATATACATTGTCCCCTTGTCATATTAACTCTAACTTATGTATTAATTCCCTACAATTGACCTTTTCCTATTATATAACTCCTTTTATAAATAAATCCCAAAAACCCACTTATTATAACTTGAGCCAAAGTATTTTATTCCCACATGCTTAAATAAAACCCCCCTTATAACCCCTTTGGCTAAAAGTTTATCCTTATATATAATCCCGCCCCTATGGTAATTAAGTCTTCTTGATTTAATTTACCGTATAAATAAAATATGAAGAAAAAACATCTTAAAACATGTATTATGCGTGTTTTAAACAAATGTTACCTGAAGTTTTGTTAAAACTAAACTTCAATAAAAAACAAACCTTTCCCCTATATATTCCCGCTCCAAGTCCCTTAACCTAAGGTCAAGACCTTAATCTTACCTTTTCCCCCCATACATTATACTGCATACCCCAATTCTTAACCTTGGTTAAATCCTTACTTTAATCCCCTCCCGATCCCTTTTTTCATTTGGAAAAGGTCTTTTTGTATATAAATTTCCAAAATCCCTTTGCTCTATCGGGTTGAATTTTGACCCTCCGATCCCCAATTCCCCTTTAATCCAACGGCTCTAAACGAACGCAATAAAAATCTCCCTATACCTTACCTTTTCCCGTCGCGTTAATTATCAGCCATTTGCTCGTCTCTTCCCAATGTAACGGTTCCTATTGAACGCGATAGTTTTAATCCATGAACTTTACCCTTCCCGTCGCGCTAATTTTCAATCGTTCGATCTTCGCTTACCTTCAAGATCTGACGATCCTTATTTAACCTGATAGTCCCCAGCTCCCGTTCCTACCATGGCCCATCGCGCTCAATATATACCGTTGATCTTCCACCCATCTAATCGACGACCAATAAACAATCTCCCGGATCCACTACACTTTCCTCGCACTTTCCCTTTTAATCTGAACTGTTCGCTCCCAAAGGCCCGATCCAACGGCAATTGTTCATTTTCGCGCTCCAAACATAAACGTTCGATGTTTCGGCAAAGCCGCGCAAAATGGGTGGTTTTTCCAAACCACCCCGTGCTTACGTGTCGCCACCACGTTGTATCGCGTTTGAAATGCATAATACCATTTACCACCCTTCACCAACGTGAATACCACTAGCCGTATTCCTTAAACCCAACCCGCTTAACCTGAGTTTAATGTTATTTAACTATGGTTTCACCATCGGTTCAATACATTAAAACTTAAAGTTTATTCAAAATTTTCACTATTTTCCTTTTAAACTGGTGAAAGCATCCATAAACCTTTTTTCCTTGAATTTGCCCCATTAAACCCTGAGAAATCGCGCAGAGCTTTTTCAACCTACCAGAGCCATTTTTCGATGCTCATTTCCCTGAATTTCAACTACAAAGTGCTACATCGCCCTCTGAAAAGCCATTTTCGAAGAATTGAAGACTAAGCACCTCTGCAACGTCTTCAACCGAATTTCGCTGGTTCTTCAGGTATTTTTCTTCAAGCTTGCCCTCTAAGACTTCAAAATTCCCGTTACTTTCAAAATAATTGCCAAAATTGTACAATTAAATTGCATAAAAGTGTCCATTTTATAGGGGAAACTCTGTCAAAATTTCCCTGGAATCCCTAATTTCCCTTTCTCGCAGTTTTTCCCATGCCCTAGTCTGTTTCGCTATTGAAATCAGTCTTAATATATGTTCTGAGCTTTAAAACCCTTGCATTACCCAAAACCCTGCTCAGAAACCCCATTTTCCAGTAGAAATTCACCAAGAAATCCCTGTTTCTCACAAAGGAACTTAGCAAACCATTTAAGCTTGCTTCGTTCAGATTAAAAATGACAAAGAAACAGGTAACCCCCAAGAATGGAGGCCCAAAGTCTCAAAAGAAGTCTTCTACAAAAATCCCTCAGCTTAAGTCCTTCAAAATCGACAAGCCAACTCCTGCACTCACGGCTGATTCTACAGAAGTGGTCAGACCAGTCCAGCCTCTAGTCATTTCCCTAGAGAATAGCCCTTTAGTTGATTTGGACTATAGAATAGTAGACCCTAATGTAGAATTTAACCTGCTTGATGTCTATAATTGGTGCTTTGGAAAATCAGTGGAAAAGGGTGACAAAGATATTCCAATTTGGGAATCCATTCTGCCTAGATATATTGTCCCTCTCACTCATTCAGTTCTTGACTTTATCAGATTATGCCAAGCCTATTATATGCCAGAACAAAGATGCATTGTAAACAAAGAAAAAGAGATCCAATTTTACATCACTGAAGAGTCAATAAATTCCATGCTGCAAATGAATCATGACCCCAATTCTGCTTCCCTATCAATAGAAGATTTAACCCAACTATATCTTGACTTGGATTTCAATACCAGATTCAAAATATACCAGACTTTTTGTCTAAATCAAGTTGATATTCCTAAGTTAAATCCTCCTTTCGACACCTTTGATTTCCCAGATGAGACTATACAGATTGTCTCAATGCTCTCCTTCATACTAGGATACACTAGTGATGAATTCATTGATGTGGCTATCCTAGGTTTTCTATCAACACTAAGCCCTGGTCAATCACCATCCATTATGTTCAATTTTGCTAGATTCATTGCTGAAAGCATGCATTATCAATTATCCAGATTATCAGAAGAAGTAGTCTTCAGATACTCCTCTTATCTACTCCACCTCTTCCTATATTATCAAACAGATAAGTTTCCTATTGAATGTCAGAAAGTGGATGTAGAGGGAAAGATTCGGTCAGTAGTATTTTGGTCATCTATTCTAAGAAAATGGAACAGAGAGTATAGTTTTGCAGATTTCAATGACTCATTTATTGCTCCTGCTATGTATCTTTTGGAAAAGAAGGAGATCCCTAGGATTAATGATGAGACAAGAAGAATTCTACAGCTATCAGAGAGCTATAAAACTGGGGACTGGTATTTATATAAAAATCACACAGAAATCAGAGTGTATGGCTCATCCCTGGCCCCATATAAATTACCGAGATTTGTTACTACAAGAATATTTGCTTTGGAATATCTGAGACAGATATTGAATGTAGATGAAATCAACTTCATAGCTTCCAGGAAAAAGACCCAATTTAAGCTGAAAAATCAAATTGGGCCATTCATTGTGAATAACAGAGAAGCTGTCAATGAAATAAATTTCAAACTTAAAGAGTACAACTTCCCATGTAGTTTTACATGGAATTATGACCCACAAGGTATTTTGAGTACAATGAGGGTAAAATTCAAGTTGCCTATTTACTTGCATGATCCTAAGCCCCATATTGAAATATATGCTAATAAAATTGAATGGGAGCCAAATACCCTATTTGATGATGATTCACAGGTAGTACAGGTAATACAGGTAGACAATGGCAAAGGCAAGCAGATTGAACAGACACAGGTGGCTTCTATAAGCCAAGAGACTGATAATGTACATAAAAGGGACAAGGAAGGAGATAATTTCATAGCTGAGACTATTGAGGACAAAAAATTCAGAATTCCTTATAGTAAGAGAAGTAAGATAACAGAAGAAGAAAGGGATAAGGCTGTAAATATTGAAAATAATGAAACAGATGATGAAGCTACAAGAATAGTCACTTAAACATTAAAAGAGCTTCAAAATGTAAAAATTGGAACACAACAAAAAGATACAGTCATGAATGAAAACCAGGCTACTATTGATTTTCCTCCCTCTTCTAAGGAAACTGACAATACAGAATCAGAGATTCAGATCAGATTCAGACAGATTAAAGAGAAGAATGAAGAGATCAAGAATCAAGCATATTCTAGATTTCTTAAGGAAAAGCCTGGAAACAAAGACATGCTTCTTTCAGCATTTGATTATTCATCTAATAAATTGGTAATGTCATTCTTGAAGCCTACAGTGGCTGAGCCAAAATCAGTGGCAGATTATTCCAAAACAGATTTTGAAGTGGATGCAGATGCCATTCATGAATTGGATCAAATTGAATTTCATAGGAGCAATACTGAAATGCTATATGCCAAAATTGTCAGTAAGACTATGAAATCAATTAGGCTTGAGAAAACAGTGCTCAACCTCCAGAATCAAATGAAGTTGGACAAGGCCTCACTATATGCTAATAATTTGAGAATAAAATCACTAGAAGATATAGTGATTGAAGCAGGGGGTGACCCAGCCAACATTGAAGGGGAAAAATTCCTAATAAAACAGAAAAATGAGGATATAGTTGCTCTTAGAAAACAGCTGAAGTTGTCTCAGAGTGAAAACTCTCAAGCAAAAGAAATTCTATAGTAAAAAATAGAGAATGATGAATTAAAGCGGCTTGTACATCAAATGACAGTTCAGATAAAAACAATGGAAAGCCAAATAGAAACTTTAATGAAAGAGAATGAAGAACTAAGAAAATCACAATCGGTGGTCATTCCTACAGTGATCCCCACTGTAAGCACTACTATACCATCTACTTTGGCAGAACACTTGGCACCAAAAGGAGTACTGGCAACTGCAGTGCCAATTACTTCTCAGGAAATCTCTGCCTCTTCTTCTTCATCCTCACAGATGAGCACACTACAAGACCAAGCAGCCGTGATCAAAGCCATAGAGGAAATATATATTAAAGATAAATAAATTCTTAGTCTGAAAGGCATTATTAAAAATCTAGAAAGTTCCAAAAATGATGCCTTGATTACTTCTAAATGACATGAGCAAAGGGCCAATCGACTACAAGAACAGGTGAAGATTCTGCAAGCACAAGTAAACCTTACAGATCAAGTGGCATATATAAAAAATCATTTATGGACCAAAATTATTGAAGGTATTCATTCTCAATGGCCTTCAATTCGGATAATTTATGAACAAAGAGAGTTACTTCAAGTTGCTAGTACAGAGATTGATAAGACTAAAAGGGATTTTTGACAATAAACCAGCTCAAGCAATCCAACTCATAGATTTTTTAAACAGTAAAAAAATGGAAGAATTGGAAGAATTGAAAATTGTTGATAGGACAGAAACCATTCTTCAAATCAAAAAGGTCCTGAACAAAAGAAACATAATGAGTAACCTAGAGGACAAGTGTAAAGACATGAATGTATCCATCTCAATATTTTTAGCCAAATACAAAACATTATCAGAAGCAGGTTTGCCTGACATTCATGCATTGAATGACAAACTGATGCCTCAGAAAGATTATGATCTAAAGATCAAGCCAAACAGCCTCTGCCACAAGGATCACCAACTGGAAAAATACTTCTTCAGTATTTTGAAAATCTGTTCTTTTTAGATAATGAGATCAAGCATATGTTCACTATCAAGCCTATCTTTGCCAAGTATACAGAGGCAGATGAAAGTTACAGAAAATTGAAGACTATGAAGATCCCCTCTGCAGAAAAGTGGCAAGAATTCACAGATCTGCTGTGAATTTGATGAATGAAAAACATGAAAATCACTTGGAAATTCATATTTTACCGTTACGTCAAAGGTAAAAAATACAAGGTTAAAGTGTATCAGTAGGTGAAAGAGTATCAGTGAAAATAAAGTTACTGTTGGTTACTTTTTAATTACCACAGTAAAACAACTCAAATCAAATGAATAAAGAGTATCAACGTTGAAAGTTAAAGGAAGGAAAATTCTTCAACCTCTTTCCACAATAAAATGCACCTAATGCTAACAGTACTCACAGCACATCAACATCAGTTCCAATTAGAATAATCAGTTCTATTTTTTCTTGTAAAAAGGTAACATCTTGCAAACTGTTTTGCAGTTGTCCCTCTTATTATGCTTTCTTTCCTATTTTTTATTAAAACATTATCTCAATCTCTGAGATATTTTGTAAACAACTTTTTGTATAAATACTTCACAATTCGAAGTATTCAGTGTGAATAAAAATTTCTCAAGACAACTATAGTCTTATTTGCTGGTCATATTGAAGTTGGTGAGTCAATTAGCGAAAGCAACAGACTAGAAAGAGATCAGAGACATCATAGCTAAGGATTCTCATGGTGACAAGATAAGTCTCGTTCTTTCCTTGTTTTCAGTGTATTTATTTTAAGTTTACATTCATTCATATTATGTGTTTCTACTCTATAATGATCAATTAAGGAAAAAATAAACAGGATTAGTGATGATAAGCTCCCTATTTCGAAACTTATTGGCATTTTGATGTTTTCTACTTGACAACCGGACCATAGAATTCTTAATTTCTCTAGGTCCCAGTTAGATCCCCTTCTTCAATCTTCTTATTTGTAGCTTAAGGATTCTTAAGTGCCATTTTGCTCAGATTCCACCCACTCCATCAAATCAAACCTATACAAAGCCTTAGAAGGTCACCTATCTTGCCCTTAGCACATTTGCATCTCTGAGCCTTATTTCTTAGTTCTGCTTGCCTAGAGAGTTGACTCCATTGCCCAATATTATGGTAGATCCTTCTGGTTTACCTTGAAATCTTTTTTATTCCCACCAATCTTTTAAAATCAAACCCAATTACACAATCATAGCTAGCCTAATATCTGTTAATAAAACAAAGCTAAATAATACGGAGAGATCCCTCTCTGGAGTTCAAGAAGGTTAGATCTTGAATTCCCAAAGCGGTTCTTGGTTACCCTTGGTGTTCTTAACTACAAAAATCCCCATCCCACAACCTGAGAATTACTAGGGTGATAACAGGTACAGTAATGTGTGGTGCAGGAACTAATGCACGATAAAGAAACTGATGCATGGTACAGGAACGCGTGGTGCAGGAACTGATGCGTGGTACAAGAATGCGTGGTGCAGGAACTGATGCGTGGTACAGGAACGTGTGGTGCAAGAACTGATGTGTTGTACATGAACGCGTGGTGCAAGAACTTGATGCATGTTGGCCTATGCATATAATCAACTCATTTTTAAACCTGCAAACATACAAACCATTATTAATGATGCTTTTAATGTTTAAATCTCATTAAAATAAGGGAATAGCAAATACTTACTTATTATCTCCGAGAATGCAAAAAAATACAACAATAACTATTCAAACTAAACAAAAGCATGAGGGATTTCGAGCAACGTGTTGGGAAAAATTAATTGCTTAATAAAAACAACTAATCACCTAATCATTAATTATCAACCAAGGAACATATTTTTATTTCAAGGCAATCAGAAAAATATATGCATAGAAAATACCAACAGCTAACATTGGTTCTACATGATTATGCTCTACACTATCAAGCTCATTCGAAAAGAAATAAAATGTAAGACTTGAAAAAAAATACTAAATCTCAAAAACATAAAGTAAATGACAAGAAAATAATTATGCTAATCACACGACTTGAATCAATACTAAATTAAACCACACTTTGTTGAATTGTAAGTTTAACCTATTGCACCCAACATAATTCAAATGTTAATCTAGAACAATAAATTAAATTAAATATAGAAATTGTAGGAAACAACAAATATGGAAAATGAAACAAACGAAAAATTAATTTTAAAGAAAGGAAATCTACTTTAAAGAAAAATAATTCAAATTCAAATAAACAAGCATGCGACTAAACTACTTGAGATTTTCAAGGCAGCACCTCATCCAAGTAGTGGGTCCAACTACCCAAGACTCTGTTCTGCCTTGAGAAATAAATCAGACCAAATTACAAGTAACAGATGTAGAACTCAATGGATAGCTTCCTTCATTAAAATATATGAGAGAAATAATTACATGAGAATGAAGCTTGTGGCTTTGTCTCAAGTTCAACAATTATTCATCACCTATTCAGAAAATGTTCATTCAAAATCAACAATTGTCCATCTGTTCATCCCCCCTCTCTTTGATCTCCGTTTTAATTTAAATGCACATAAAGAAAATGGAAATTATAGCTAATGTTATTACAAAATGACTTATCATTACAATTGGAGATTGTCTACAACAAATTGATTAGCAAGATCAGATCCGAAATATCATGACTCAGCTAGAACAAGTCGAATCTAGTATTGCAATTGGAAGAATTTGGAAAACGACCACAACAGTAAATCTAAGAAAATTGCGTTTAGAGAACCTTTGGTTTCTCTCATTCCAAACCAAATTTTGGAAAACTGCTCAATGGAAAACTGAATTGGTTTGTTCTGCACAAAGTTCGTGTCTTGGATGTTCAGGATTAATCTTCATTTTTCCAAAATCACCAACGCAATAGTCGTTTTTTATCCCAACGAATTTATGAGTTGGAATAGTTGGAGATCTAATTTCCAATTTGGAAGAGATCTTGGATGCTAAAAGCATGAATGATGTTATGACATTTTAAAAAAACCATATTTTACAAAATCATGTATAATAATTATCAATTTATTATAAATAAAGGAAAATGTGTATTACTTATCCATAAGAGCATAAATTATTATAAAATGGAATTAAATGACAAATTATGATAAAAAATGATAGAAATGGATGAAATGGATGTTAGTAACTGGTAATAATAATGACAATTTAGTGGCCCAACATACTCCCAAACTGAACATGTTGGATGTCCTCATGCAACCCAAAGCCTCTGTATTAACCAAGTTGTAATACAATAATCAAAATGTTCACCCCGAGTCATTATATTGATGGAACAAATGACTTCTTCCTCAAATAACAAATATTACATTTTAGCGATGTTAGTGAAGACATAACAATTTTCACATTGACTTTCAACCATATGTAGATCAAGTTATAGCAAGAAACTACAAATTTCATTAACCATTTTCTCAAAAAATACAAACCAGTTTTTGTTGAAATTTTGCAACTATATTAATGCTTCTCTAATCCAAAAATCTAATCG
Source organism: Pinus albicaulis (assembly GCA_034641835.2). Lineage (NCBI taxonomy): Eukaryota > Viridiplantae > Streptophyta > Pinopsida > Pinales > Pinaceae > Pinus > Pinus albicaulis. The sequence goes on from CM076578.1 coordinate 1,999,185,343, forward strand.
CTTTGATGCATGGATCATGAGATATAAGAAAAATGGTTATAAGTGACAGTGCATGATTTATGAAATTTTACAAACTAATTTAGCTTGAAATTTTCTAGGTTTGTATAGTTTAAAGGTAGCTCTTTGTTTTCCAACAATCACAAGAATGCAATTCATAGTTTTAAAGATATGCATAAATCAATTTCTGCACTGTATAAAAATGAAATTGTATGCCTTAAATGAGAAAGAAAGTAGAAAGCATCCATCATGTGTAGCAATTCCTCCCCCAAACTAGAGAATTAGAATGCCCTCATGCTATACTAGAAAACAGATTGAGGTAGTTGCTACAATCTTTATGCTTGGTGTACAACAACATGGAATAAGGGAGGTTTTGAGAATGAATAAGGAGATAGATGGATGATGGAATGGTCATAATAAAGAAGTGAATGAAAGTAACACTCCCCCAAACTGAAAACTTTTGTGTCTCTGAAAAATGGGAAGTGGTAAAGAAGTGGAAAGAATGAAGATAAATAATGCTCAATGGATTTTCATGAAATTCTCCTAAAATTTTAATAAATCAAAAATTTATGCTATGTTACCTTAACTTTTACCTCCGTAGAAATGTGGAATGGCATGCATGGACTGACATTTGTTGAAGCTGATGTAGGTTGAGCTGATGCTGAAAGTGATGCAAAAGGTGGAAGCCATGCAAGCTGAAAGTAAGTACAAAGTGTGGCATGGTTTTGTTCCCCCAAGAATCCATGACCATAAAGCACGGGAAAATAGGAAAGGAAGTTCTGGATTCATAAATGCGGTAGAAAAATAATGAGAGTAGTGTACATATGATAGAAAAGGTCAGAGCAATACAAATCGTAAAGATGATTAGGAATTTACCAAAAAGAGTAAAACATAGATTTAAGCATTATGAGAAAAGATTTTCCTTTGGTGGCAAGATATGATGAAATCATGACAGGCAATGTAAGAGGACGACTGCTAATATCATTTGATCGAGCAGTTTTTAATATAATTCATATAAAAGTATAGTTTACCATGCACATTGATTAATATAGATATAAACATTGTTCAAATGGTACATTCGTCTTTGGAAATGAATCAATGGGAAATATTGTGATATATAATAATTAGCAATGTAACATAGAACTTCAATACCATAAGTAGATCCACTACTGCCATCAGGTGTCTATAGCCTCGATAGGGTTGTTTTTTAACCCAAAAATGAGTCAGGATCCTCTATTTAGTATTTAGATAATTGTTTATTTTTATAAAGAGATCATTGTGTTGGCATGATAACCATATAATCACAGTTCCATTCACCAGGATATAGCAAAGTGATCAGGTCATCTCATGATGAGACCTCCTATCCTTCTGATAGTTTTGACTGTCTAGAAGGCCATTACCCTGGTGGGGTGGCCATAATGGAAATTTCACTTGTTACATCCTTATGATCATGGTAAGTTGGCTTGTGCTGAGACACCCTATCCTCTCTAAGAAGATTTGTATTAGATTTTCATATTTTTATTATAAATGGAGGGAGGCTCATTACCTCCTTAAGAGCTATGGATGGCATGAGAAATAAAATAATGCCAATGAAAGTTATGTTTTTATCCCCATATTATCATATCAAAGGGGATTATCAATTGAAAGTGTGAAAGATAAACCGGCATGGTATTGAGATAGTGAATCATTTTAAGATATGTCCAAATATGAGATATTCAAAAAGTCATTATATAGATAAAACATGTTAGTTTCAGAATAAAGATAACCATCAAAGTTTGTAAAAGTCATAATTTTGTTAATATCACTATTTTTCGTTTATATTGGGTACAAATTTCCAATCAAAAAGATGGTTTTCATGGAAAAACGTATGAAGGAAAAATGGTTATTTGATTGATATCAAATGACAACAAAAATTGAAAAAGTTCATTTTATTGAACAATAGCTGTTCAATCTATTAAACATCAATTGTTCAATTGATTGAACAACAATTATTAAACACACAAAAATAAATCGCAGTTGTTCATTTTTCTGAACAATAGTTGTTCAATTGATTTAACAACAACTATTCAATTGATTGAACAACAAAAACACCCCAAAAAAATTGTGGTTGTTCAATTGATTGAAAATAAAAAACACACCAAAAAAATTGTGGTTGTTTAATTGATTGAACAATAGTTTTTCAATTGATTGAAAAACAATTTTTCAATTGATTGAACAACAAAAACACACCAAAAAATTGTGGTTGTTCATTTTTCTGAACAGCGGTTGTTCAATTGATTGAGTAACAATTGTTCAATTGATTTAACAGTGAAAACACAACAAAAAAAAGTGTGGTTGTTTAATTGATTGAACAACAAAAACACACCAAAAAAATTGCAGTTGTTCATTTTTATGAATAACAGTTGTTCAATTGATTGAACACACAAAAGAAAAGAAAACACAGCCGTTCGCTTTTCTGAACAACATCCATTCAATTGATTGAACAACAATTATCAAACACACAAAATAAAAGAAAACGAAACCATTCGCTTTTCTGAATAGTAGTTTTTCAAACGATTGAACAACAATTATTAAACACAAAGAAGAAAAAGAAAACACAGTTGTTTGTTTGATCGAACAATAGTTGTTCAATTGACTGAATGGAAGCCATTCAATTGATTGAACAGTAGTTCTTAAACACCCAAAAGAAACGTGATTTTTCATTTGATCGAACAACAATTGTTCAATTGACTAAACAACAACTGTTCAATTGATTGAATAACAATTATTAAACACACACAAAATAAACACGACTGTCCATTTTATCGAACAATATTTTTTCAATGGACTAAACTACATATGTTCAATTGATTGAACAACAGTTATTAAATACACATAAAAGAAACATGGTTGTCTGTTTGATCGAATAGCAGTTGTTCAATTGACTGAACAATAATTTTTAAATTGATTGAATAGCATATATTAAACACATGCAAAAGAAATCGGAGATGTTCGTTCTACCGAACAATAGCTATGCAGTCAAAGATATGACAACAAATGTGCAGTCGGGAATGGAACAACAGTTGTTCATTTGATTTAACAACAACTATTCGTTGGATGGAACAGTAGTTGTTCATTTGATATAACAACAAATTTTTGTTGGACGGAACATCAGTTATTCATTTATACCACTACACATTCACCAACGGAATGGCAACCACAACTTTTAAGGAAGCAACCCCCGAAACACAAAAACATAAGAGAAATAAGAAAATAAACAACACTTTATTAAAAAGAGTAAATAAATAAATAAATTAAGTTACAACAATTGTGATTTTAGTTGTAGTAATGTTGTTTCCTAAGGGAACATCAATCTATTTCCAGGAAAAATAGTTTTTCAATGGTGCATGAATGGAAAAAAGTGATCTTTAGAAAAAATATGTTTTGGTGGAAATTACTTGAATTTTCAATTCTTCTTTATTCCTGTTATGAATCTGTAAAGTAATGAAAATATCTTCACACATCGTTTTCTTTTTGGAAGGTTCTAGCGGGACATTTGTGGAAAGATATTATAAGACATTTTAGATCATGACACCTATAAAAACATAACATCATATGATATTAAACTTCTTAATATATGCTTGGATGAAATGTCGTTATTTCATTAACATTGTCTTCAAGAATCAATTTTTCATAAATGGACTTCCTTTATTCTCCTTGGACCTACAAGAAATGAATATCTACCTACAATAAACATAAAAACATGGAAGAAGAGAGGTGTATGGGCTCTCTTAATCCAAGAAATATATAATAAAAAAAACAATTAGTTACTATGTAAAATAAATCCACATAAAGATAAACAAAGAAGAATTTATATGTCACCTGCGGGAGAGCATTCGTCAACCATACTAACCAGCAGTGTTTTAATAATAAATTCTTTGTTTTTCATCCAATTTCAGTGGTTCCAAAGCCAAATTAAATTTGTTTCAAATAGATATCACCAATAGAAATAGGTTATAAAAATCTCATGATATGATATATCACATTTACTTATAACAATCTACATAACAAAGTCATTTTCAATTTCCTAACTTAGACCAACAGTTGATATTTTAGGCATAAATTTTTCGTTTGATGACGGATTTAATTGATTCAAATTGGAGATTAAATTATTTTCATATATATATATATATATATATATATATATATATATATATATATATATAGATATATATATATATATATATATATATATATATATATCCATCCAATAGAAACGAGTTTTGGAGGCAAGAAACAGAGTTTTGAGAATGTTGATTTACTATAGGCAGTCTGTATTTTGGTCATAAATTTCTCATACTATATAGAAATAAAGTGATTCAAATTAAATTGTAAACTAGATTCATAGGGTAATATAACATAGAAACAGGTTTGCAAGATTTAGTCATTTGGGCCTCCAAAAACTGACTGTCCCAATTCTATTCTTGAGTTGCCTATTAGACACCCTATTAATGTTTTGGTTATAAATTTTCTGTTTCAAATCAAAATGAAATAATTCAAATTGGGTTGTGAATTATACATCAATTACTACATAATATAGAAACATGTTTAAAAATATTCCCATTTGTCCCCTCAAAACATGACTTTCCCAACTGTTTTTCCAAAAATTTCATGAAGCCTACAAGCAATAAAATATGATAAACAAACATTTTTTTCAAAATGGTGATGGGTGTTTGTATAAATGTGATTTTTAATATAATATGTCTACATACACATATAGAATCAAAGATATATCACCAATATCGATTTACACGGCGTGTTGTAGTAAACATACCTCTTTTTACATACAAAGAAAATTATTTATTTTATTTTCTACACTAACCTACTTAGTTTGAAAAAGATGAAATATCTCTATGTATAAGAGTACTTCCAATGGAACCATTTTCGAAACAAGGCCTCAAGTATATACATACCCAAATTAGAAAAATAAACATTAATAAATACCACGGTAGGAGAGACCAAGTTCCCTTGAAAATATTGTGCCAAAAATTGTTGAAGTATGGAGTGATGTTGCAAACAAATGATGGAGTGAAACCAATCTTAAATATATCCTTGAATCTCTTGATTTCCCATGGTTTTCATATCATGAATTTCTTCCATGAATTCTACAATTTTTGGATTTGAAGCCTTCCCAATCTCAATATAATTTTTCTACAATGGTGCATGTAAGAAAATGTAGAGGAAGTGTTTTGAACCATACATGTAGGCCATGGTTTCAATAGTTGTGAGCTTGCAGCTTCTCGATCTCTTTGATATGTTGCTTTCATCCGAGGTAAGAAAGAGAAATTATGCATGGGATATTGTTTTTGGTAATGAGGGAAAAACACTTCTTCAAATTTTTCCTGATTTTTCTTTACCTGCAAAACATGCAATTGTGAATTTAGAGAGCTAATAAAATCGATTTTAAAATATTCAAATAAATCATTGATTTAAGCTCTTATATCTCCCGTTCTTGTAGTAGATTTGGAAATGAAAGAAGAAAATTCTCTAGAATTCTTACCAGCCTTGGATATTCCTCTTGAATACCTAACGCATAAATCACAAACATCATCATCTGATAGCTAAAAAACATCACCTTTTCCTATCAGATTTAAGAGTTCTAAAAGTTCATCTTTGATTACTTTAAAAATGAGTGTTTTTAAGATCTATTTTTCCAAATGCTTATGCTTTGATTTTTGAAGGTTGTATTTAAATCGCTTCACATAGTCCTCCAAGCTTTCATATTCTCCTGTATCATACTGAAAATGTCTTCAATGGCCTTGCAATAGTTTTGGTACTTCTTCAAGAATACATTCTTCATGTCCTCCCACGTTTGAATGCAGTTTCCACCAAGGCTAATGAACCATCAGATAGTTTCTCCTTTTAGAGTAAGAGGAAACACCTTCAACCTTTGATCATTAGTATAACAATCATATCCTATACAAAGTACTTCAAACTCAAATAAAAATATATCTGGATCTTCATTTTTCAAACTATGAAATTTTGGTAGAGTAGATGGGGGAATTATGTGCATTTGTGTCACTCCTCCTAGATCTCTAATAGAAAATTCAAAAGTAGCAGTGTGTGCCATTTATTCCCAAAATAGAATATGTTCTTTATGTTCTACTTTGAAGCTCCTCCTCCAAATGGTCCTATCAATAGGTTAGTGAAATGGGTGGTGCTTACATAACCACTTCAGTGAAATGATAATATTTATTGAAATTTTTACCTCTAAGATTCCTACATTTAATAATGCATGCTATATGACCTAAGCTTGACTACTGAGGGTGGAACTCACCATAATTTAGCTAGGGTGTGTGCATAGGTTCTTACCTTCCTTATTCAATATTCAATCCTCTCGAAGTCAGGAATGCATCTACAACAAGATATTAGTGTGGTAATGGTATTTGACTACCTCCCCAGCAACGACGCCAAAATTTTGGGTAAAGTTAATTCCTTGATAAAAAAAACTAATCACTTAATCATTTATTATAAACCAAGGAGCGTCTTCTTATTTCAAGGCAATCGGTAAAATATATGCATAGAAAATACCAATAGCTAACACTGGTTCTACATGATTATGCTCTACACTATCAAGCTCATTCGAAAATAAATAAAATGCAAGACTTGGAAAACAATACTAAATCTCAAAAACAAAAAGTAAATGATAGGACAATAATTATGCTAATCACACGACTTGAATCATTACTAAATTAAACCACACATTACTGAATTTTAATTTTAATCTATTGCACCCAACATAATTCAAACGTTAATCTAGAATAATAAATTAAATTAAATCTAGAAATTGCAGGAAACAAAAAATATGGAAACTACAACAAATGACAAATTACTTTTAAAGAAAGGAAATATACTTTAAAGAAAAATAATTGAAATTAAAATAAACAAGCACGTGACTAAACTACTTGAGATGTTCAAGGCAACACCTCATCCAAGGTAGTGGGCCCAACTGCCCAAAACTCAGTTCTGCCTTGAGAAATAACTTAGATCAGATTACAAGTAACAGATGTAGAACTCCATGGGTAGCTTCCTTCATTAAAATATATTATATAAATAATTACATCAAAATGAAGCTCTTGGATTTGTCTCAAGTTCACCAATTATTCATCTCCTATTCAACAATTGTTCATTCGAATTCAATGATTTTTCATCTATTCATCCTCCCTCTCTTTGATCTATGTTTTCATTTAAATACACAGAGAGCAAAGGGAAATTTAAACTAACTTGATTACAAAATGATTTACCATTACAACTGGAGATTGTCTACAACAAATTTATCAGCAAGATCAGATCTAAAATATCATGACTCAGCTGGAACAAGTCGAATCTGGTATTTCAATTGGAAGAATTTGGAAAACAGTCACAACAACAAATATGATAAAATTTCCTTCAGAGAACCTTTCATTTCTATCAATCCAAACCAAATTTCGGAAAACTACTCCTCAAAAAATTGAATTGGTCTATTCTGCACAAACCCATGTCTTGGATTTTCAAGATTCATCTTCATTTGTCTGAAATTGCCAACGCAAAACCATCACTTTTTGTCCCAGCGAATTTCTAAGTTGGAATAGTTGGAGATCGAATTTCCAATCTGGAAGAGATCTTTGAGAATAAAAGTGTGAGTGATGTTATAACAGATTATTAAACCATATTTGACAAAATCATACATAATAATTATAAATTTATTATAAATAAAGGAGAATGTGTATTACTTATCCATAAGAGCATAAATTATTATAAAATGGAATTAAATGATAAATTGTGATAAATAATGGTAGAAATGGATGAAATAGACATTAGAAATTGATAATAATAATGACAATTTAGTGGCCCAACACCTGGCTTCATCACATCCTTGTTGTTTGAAGCATTATCATTCTTGCTTGAGGGTTCACCTGCATAGCCAAGACCTAATTTATAAAGCGGGGGTCTTTGATGACTTAGGATGTCATCTAGGGTTTGAGAACTCTTCAAGTTCTTGTTTAGAAAGTCAACTTCCTTTTTAAGAGAGACAATTTCTCCTTTCAATTGTTCACAATCTTCATCTTTCATGACTAGTTTCTTCTTCATTTCTTGTTAGGTCCCTATATTACTAGTATATTTCCTTATTATTGTTAGTGTAACCCCCTTATTGTTATTATTGTACCCTTGTAACCCCCATATTGTTATTATTGTGCCCTTAAATTATTATTGTTAGGTCGGCTAGGATTACATTGTGGCCCATGGACTCCTATACATAGAAAGGAGGTTTTGTAATTTGAATCATCCAAGAATTGTTCATTCATGTAATGTATTGGAGGTTGCCCCCTCGAAGTGGCTTATTTCTAAGGCGTTGATATCTCTTTTCTTCTCTTTTTGGAGCTAGTTTCACAACATTTGGTATCAGAGCTTTGGGATTCTAGGGTTTCGCTGCTCCAAACAGGTCAGCATGGAATTTTTGCTATAATTGTTTTTCTATGAAGGTTCAGAATCTGAAATTTTTAGAGTGAAAATAAAAAATCCTAAGGAACATCTTCAAAAAAATTCAGAGCTTGGTTCGCAATATTTACGGAGATATGATCTGTGCAAGTTAGGTCATTTTGCAGGCTCCTGAATTTAACCTAAATAGGTCATCGTGATATTTTCGTAATAAAAATTTTCTACGAAGGTTCAGAAGCTGAAATTTTTCGAGTGCGAAGCCACAATCCCGAGGAAAATCATCAAAAAATTTCAGATATTGCTTCACAACATTTTCGGAGATATGATCTGTGGAAGTTAGGGCTTTTTAAGGCTTCTGAATTTCATCTCAAAGAGGTGATCATGAGAAAATATTCATAGCTCTCTCTCTGAGCATCGGATTGGAATGTTGTAAAAGTGGCCACAAGTGCACGGATTGCAGTTTTTTTTATATAATTTTTAGAGCCAAAGGAGGAAACAGTGACACGTGGAAAGTTGTACAAGTTTGCTCTATTGAACCAGTCCAAAATTGGGTCATTGTGGGAGATTGGACATAAATTTGCCTTGAAGAATCCAAATCAGATCAGACCTGTGGCATTTGAAAGAAGCTTCAGAGGGATACTACAAGGCTGAATTTGAGATATTGAGGATCCGCAATTATAGAGATAATTCAATTTCAATATCGAGCTCCCCAAAATCAAGTAAAAGGTGTGTACTTTTTTTTTCGAATTGCATACGTCTTGTTTGAAGAATCAAGTTGAATTGATTCCAAGGGCATATTGTAGAATAGATATCATTATTGGATTCTAAAATGGACCCTAAAAATAATTCAACACCCATTAATCCTTTAGAAAGCTCTAATATGACTCATGAAAACGAAGAATAGCAACATGACATATCAAAATTACAAGAGCAAGTGCAACAAATTTCGCTCTCGCAAAGAGCAACAAAAAATGACATGGAACTTTTGAAGAAAGGCGTGGAAACTAAGATGGATGGTTTGAAGAAAGGTGTGGAATCTAAGATGGATGGTTTGAAGAATGGCATGGAATTTAAGATAGATGGCATGGAAGCTGGCATGGAATCTAAGATGGATGACATGGAAGCTAAGATCGATGATAAAATGGAAAACATGAAGAATGATCTAAAAGCAGACATGGAAGGTTTGACAAAGTTGATACAAGAAATGTTTCCTAATGGTGAAAAGATAGTAGAGGAAACTCATGATGAGAACAAAATAAATGTTGATCGTGATTTCATAAAATCTAATGTTGGTGGGAAGAACCACCATATTCGAAAAATGGATATGAGGAAGTTTGATGGAAAGGATCCTGTAACATGGATACTACATATGGAGCAATATTCTGATCTCCATAATGTGCAAAACACACAAAAGGTACGCATTGCAACTTTACATTTAGAACAAAATATATTTGTATGGGATCGATGGCTTTTCTCCCATAAAAAAATTGTCACTTGGTCAATTTTTACAGAGGAAATGATAGCACATTATGAGGATACAAAGAGAAGCACCTTCTTTAGCCAATTGATAAATCTCAAATAAAAGGTTTTAATGGGGGAGCACATTGAGGACTTCCAAAAATTGAATATAAGGGTAACTGATATTCCAGAGGAACACAAGATTGATCTCTTCATAGGTACTTTAAAGGATAACATCCAACATGAAGTTCCCATTTTGGAACCTGATTCATTGGAGAAGGCATTCAGATTGGCAAGAAAAATTGAATGTAAAATTATGGCGACAAGGAAGCCTACCACTCACTTCTATAAAGAGGGAAGTGTTGCTACTCCTAGATTTCCACAACCTACAAGGTTGACGCCATAACAATTGGAAGAAAAAAGAGCAAAAGGTCTTTGCTATAGTTGTGATAGAAAATATACTAAAGGTCATAAGTATGCTGATAAGAAATTATTTTACATAGATTGTGAAGAGAAAGAAGAAAATGAACAAGAAGAGGATATACACCAGGAACCAACCCAAGAAGCGGAAGAAATGAGCCCGACCATATCGTGTAATGCATTGGCAGGAATTACCACTCCTCCAACTCTCAAGATAGAAGGACATATCAAGAAGAAAAAGGTAATAGTGTTGATTGATTCAGGTAGTACCCATAATTTTATTCATTGTAAGGTAGCGAAGGAATTGAATTGTTTCTTATACCCAGCACTAGAATGTCAAGTGATGGTTGCAAATGGAGGAACTATAAATTTCTTTGGAAAATTCCATAATATCAAGCTAACCATAGGGGAATATGTTTTGAATAGTCCAATGCTTTCCATTCCTATGGGAGGTGTTGATGTTGTACTAGGAGTACAATGGTTACAATCTTTGGGGACGGTAGGTTTTAATTTTCAAGAACTTTTCTTGAAATTTTTTGCAGAAGGAAAGGAAGTCGAATTACGGGGTATTGCAGGGAAGCCAGAAAAGATAATAAGCTATAATGTCATGAAAAATCTTCTAAATAAATAACAACGAGGCATAATTTCACAATTATTCTCACTAGAAGTTCCAACATCAAAATCATCTATTTCTGCAGATCTCCAAAAAGTCTTGGACAATCATTCCAAGGTTTTTGAAACTCCAAAAGGACTCCCACCTATTATTGATCATGATCATGCTATTCATTTGATTCCAGGAAGTGTTCCTCCAAACATCAGGCCTTATAGATATCCTTATGTCCAAAAGAGCGAAATTGAACGTATGATTGCAGAAATGTTAGAGGTAGGTATAATTCAACCTAGTCAAAGTTCTTTCTCTGCTCCTGTAGTATTGGTACACAAGAAGGATGGATCATGGCGAATGTGTCCGGATTATAGGGAGCTCAATAAGCTCACCATTAAAGATAAATTTCCCATTCTTTTGATTGATGAATTATTGGATGAATTACATGGAGCAATTTATTTTACCAAGTTGGATCTTCGTTCAGGATATCATCAAATTAGAATGAAGACTGAAGATATTCCAAAAATACCATTTCGAACTCATGAGGGTCATTATGAATTTTTGGTCATGCCTTTTGGCCTTACCAATGCACCTTCTTCATTTCAAGGGTTGATGAATTCCATTTTCAAACCCTTCCTTAGAAAATTTGTGCTAGTATTTTTTGATGATATACTAATCTACAACAGGTCTTGGAAGGATCATGTTGAACATGTTGACAGGGTGCTCAAACTATTACAGGAGAAACAATTATACGCAAAAACATCCAAATGTTTCTTTGGAGTACAAGAGGTGGAATATCTGGGTCATATTGTATCTCACGAGGGTGTTAAAGTAGACCCTAACAAAATTAAAGCCATTAGGGAATGGAAAGTCCCCACAACCATAAAGCAGTTGCGAGGATTTCTCGGGTTAACAGGGTATTATCGCAAGTTTGTTAAGAATTATGGGAGAATAGCAGCACCTCTAACAACATTATTGAAGAAAGATGCATTTTCATGGACTCCTGAAGCAACTAAGGCCTTTGAACATCTTAAAGAGGCAATGTGCCTAGCACCAGTCTTAGCTACGCCAGACTTCAAAAAAACCTTTATTGTAGAATGTGATGCCTCAGGAAATGGAATTGGTGTTGTTTTAATGCAAGAAGAAAGACCCATTGATTTTGAAAGTCGTCCAATCAAAGGAAATTATTTACAGAAACCTATTTATGAGAAAGAAATGTTAGCAATACTGCATGCACTAAATAATGGAAAACCTACCTAATGGGAAGACACTTCAAGGTAAAAATTGATCATGATAGTCTTAAACACTTTTTGGAACAAAGACTATCTTCAGAAGAGCAGCAAAAATGAGTCACAAAGATGTTGGGTTATGACTTTGAAATAATATACAAAAAAGGGAAGCTAAATGTTGTTGCAGATGCACTCTCAAGAAAGAATGAAGAGGTGGAAGCATTTCTTTGTGCCATTTCTATTATCCAACTAGATTGGATAACCGAAGCAAGAGATGAATGGAAGAAGGATGAAGATGTGTGGACACTCATTCAAAAGTTGCAGCAAGATCCTAGTACATATGATACATTTAGTTGGAAAAATGATTCCTTATGGTACAAAGATCGCTTATTTCTTTGTAAGAATTCCCAACTAAAACAAAAGATTATTTTTGAATTGCACACTTCTCCTTTAGGAGGACACTCAGGATTTTTAAAAACTTACAACAGGGTGAAGAAAGAATGTTTTTGGTATGGCTTTAAATCTGATATTCAAAATTTTGTGGCAGAATGTTTGGTTTTGTTGTGTAACCAGCTCCAAAAATAGAAGAAAAGAGATATCAATGCCTTAGAAATAAGCCACTTCGAGGGGGAAACCTCCAATGCATTACATAAATGAACAATTCTTGGATGATACAAATGAACAAAACCTCCTTCTATATATAGGAGTCCATGGGGCCACAATATAATCCTAGTGGGGCCACAATGTAATCCTAGCCGACCTAAAAATAATAATGTAAGGGCATAATAATAACAATATGGGGGTTATAGGGGTACAACAATAGCAATAAGTTGGGCTACACTAACATAATAAGGGACTACACTATTAATATAGGGACTTAACATGCCCCTCTCCTTCAAACAAGTGTTGTCCCCAACGCTTGATTATTTCTTGATGCTTCTGTATAAAATTCTCATCCTCCCATGTGGAATCTTCTACAGGAAAGTTCTTCCACTTGCTGAGATACTCTGAAATTGATCGTACTTGTTGATTTCTTTTTTTTTTGACTGCTTTAGAACTTCTTTCGATGTGATGTTGATATTCCTGTTGTTTCATTAGATTCTGCACCAAAGTAAGGTTATCCTTTGAGAGTTGGAGAACTTGTTGTTGATGCTCGATGTCATATTCTAGTAATTTATCATCCATATTATCAATTATTTTATCCTTCAAACCATCCAACTTAGCCTCCATTTCTTCTTTTAAACCATCTATGTCAGCTTCGGTTGCTCTTCGTAATATCGAAATTTGTTGCACTTGGTACTGTAATTTTGATATCTCATACTGCAATTCTTCCACTTCATGCATCATAGTATAGATTTCTGAGGGCTTAATGGGTGTTGAATTCTTTTTAGGAGGCATTTCAGAACGCAATTCTAAAATATATGCTCAATAGGACCTTGGAATCACTTCAAACTGATTTTTCAAACAAGATTTATGCAATTCGGGAAAAACAATACACACCTTTTAATTGCTTTTGAGGAGCTCCATATTGGAATTATATTATCTCTTTGATTGCGACTCGTCAATATCTTAAATTCAGAAATGAAATAGCCCTCTAAATTCTCTTTTGAATGCCACAGGTCTAACCTGATTTGGATTCTCCAAGACAAAGTTGTGTCCAATCTCCCACAATGACCTAATTATGGATTGGTTCAGTAGAGCAAACTTGTACGACTTGCCACGTGTCACTATTTAATCCTTTGTCTCTGAAATTTATATCCAAGAAACTAAAGTCCGTTTACTTGCAAAATATTTTTACGGCACTCCAATCCGATACCCAAAGAGAGAGTTATTGAACTTTTCCCACGATCACCTCTTTGAGATGAAATTCAGGATCTTGAAAAAGAACTACCTTCCACAGATCATATCTCCAAAAATATTGCGAACCAAGCTATGAAATATTTTGATGAATTTCTTCAGGATTTCAAATTCACACCATATGAATTTAAGATTCTGAACCTTTGTAGAAAAACATTTATAGCGCAAATGCCACGATGACCTGTTTAGGAGCCTGAAAAAAGACCTAACTTCCACAGATCATATCTCCGAAAATATTGCGAACCAAGCTCTGAAATGTTTAGACAATCTTCCTCAGGATTTTGGCTTCGCACCCTAACAATTTCAGCTTTTGAAATGTTGTAGAAAAAAAATTATAGTGAAAATTCCATGATGACCTGTTTGGAGCAGCGAAACCCTAGAATCCAAAGCTCTGATACCAAATGTTGTGTAACCAGCTCCAAAAATAGAAGAAAAGAGATATCAATGCCTTAGATATAAGCCACTTCGAGGGGGAAACCTCCAATACATTACATAAATGAACAATTCTTTGATGATACAAATGAACAAAACCTCCTTCTATATATAGGAGTCCATGGGGCCACAATATAATCCTAGTGGGGCCACAATGTAATCCTAGCCGACCTAACAATAATAATGTAAGGGCATAATAATAACAATATGGGGGTTACAGGGGTACAAAAATAGCAATACATGCGGCTACACTAACATAATAAGGGACTACACTATTAATATAGGGACTTAACAGGTTTGCCAGTAGAATAAAGTTGAGACAATTAAGACCCTGGGTCTTCTACAACCTTTATCCATTCCAAGTCAACGTTGGGAGGAGATTTCAATGGATTTTATCACAGGTTTACCTAAGTCCGAAGGAAAGAGTGTCATCATGGTGGTAGTTGATAGACTTATCAAGTATGCACACTTTTGTGCATTATCTCATCCATTTAAAGCAAGTATAGTTGCTACTACATTTATGGACACAATTCAAAAGCTACATGGAAACCCAAGGGTTATTGTGAGCGACAGAGATCCCATTTTTACTGGAAATTTTTGGACACAGTTATTTTCTTGTTTGGGTACTCAATTAGCTCATAGCTCATCTTATCATCCTCAATCCGATGGTCAAACTGAGATAGTAAATAAATGTTTGGAAGGATATCTTCGTTGTTTTGTATCCGATAAACAAACACAATGGGTCAAGTGGTTACCTCTCGTTGAATGGTGGTATAACACTTCCTTCCATACTGCAGCAAAAATGACCCCATTTATGGTACTTTATGGATATCATCCACCATCCATCACATCATATTTAAGAGAAAATTTGAAGGTTCAAGCAGTGGAAGATCACATCGAGCATCAACAAGAAGTTCTCCAACTCTTAAAGGACAACCTAAATTTGGCACAAAATCGAATGAAACAACAGGCAGATCAACATCGCAGCGAGAGAAGTTTTGATGTAGGAGATTGGGTATTTTTACGGCTACAACCATACAAACAAATGTCCCTCAAGCAAGCTAAGAAGTATAATAAATTATCACCAAAGTACTATGGTCCTTACAAGGTGTTGCAAAAGATTGGTACTATGGCATACAAATTGGAGCTTCCTGCTTCTTCGCGAGTACATCCAGTTTTCCATGTTTCGTGCTTAAAGAAGGTTATAGGTGAAAATCTTCCGGTTCAAACAATATTGCCAGAACTTGATGAGGAAGGAAAAATCATATTGGAACCTGAAGTAGTCACGGAAATAAGAACTCGATAACCATGGAATCGATCAATTTCAGAGTATCTCATCAAGTGGAAGAACTTACCCACTGAAGATTCTACATGGGAGGATGAGAATTTTATACAGAAGCACCCAAAGCTACTCAAGCGTTGAAGACAACACTTTTTTGAAGGAGAGGGGCATGTTAGGTCCCTATATTACTAGTATAGTCCCTTATTATTGTTAGTGTAACCCCCTTATTGTTTTTATTGTACCCTTGTAACCCCCATATTGTTATTATTGTGCCCTTAAATTATTATTGTTAGGTTGGCTAGGATTACGTTGTGGCCCCACTAGGATTACATTCTGGCCCCATGGACTACTATATATAGAAAGGAGGTTTTGTAATTTGAATCATCTAAGAATTTTTCATTCATGTAATGTATTGGAGGTTGCCCCCTCGAAGTGGCTTATTTCTAAGGCGTTGACATCTCTTTTATTCTCTTTTTGGAGTTGGTTTCACAACATTTCTTCCATCATCTGTGTTGCTTCGTGTGCTTCGATTTTAAGGGAGATGATATTTGATCTAATTATGAAGATTTCTTCATTCTCCTTTGCTAGACTGATCTCTGTTTCTTATTTAATTCTTGTAGCTTCACATGTTTCGGCCTTGAGAATATTGATGTCTAATTTTAGTTTGAATATTTCTTCATCCTTTTCTTCTAGTTGAGATTTAAGAGAGGATACCTCTTCCTTGTATTGACCAATAGTTTCTTCAAGATTTTTCAAGCTCTTAAGCCTTTGTTCAAAGTGGCTTGACAAATTTTCTTCCTTTTTCTTTTCCTTATCCAATTTATTTTTCATAGATATGACTTATTCATGATGCTTTCTTTTGTTTTGATGAAATTCCTCTTTAATTTTGGCGAGCTACTCATCTCTTCCATATACTTGAATCTTGACAAATTCAGCTTACTTCCTTGTCTTGTCTTGGTTACCATCTTGCGCTTTCTTCTTAAGTTCCTCATTTTCCTTTTTCAAATTTTTAATCTCTTCCATGGAAGCCATAAGTTTATACAAGATATCTTCATCAACGTCTTATTTGTTCTATTCATCTCCTACGTCTTCTTTAGCCTTGTTGTCATCTCTCTTATCTTTAGTTTCCTTGATGGATTCTGGGCTTCTTTCTTTTTTTCCATCATCTTCTTTACTAGAGATCATTTTCAACGCTCCTTTTGAGAAAAGATCATGAAGTTTGTCCCATATGACTTTTGTTGATGAACATTTTTCAAAATTGGCCTTCATAGAATTTGGTAATCCATTCAAAATTGCCTTCATTTCTCCTGTATTGTACTCCTTGGATTATTTTTCCATCGTGTCATTAGTAATAAATGATTTCCAAACTTCAATTCCTTGAGCATTCAAGAAATTCCTCATTCTTTCCTCCCATATATCAAAATTTCCGTTGAACAATAGAGCCTTCACAAATTGATTGAATTCAATTTCGATGGTTTAGGAAGATACATCCTTAGGAGGATTGGAGACTTTTTTCCTTAGATTTTCGATTTGTGCTCTAATGATAAACCTTCAAGCTATTAGTCTTGGAGTAAAGGTACTCACTCTGATACAATTTTTGGAAATATCGAGAGGGGAGTGAATTAGTATTTCTTTTCAATTGTTAATTTTACCAGTTAGGTCACTTATATTTAGAACACAAAATGAACAATGATGGAATATATATACTTTTATTAATTTCTTCTTTACAATAAGTAGAGTAAAATAATGATATAGGGCTCCAACCCTAGATGAAGACTCCAATCTTCCAGGCTCCAACCTATATTGTGCCAAGCACCGACTTGGTCTTTCCAAGGTTCCAACCTTGTCAATTTGAGACACCAACCTCTAGGGCTCCAACCCTATCTCTGGTACAGGCTCTGACCTTGTTTCTTTAGGACTCCAATCCTCTAGGGCTCCAACCCTATCTTCCAAGGCACCGACCTTGTCTCTACAAGGATCCAACTTCTTGGGCTCCAACCCTCAACTTCACTTTGTGAAAATATTTTTGGTTATTATTCACGACTCCCAAAGTCTTCTTCAACAAGCCCTATCACACTTAGCCTCCACGCCACATCATCAATGACAAAATTTTCTTCTTAGAAGGTGTCACCACTGCTCTTCATCATACCCAAACAATTTCTCCAAGTTACCTCATGATTACATCAACGATGCATCATGATATTCAATGTTATTTCCAAGATCACTTAAGGCTTCTCAACAAAATATCTTCAATCTTCTTCAAGGTTACTCCACAAAGTCTTCTTAGTCTTATCTTCAAGTCTTCTTCAATGTTTTTCCTTTTTCTTATACTTCTGCTTCACTAATATCCCTTGATCCTAAAATACTGTCCTCAATAATTTATTCTTCAAGAATGTCTTCAATATATTTAAGAGTGCCTTTGATTCTACTCCAATGTACTTTCTAAAATAGTTCAAGCCTCTCTTAGATGAAGGTATGCACTTCTTCAAGTCTTCAAAAGTTTTTCCAATATAAACCTTAAGACCCTGCATATTTTAATATCTAGCTTCACTTTTTCCAAGCTTGAAGATTCGAGGATTGTGCAAGTGTAATTGTAGTTGTGTCCCTTCAAACTGAGATTGTTTTTCAAGCACCGAGCTGCCTCCACAGGACTGTCTCCACAAGTAGAAAAATTGTTCCAGCCCTTCCACAAGTGGTTGTCTTCTCACCACAGATCCAACCTTCAAAAACCTAGCCTCCAACTGATGATCCTAAGGTCTATCTTCTTATCCACAATCTTGTAGATCTGACCTACTCAAATCACTGTTGTAATATTTTTACTGCCCAATAGTTTGAGCTTAACCATAGGAGAATTATACACAAAGAAATATGCAAAGAAGTGTCACTACAGGTCCTCCTTTTTTGTTTTGGAAAAGAGGTTTTACAACCCAATATTGTGCCTTAAAAATGAGATCTTCGGATCTCTTTTCTGTTTTAGCTAGGGTCCTGTAGGATCCCTCCTTCCTCGTTGTTGATCTAGGCTTATAACCAGCCCCAAAACCACCTCTTGTGTCCTAAAAAAAAACTGATTAGAGCTACCACTTGCTAATAGATCACAAGGCAAGTCCGAGCCTAAAAACTGAGCTTCCAAAACTCAACAATGCTTGTTGTGAGATATTTTATCCCAACAAAAAAATATAAGCCCAAAACAATGCTTAATTTCTGATCTCCTCGGCCCCTCTTCTATCTTTGTTTTTCTATAATGTTTATTTACCAAATTGATGGTGAAAAATGAAGGTTTCGACTTATATTTATATTAGTTTCTTCCTTTAAAGAGAGGACGTGATTGTTGGAGATGAGAGCCAACATGTATTTTAACTTAGGTCGGCTAGATAAAAAAATATATTTTTCTAAATTTAAAAATTCATTATCTCATCAACCACCGGGAGTTTGGGGGCAAGTAAGGGCTCGTTAGCAAGGGAAAAATGTACTCTACAAGATGGTATAAGATCCATTTTGAAAATTTTCCTCTAAGGTGGTGAAAAACATTTTTCTTTGTGACTGCCCTTGAATTATTTAGTGCAGAAAACGATTAGGACACTATGGCTTCTTTGTTTGGCTTCTCCATTGTTTGTCTTCCCCATCATCATAGGAACATGTAGGCTATCCATGTTATCATGATAGTGTCCAAAAATGAGTGTATCATCCATGTCATCACATAATTGTGCAGTGATATGTTATAGTGCATCATCATTAGGAGAACTTCAAAATAGTCTTCCAACAATCAAATTATATCTTCCACGTTATCATTTAGTCTTTCAACCTTCATAATTTCCATTATCTATTGTGGTCATTCATTAGTGTATGACTCCATATGTCATCAATGGTTAAGGTCTAGATCATCAAGGAACATGCAACATTATAGCTAGTTCAAGGAATTCTTAGGACTTCTTAATTAGTGATTTGACATCTTCATGTGTTGACCTATTCATTGATGGCATCCTTGTTAAACAAGAGTCATGACATAATCATCTGGTACTATGCATCTCAACAATATTAACATCTCGATTAATGCCATATTGACATCAATGACAACCTTGATTAATCACCCAGTGTTGTCTTGTACTTTAACCCGCTTGATGATGCCTTTCTCCCTAGTATCCTTCACTTTCCTACTTAGAGTGTCTATCACCAGCATAAACAGTAATGGAGATAGTGCACACCCTTGTCATAGCCCTCTAAACACCAAGAAGAATTTAGATGGAAGTCCATTAATAATGACAACAAAATTTGTTTTCTTGACGCATGCCATAATCCATCTATAATTATCAACATTCAATATCAGTTTAATTAATATTAGTAATAAAAAATCCCAATCAATACAATCATAGGCTTTGCATAAATCCACTTTTAAGAGACATGATTTGTTAAGTCTATGAGAGAATAGTATGTGACATTTCCTCAGAAATTCCAATCGCATCTTATATTTGCTTCCCTTTCAAGAATCCAAATTGTTCCTCAATAATGTAGTTATTCAGCATAGGCTTAAGCCTCTTGGAATTAATTTAGACATTAATTTATACACTGATTTTCACATTGAAATGGGTATAAAGTCAGAAAAATATATCGCATCCATTTTCTTCGGGATCAGTATGATAAAAATTTCATTAATTTCCCTTGTGAGAAAACCCTTGGATATGATTTCTTCAGCGACCCTAAGTAAATCCAAGATCATCAACTCCTTAAATGAGAGGAACAACTCTACCCCCCATCCATCTATTCCAAGACTATTGTCCTTTGCACATTACTTCAATGTGGAAACCAAATCTTCGCATGAAATCTCCCTTCCCAAAGTATCATTATCCTCCTGTGACACCAAAGGCGAGATCAGATCGATAAAAGGTGTTTGATCAATAAACCGGTGATGCCTGGAAAATAAAAGTTCAGTAAATTGTCTCACATTTTCCTCTTCCAAACCTTCTTGTGTGGTATAATTGTTTGATGTTATTTTGTTGTTTCGCGAGATTGAATTTTCTATGAAAATACTTGGTGTTCCTGTGCTCCAGCCTCAATCCAAATATCCCTTCTATTCTGCCTGATGTCTTGTTCCTTCCCCTTTAGGATATCCCCCCTTCTCCCTTGCAATTAAATAACCATGTCTCCGAGAAGATATAAAGGGTCATTTCTATCGTTTAACTTCTCAATCATGTTATCGATCTGAAGAAGATGAATTAGTCCCTCATTTTTCTTCATAGTGATCCATTTTTTGGTTTCAATTTTAAGCCTTTTTAGCTATTGTTGCAAAGTTATCATAAGAGGCATTTCATTGTGATAATTATGTGAGCTCCAAATCTTTTTAACCATAGCATGGAACTCCTCCATCTTGAGCCATTGAGGATTGAACTTAAATTGATGTGCCCTCTGCACCCCCATCCCTTTCCAAGATAATATATTATGATGGTGGTACGATATATACCAGGAGATAATGGAAGAAGCCACCTCCTTAAGACTATTGAGGAGATTGTGGCTAAGTGTGAACCTATCAAGCCATTTTAAAATTCCCTCTCCACATCCTACCATTCCTCCAAGAGGGTGCTAAGGGTTGTGGAGCAACATCTATCAAAAAAAATTATTCCATCCAATGAATGTTGAAAACAGTGAGGGGATTTTCCTTTGCCTTGACCCCCATACCTCATTTACCCCCAGCGAAAAGTTCAGGTCCCAATAAATAAGAAGAGAATTGAGCCCAACAGACCAAATTAATCAATCTTTCCCAAAATTCCTTTCAGCGACTAGCGTAAGGAGCATATATGTTTAACAATTTGATCCTATGACCCGAACCCACTAGATATCTAGTAAGAATAATGCCTGCAAAATTTTTAAAAGCATTCAATTCCAGTATTTTTGGGTTCCACATAACCCCCAACCTACCTGACAACCCACATGTGTCAGATGCAAATACATGCCACCCAGGACAAACTCGAAGCATATCTTTCCAAGATTTCTCAGCCTCCAGCATGGTTTCTTGTAAAAAGATCAAAGTTGGATGATACATTCGAATCAACCCATGAATAGAGTTGATTTTAGGTTCAGCTCCCAAACCCATGACATTTAAAGAAACAATATTAATGGGGGAACCATATTAATAGGCTTATTCCCTCTTATTCCCTCTTATTCCCTCTAAGAGCCTGATGATACCTTGTAACTAA
Source organism: Pinus albicaulis (assembly GCA_034641835.2). Lineage (NCBI taxonomy): Eukaryota > Viridiplantae > Streptophyta > Pinopsida > Pinales > Pinaceae > Pinus > Pinus albicaulis. Next base: position 1,999,207,267 of record CM076578.1, read on the forward strand.
ACTTGATGCCACCGCATTTTCACTATACCCCTTGAGACAAAGACCCTTGTCTGAAACCTGTCCATGGCTACATTATGATAATTTTTCGTATTTGGGCATTTTTTTATCTATGTGTGAAACAAAAATTGGTGTAGAAAACTTATCCAAATCGACAACACATTCAAAAAATGACCTCTTAACTGCTAGAGGATTCATATTCTCTGATTGCTTAAAGATAACTTCCAGTTCACAGTCTGAGGATACCGCTTGTAGACTATTGATATCATTATTGGGCACCGAAAGCACCTGAGGGGGAGAAATAATGTGAGCCTGCGAGTGCATAGGAAGTGGGATGCAGGCAGGAATTTTTGAGAGAGAAGGGTAGTCTAAAGCGAGAGAATCCACAGAATTGACTACCAGACCAATACACAGGGTCACAACATCATCATGCCCAGGGAAAATTGCCGAGCTCAAAGGCACTACAGGGCAGTTCAAATCAACAGAAACAACAGAAACCTTATTATTTTCAACCTATCCCAAACACGAGATCACATCGTTGTCGTGCCCTGGGAAGATAGCCAATCCCAAAGGCATCACACGACCAACAAAGGCAAACGAATGTGGAAGATCCAGGATAATGGTATCTGAACGAGAACTAGAGGGTAAATCATGATGCTAGAGGCTGTTATCACTCCAATAATTCCAAGGGTTGTTATGTGTGTTTAAGAAATATTAGAGGTAACTATCAACCTACTTTTTAGATCAGGATCTAGCCTTCCTAATGCTCAGAGAGCGCTCTCTCTTAATGATTTAACTTTGTTGTTTTTAATTGATTTTAGGCTAGTTATGTAAGATTGATTTGATTTGATTTTGATTTGTTGGTGGCATTACTGATTTAGATGGATAGGTTTCTGTCTATTTTCCATTGGGCTATGGAGTCAATGTATCAAGAAAACAGGACAAAATCAAGTTCTAAAGAAAGTGTTCACAGGGCAAGGTAGCTAAGAAAAATTAGATCTTTAAAGACTAAATGGTGAAGTGGTTTTCAATCAGGATCAAGGAGCAGTTAAGGATTACTTAAACCGGATAATGAGGAAAGTGAAATAGGTCAATCAGGATGGGAGAGCAATTAAGTATTCTCAGATCCAGATATCAGAGGAAAACATTAAAATGAATAATGGTTTATAATAGAGTGTATTTAAACAATTTTTGCTATAATATTCCTGTTATAACACTTAAATTTGGAAAAACAAGCAATTTTATGGAAAACTTAAGAAAATAACAATGAATAATTGAAATATACTTCACTGAAGTAGCACAATACATGAATCTTGTAATGCAATGCCTTTATTACTTGTCTTGTCTATTGACTTGAAAATGGTACAATAAACCCTCAGGTATTTAGATCAATTAAAACTATAGAAATGTTCAGGAATCCACACTCAATACTTCGAATTTCTGAAGTATTTATACAAAACTTAATACAAAATATCCTAAAACTGATTTAGGATTTATTCAAGGGAAATAAAATATCTTCATGCAAGAAGATAGAGACACCTATTTAACTAATGCAAGTTGTCCCTGTTTTATTTGGTTTGTTGTTTGCTTCTTTGATATTTTGATGTCTTATCTCTTTGGTTGTTTCTTTCATGCTGCCTTTTCATCCGATGACTGTCTTTTACGTTTCTTGTCTTTCACTGTGAATTCTTCTTTTATCTTACTACTTTATTTGTCTGCTCTGTTTTCACTTTAACTTTGTCTCTTTTACATGCTTTACTTTTACCTGTCACAGTAAATCATATAATTTTTCCCAAGCCTCTTCATCTATAATTTTGATCTTTACCATTCTCCAATAAATCTCATTTGCTTCAGTGCACTTGGTAAATGTAGGCTTGTTTACAAAGAAATTATTTATAAAAGATATTTTCAAAAGTCTGATAGAGTACTTTGCCTGTAGGAATTCTTTTCATAGAGGAATTGTTAGAATGTTCTTTAGCCAATTCTCTGATATTTTTGTCATAATCGTCATGCCTCGTCAGTCTGTCATTAATCATTAATGGATTAGGCAGACCTTTCTGCCTCAAAACATCAAATTTTCTCATGAATCTGTTTACTGCTAGCTCCATAGTTTGACACTTATCTTCAAGTTGTGTCATCAAGTTTCTCTTGGAATTTTCCTTTTTTACCTCTATGATTGTTTCTGTTCTGTCACTTATCCTAAATTCTTCTAACCCATGCTTGTTTTTATAATTGAGAAACTTAATTATCTCAATGGCCTCCTCTGGCTTCTTTCCAAGTTGTTCTTTGACTTTCTGAAAAGCTTCACTAGCTTCCTTTATCAAGTCTTTTTGTTCAAATATGACTTGGATAGAAGGCCAAATATCATTAACATAGTTAATGATATTGGCCCATGGCTGTTTCTTTGCTTGAGCTAATGGCTCTTTCAGTGTTAATTCTTTTTATAACTTTTGGACTCTATCATTCAACCTGTTTGATTTCTAAGTTTCTAAGTTATACATGATTTGAGCTAACTTATTTTCATCTTATAGACTTTTAATTTTTTCTTTAAGTCTATTAATCCTAGTTGTTTGGATTGAAATATCTTGCATGCCTTTAATCAATTTACCTGCCCCATAATTGGGATGGGTTGTTGTTGATTATGTTGTTGATGTAGTAGCTAGTGTTGTTGAAACTTCTGTTGTCACTGAAACTGTTGTAGTAGTTGGGACTGTTGTAGCCACTAAAGCTGAAGTTGAGGCTATAGGAATGGCAGTAACAAGAATTTCTTCCATGTTGGCCTTCTTTTCCTGCACCAAATTATCCATTTCATTCTCCATCTCTTTCAGTTGAGGTGTCAATTGAATGATGAGATTCATCATTTCATCTTTCTGACCTTCATTCTCCAAAACTTCTTTAGTTTTTGGATGTTCTGTGGGAGGTAATTTTAGTTGCTTCTTCAATGAAGAAATGTCTGCATTCTTCTTCTTGATAAGCTCTCCAGTTGCTTTGATGTTCTTTGGATCATGTCCAACCTCCATGACCAATTCTTCAAGTGATTTGATTCTATTATCCTTTTCTTGTGAGGATGTCGTCTCTAGTTTTAACTATGCTCTAATATTTTATAGAGAATTCTGAAGTTTTTGGAAACTCATAGCTTTTTTGTTCATAGTGGAGTAGATAATTTATCTTGCTTGCTTATGGAACTCAGTCTGATCTATAGGATGAACATATTTAGCCATAACTTCAAATGTTGTTTTCTTGTAGTCTTCTGATTATTTTGGAGCCTGCATTGTTGGCTGCAAAAAGGTCATTTGCATCTTCCTGGTTTTATAATCAAAGGCTGAAAGTAACATGTTCTGGTCACTAGGAGTTTGTTTCCAATATTGGGCATAAGTCACATCTTTCAATGTCTCATTCTTCAATTTGATTTCTTTAGACTTCTCCATTATATCCTTCTCTTTGTCCATTGGTTTTCTTGATGAAGAGACCTCTGCACTATGTTGCTTCTGAATGATCTGAGCATTAAAGGTTGATGGTTGATGTGTTTCCTCTGAAACTGTGGGAGGTGCATTATCTCTGATAATTATATCCATATCAATAATCTCAACTGTATCCACTATTTCTTCTTGTTCAATCACTGGATTCAATTTGGCCTTTTTCTTATACATTAGCTTGAATTTTGTGTCAGTAGTAGTCTCCGTAGAATAAAAACCTTCTTCTCTTGGCTTCTTTGAGTTCCTATCTTGTGGGGCTGGAGTATGCAGAATGGAACTAGTATCAGCCTACTTCTCCATCTCTTGCAAAGAATTTTCCAACCACTTTGACTGTTTGGAATACTTTTCAATCTCTGGTTTTGACTCATGGACAAAAGGAGTCAATTTGAATTTGATTCTTAGTTTACTGATGGCTCCCAAGGATCATACTGCCATTTGAAACTATTACTGAACTTGAAATCCTGTAAACACTTATCTTCTTGTTGACCAACATTCCTACTATTACAAATGAAAGGACCAATTTGGTTCTTAATCTTACACTGAGTTTTCTTCTTTGCTGATAGGAAATTAACTTCATCTAAGTTTAGTATATGTTTGATGTATTCTAGTGCAAATAACCTCATTGGGAGATATTTGGGCAACTTGTATGGAGTGATTTGGCTTCCATACACCCTAATTTATGTATGGTTCTGGTATAAATACCAACCTCCTACCCTACTTTGTTCTGAAAATTGCAACACTTTCTTTATCTCTTCATTGACCCTAGGTTGATTTCTACTGCTTAGCATGTTGAAAACTGGATAAACAAATGCATCAATGAAGTATTTGTAGATGAATTATGTGGAATCCTTTCTGATCAAGGATGTCGAGAAGACTACAGATTGGGGGTTACCCTCTGTGTTCAGTTTTTGAAGGCTAACTGCAAACCTTTCTGATTGGAAATACAGGAATAAATGAAACAAAACAGATGAATATTTAAACACTCCTTCCTCTGGTAATTTAACTAATTGCTCATGGATGGCATCTAATATATATTGAGCAAAGTTAAATGTTGAAGCTGGAGGCTGTCCTGGGGAGAATATGGACAAAAAACCTAGGATAGAAGCATCTACATGCTCATTAGTGAAGTACCCTAAAATGCATGATAGCATTGTGACAATCTGTCTGGTTCTCTCTGAAAAAATTGAAGCTGAGTATGGAGGGTTACTCTATGGGGTTTCTGCTGATGGAGGAAGAGAGGTTTGGAATATTTGAAACCTCTTGGGAAAGTCTAGCTTCAAATATAGTTTAGTGAGTATTTCAATTGATAATGGGGCTTCATCAGGCTTGGGTTGGATCTGTAACATATAATTTATGGATTCTATGGTGATTGTGAACAAAATATCTTGGCCTGGGGTTACTAGGGCTCTTTCATTGGGCAAGTAATTAATATGATAGAGTCTGATGACTTCTAGAAACTGAAATGTCTATGGGAAGATGTACCTGGGAAGGTTTGAATCCCAGAGGTGAATATTATTAGCTTGGTCTATGAATTTATCATGGCTCCAAAAGTGGAGCTCAAAGAGTTTGAAATCAATGACTGTATCATTGATTCTGAAGTCTTTGTCTGCTAGAGGAGTGTGTTCAACATCTACTATAGGAGGTTGCAAAGGATTTACACTTATAATACTTTGGGAGGCCATTTTAACTTGTTCAATTATTAATTTATTAATTTTTGGCTTAAGTAATGGCTTCAGGATACTTAGGATTACCTGTGAAATGGTCTAATTCGGTCTGCATAAGGTCTTCTGGCAGAAACAGGCTTTAAATCTGGTATGAAAAGCTTTAAACTGGGTCGGCAAAGGCTTTGGTAGCAAAAGGCATGAATTTGAGTCTGAACTAGCTTCAAAATAGGTCGGCAAGGCTTCCTTTTCGCAATTTTTAACAAAAATGGTGAAAAACTATTTAAGGGCAGGCTTTATTGCTTTTAACCAATGGTATTTAATCATATTGCATGGAGGTTTAACTTTCAAACAATAAGTGGTTTCATCATACAACATGGAAGACGAGTTGGCAGTTATCACATCGCAAAAAGTGGTTAAGTGGTTTTAGTCTGGCGATGCGATAAGATGTGGGACTGATGCATGGAAAATGGGCGAGGGTGCGAAACCACCAATTTCACACCCCCCCTTGCGGCTTTAAACTTTGAACTGTCAGGGGTGCGAAAGCTTCTATTGGTCGTAGGATCTAATTGGCTTGGATCGGGTGAATGGGTAAGTTGAGGTGTTTTTGATAGGTGGGACTCAGGGTGACTTATGTGAAGGGATTTTATATAAGTAGGTTGGGTTAACATAGTGGAGGGGTTTAAATTTTAGCGGGGAATGGATTTTATGATGGGTTTATTTAAAGTGGGTCTGAGAATATATTACAGCGGGGAACTAATATAATATATACAAACTATAGGTTATAGAAATGAAGATGTAATCGGGATATATATGAATGGTATTTGGGGTTTAATGTAATATATAAAGCGTGGGGATGTTAACAATACATTAGGAATAGGTTTTTTAAAAGGATATCAGGAAGGGATTTTTACAGTGGGGCCCAATACTTTTTAAACAGTTAAAACTATGTAAAAGTGGGTTTTTCATATTTTAAAATGGAAAAAGGGGAATTAGTAAAGGGGGAGTTACTTTCCAAAGGAAAATGTGCTTTTTAACAGGGAAATGGGTTTATAAGAAGGGAAAAGGGGTGAAATAAGCGGAAAGGGTTAAAATAAGGGGAAAGAGGTATTTTACAAGGGAAAAAATGCCTTCTAAGAGTGGAAAATATGATTTTAAGCAAGGGGAAGGGGTTTTTAGGTGGGTATTAGTGATATGAGATGAACCAATTGATCCTTGCCATGCATTTTGAAATAATCTACCTACCCTTTATTTCCCCTAACATTTTTTACTTCATTTATTGGGTGCATTTGAGCTTGCTGACCCTTTTATTTTATTTTGATAAACAAACAAACCTATTTCTAACCTTATAACTTCCTATGGCTCAGATTAAACTGATGAGCTCATTTTTATTCTCTACCTAACTATTGATCTGCCAAGATTAAATGGTTTGGCCAGATCTTTATTCACTAACTATCATTACTTGAAATTTAAAAGCATGAATGAACCAAGATTAAATTGTTTGATCATCATGAATTGTGGCATTTTTTACACGCTGCACATAATTTTATTAGTAAAAGTAACTAAACTAAGAGTAGTGGCATTTAAATGTGCAACACTTTCATGATCTATTTTTCTTTCTTTTTTGTGGGGTTCATACTTTATCTTCTTTTTTGATCTCTTTCTTTTAGTCCTTTGATTTTTCTTTTAGGATTTACCCTCTTTTTATTTTTGAATATGCGAAAACATTTGCAGAAAGAAAAGTATGTACAATATTACAAGACTTTAACATAGTCAATTCAAAATTATGATCCCTATTATTATAGGACCCTAACAAGAGGCCACAAGAGGAGATATCCCCTAAGGTAAAACCAAAATTCAGAGATTTAAAAACATTGTTAATAGAGCCCCCCTCAATAGCGCCCACTCCATTACAAACATGCAAAGAAAAGGCAGATTCAGGTTCAGGCATAGAATTAGGCAGCGGAAGGATTATCTTAGAAAAAAACCCCACATCCAACATATCATCTGAGATGCAATTAACATAATGTAAAACATAGAAATGATCCACAAAAGCATTCAGAACAGTGGAGCTAATATCATTCAACTTATGCAACAGGTTTCAGGGAAGTTCTCGAATTACCTAGAAAGTCATCATGCAATGACGTATCTTTCGGTGCCAATAATTGCTCCTGTAATAAGTGCCAGCTAGGCCAACACCTTTATCCACGTAGGTAGTTCAACGTCCCACTCGGCCCCTCCAGAGTAACCGTATCAAGTAGTTAAAGGCTGAAAAATCCCTCTATTCTAAAGCAGGAATGCAGCGGAAAAGTGTCCCAAACATACACAACACTGCATACACTCGGCTACGACCTTCCATTGGAAGTTCCTTTCCTTGTGTAGGCCCAGCGCCAACCCACATGTTCCTTACTAAACTGCAACACTACCCGCAAACCCATAAAATATGTTTCCAGAACATTAACCAGAGGGTGGATGTAATAATGCTCACATGTCTCTGATCTCTGGAAATGCAAATGCTTCAGGCATGGTGTGTAGTGGCCCAGATAACCACCTTCCTCCAAGCCGTGGATGTAAAGCCATCTACCCCAAGCTTTATCACGAAGAAGAACAACCTCTACCCTTCAAGACACCATGACGAACCTCCATAAAAAACAAACCAGTCTACACCAGGTTCTGTTTGTCGAACATTTCCCCCACACTAACAGTTACTTGTGTGTTAGAACATCCCGGGATCAAATTCCCATTGTCGTACAAGCCATAAGAGACACTAGAATTACATTTCCCACTCAACATTTTTGAGTGGTTCAATTAATGCTTATTTTTATTTTTATTATAAAATTAGTTACTGACTAGGTGCAATTATATATAATATAATATACTATTTATACAATTGAAATTTTTTATAAATTAATTTAAATTATTAACTATGCAGTGTTTAAGTAGTTTGTTAAAAATTATTAACTATGAAGTATTTAAGTAGTTAGTTCACAACCATTAACTATAATGTATTTTAGAAAGAAACAATGGTTTTCAAAATTTTGAAATAATATTAATATACATTTATTGTATGAAAGAATTATAACTTAAATAACCATAAATTTAACATTTCCATATTTAATTACTAAATAAATTTATTTTTTACCAATAAATAAATCTATTTTATAAAAACTCAGATTAATATAACAATGATTAAAAAAACTACATAATAATTCTTAAAAAAAAATCTAGAACAACTAAAACTCAAACAAAAAACTAGAACTACTAAAACGAAAAGGTTTTCGATTTGATTACTCTATCCTCAAAGTTTGTGCTTTATAAATCACACCAATAACTAATAGTTTTGTATTTTATAAAGCACACCAATGACCAATGGGGGAGGGAAATCTTTCAATTAAAAACTTTTGTGTTCAGGCTTTAGATTTAAGTGTACAAAGTGCACAATTACACCATGGGAATGGAGATAGCGAAGATTTTTGTTTTTTAACAAGTCGTAAAACCCGATGACTCTATGTTTAAAATTTCACCATAAAATTTTTAATATTATAAATGTTGCATAGTATGATGCTTATCTTGTCTTTTTTTATTTCTTATGCTTTTATCTGAAATTTCTTTATATTTAAGATATTAAAATTTTATATTAATTTGTGGTTGAATTTAGACGCTTATTCTATAGTCTATTTTCAACGTGCAGTTGACACTTTTATATATATATATATATATATATATATATATATTATTTAGATAGATTTTTTTATTTTTTATTAAAATTTAAAAAATAATATTCTTTAAAAAAAATTTCAAATATCAATTTGGTATCTAATTTGACAATTATCACTTTAAAATTAAATAATAATAATAATAATTATTATTATAATAAATTTTATTTAAATTTATATATAGAAAAAATGTTAAAAAAATATTTTAATTTTATATATAATAAAATATGAATGTAGATTATGAATAAAATATTTTAATATGATTTAATATTAAAATATACTTAAAATATATAGCATTTAACAATACAAATTAAATAATAATAAAAATAATTATTATATTTTTACATTCTAAAATAAGATTTGATCCAAATTATATCCCTATTAAAAATAAAACTATACTGTTGTTTTTATAAAAACAAGTAAAATATGGTTAAAATACACATCAAACGTAACCTCTAATTCGATATAAATGAATTCCGTTGGCTTGTTAGTATTCTATATATTAATTATTTTAAAAGATAATTTTGAAAGAAAAGAACTCTACAAGACGCCGTGAAAGCGGCATCGGGATTTTCTTTTATAAGATATTCGGTGGTATCGACGAGACGGTAGATATTAGGAGACTTTTACCACGAAAGCAGATAGGTTATTCATAAATCCTTTGGAAATTATGACAAGTAACAACAACCACATTCACAGAATGGACAGTGGGGCCCGTCTATGCTTAATGCGATTAATGCACGAGAATATTATTCGGTGCCGTCCCTTATCGTCTCACTCTAGTTAATGCCATAAATTCGGGAGAATTTGCGCGCCGTTGAGTTTATTTCATAATGTTTTGGTACTTACTTTTAAATTGTATGGTTTGTTTTAAAATTCGCCAAAACCATTTTTTGAACCGTGTGGGTCCGCAAAGACTTTGAACCTCTAGTCCACAAGACTTTGAAAGCTCAAAGCTAAAATTTCGTTGAAAAGGAACATGACTAAAGACCAAATAACTAAAGGATGAACAGGGCGAAAGCCATAAAACTTTGGTAGATAACGGAGAAAAAATTCCATATATTCAAATAAAACAAGAATGGCTACAACGCAGCTAGTCCGTGCCTGAGTGAGAACATACAAAATAACATTTGTAAGTATCATTTACGGTGAAGTCTGTAGTGGGGTTTTAGATGTAAATGAAATAAGCTACATCCAAGTGTATGGTTCTAGAAAGTACCAATAACAACTTTATGTGTATATTTTGGTTTTATTTTTTATGATAGTTTATGTTTAAATATACACGTAAGGATTGCTTGTATGCAGAGAATGGGTAATTCACTGTTGTAATCTGAGCAAAGCCACATGCAAAAGAAAGTAGACTGTTTAGATTTCTATAGTGCACAGTGTCAAAAACATTTATGTATGTGTATGTACTTATGATTGATGTGTGAATATATGTCTATTTATATATTTTTAGATATACACTTAAGGATTGCTTGTATATAGAGAATGGGTGATTCATTGTTGTAATCTGAGCAAAGCCAGAGGCAAAAGAAAGTGAACAGTTTAGATTTCTTCAGTGGACAGTTGCATAAACATTTATGCACATGCAACAAAATCATAGGGAAATGCTAAACAACAGGGCTCAATTTCAATCTTCCATCAGTCAGTTAGAAATTTATGTTCCCACAAACGTTTACACACATTAGTTGATCGATAACTATTTATATTAGGCAAAGGTTGTTGGAACAGAGCCCATTGAGATAACTGCTAGAAAAATTGATAACTATTTATATCAGGCAAAGGTTGTTGGAACATAGCCCATTGAGATAACTGCTAGAAAAATCCAAACGTAGGTGCAAAATTAAAAATATTTATGAAGAATGAATGCATGTAAAGGCTTTGTTTTCACCATGGGGCCAAACATTGACCTATCTTATTTCACAGCTTCTTAGAAAGATGCGACACTGCATAGTCAAAATTGCATGAAATACATTTAAACAGCTTTGAAGGAATAATAGGGAAATATTGAATTAAATTTCATAAAGATTCAGTGTCATTCGAATCATTAAACGATAGTTACATTGTTCAGCCAATGACAATGGATAGAACAAGCATGCTTATCTGCACCAATGAACAAGAACATTGTGCATAACTTCTATGCAATTACAATAAAAACTAATGATAAGGAGCATCTGGCAACTTTGCCATCAAATTACATTGACCTCTGTTCCCTATGCTACTTACTCCGCTAGAGGTACTTTAGGTGAGCCTTCACTGGCTCAGATGCTTCATTTGGACCTGTAACTGCGACACCGATCTTGGCTAAATGGCCCATTTAGAAAGGAAGTTTACACTCTCCTCTTGATGACAGGTCCATTGCTTGCTCCCTATGGCAGGTAACTATCAGGACCACGCCCTCCTATTGATAGCAGGTTTATCTAAGGACCTTAGTCCAAAGAGCTTTCTTTAAAGTCTTTCCATTAGTCCTAGAGTTAGAAATAATTAATTCCTACTTGTCTATGGTTGTAATTATCCATTTGAGGAGTTTGTTCCTACATAATAGGAATTAGCTAGAATATAGTTTCTCCTAGTTTAGTGTGTGGTTGAGAGAATCTCTCAACCACACTAATGTACGTCTAAGATAGAATTCCTATCTTGAGACTATTGCTTGTATAAATATGTGTGTAATTCCTTTATTCAAATATAGAATATATTGAGTGGGTGTGTGCCAACTTTATCTTGGTATCAGAGCTTCAGGGCCCGTAAGGGCCTGGCCCTCGGCCCCTCCTGGGCTGAGGAAAATAATTGAGTGTATTTATATTTAAATTTTGTTTGTCCATCCCGCCTGCGTTGCGCGAGCTGAGGCAACACGAAACTCTGCGAGAGGCTGTTCATTGTGGATAATTGGTCACGCGAAAGAGGATCTGTTGGAAGAACAATCCGCTCTGTTGAACGATTCTGTGCGTATGTGTGGAAACTTGCTGAAAGCCGTAAATGAGAGGCAGATCTGCATCTGGTATGGATACACTTTGAACGTTGAATTTAAAAGTGGTCAGAGATCGAACGCTCTTGCAAATTGTTGTTTTCATTAAGGAGCAATTGCTAGTTTTCCAGTCAAGTTTTTTTGCAGGAAGTTGTGTTATAATTGGAAGATTCTTAGTCATTGGTAGAAGTCGTTGATGATGGGCATGCTTTTTTTGGTGCATTTAAGCTAAATTCCATAGTTTATATACTTCTCATAATTCGTTGTCGGGGAAGTCACTTCCTACGGTAGCACTGTGCTATGAAGAGGAGTCACAAAGATTTTATTATTATTTTTTCTCTCAAGACTCTCCATAGCGAGCAGATGCACATTTGTGGTTTTCAATCAAAGAATGGAGTGCCCGACATATGACAGTTAATGCGATAGATGCTAGCCGTCGTTTGCAGGTTCTTTCTTTCGCTGATCGGAGGAATATTCTACTAGATGCGGTAGCGATCAGTTCTTCAATTTGCATTGGTTGCATTAGTGCATAGCTTTCTGCGAAGTAATTTCGCAGATCTGTTTTATCTGTGAAGTAATTTCACAGATCTGTTTTTCTGGACGAGGCGGAGACCTGGCGATTGGATACACAAGTCACGAAGGCAGAGAGATGACAGGTCCACACTGAAGCAGCCGTTCCAGTTCGGTGTTAGTGATAGTAAAAAGATCGTGGGTTCCAGATATTGCAGTGGATGCCTTCCTCGCAGTGGTGGTCGGTAGAGTGGTGGTACAGGACTCGTCGTCCGTGTGGTATGGATTGATTCTAAGGGGCTTTCAGTCCAGATGCTAGTGATCGGGTTTGGAGGCGGTTCATTGATTTTGGGTCTCAACTACGAAAACCCGAGCGAAGCCATCATCCTGATTATAATAGTAATCATAATAACTATTTTATTCAGGACATTTTAATCAAGCTTTTTAGCAGTAGCAATGGCGCTTCTGGGTGAGAAAACTGTGTCCGGACGGGAACTCAGGGGGAAGGATCTACCCCACGCGCATTATGGGATGTCGGAGATTGAATTGGCCGAAGGGGTCAAGGCCGAGGAGGACTTTGCCGAGACCGGGAAGTTGCCAGATCCGGAGTCTACCACGAATCTGGAGTTTTGGAAGGTTTTGGAGTTGATCAAGGAGAGCATCAAGGTGGATCCCTTGAGATATCAGCGAGATGCAAGCGAAATTATGGTGGGAAGAAAATCGCCACGCGCCCGGATGCCACGGTGTTTTATGAAAGGTAAATTCATGGTGTTGGGCGCCGGCGACTTCAATAGAAGTGCAGAGTTTTTTGACAAGGATCAAATGGTTTCATATCTGAGACTGAGCTGCGGCATGTTATGGGGCTAGTATGGATGGATGTGGAGAGCATATTAGTCTTCTGCAGCTCGCGTTCTTTCTGTCGAGCTGCCTTTAAAGGAGTTTTTCTTTTTGCTATTTTATCTTCCACATTTCAAAATTTACAAACATAACTTTCACTCCACATTTTGGTTGCATATTGATAACCTTCACACTCACTGTGAAGCATTGTAGTATGGGAGCAGTTATTGGTTTGTGTTTATGAATTAAATTGATGCGAAATTTCCCTCCACACTACAAGGTTGACATCTATGTTGCTCCTGGTTCCCATGCATTTGAGGCTTCAGTCAACAAGAAATTGACAAAGAACGAGTTGCTGCAGCTTTGGAGAATCCCAATCTCTTTGCAACTTGTTGACGAGTGCCTTGCATCAAATGATCTGTAAATGAAGGAGATGGGCATCGGTGCTTCAGTTCTGCTTTAAATGATGTCAATTATGTGGCTTTCATAGAAGTTTGTGAGCTTGTTGTGCGTCAAAACAAATCAGAAAAGTAATTATTGAGGTCGGCGGTCTTTTTTTTTCCGTGGATTCGAGATTGAAACGCCAGCGTATGAATAGTTTTATGGGTTCACTTCTCTTTGTATCACTACAAATATTGGCGCTGGTGGAAGCAGTGTACGGGGCGGAGATATGGAGCTCGTTGTCAATGGAGGAGAGGCAGAAGAAAATGGTGAGTATCATCTGGTGAAGGTTGTTTGATTAATGGAGGTTGTGCTTCATTTATATGTGAAGATAAACTGCTTGAAATCAAGATTGCAGAGAGTTTGTGTGGCCATTGTGTTGAAGACTGTTTGGGTGTTGGAGCTGCTCGATATATGGAGAAGTTTATGCTACTGTCAAAATGTATTTTTTTTTAATTCTCTGATGATGTTTTTTAATTCTGTAATGTATTTATTAACTGTCATGACAATGAAATTGGTTGTAATTTAAATGACAGTAGTGTGATCAGCTATTGTCACAATTCTGAGTGTGTGGTGGAACTGGCCATTCCAACACTAAGCAAATTTGCAGGGAATGATGAACACATGACAGTGAAAACGACATCAATTGGAGCTACATCAGAGATTGAAGGATGATTGTGATCATGTTGAAGATTGTTAGCAAGCATGAGGAGGCATGCTTGAGAGCAGTGACTAGCCTTGATACTGTGAGTAGGGGAAGTGGCATTATGTTGCGATGCCGGGAGAATTGGATACTGAAACGCGACGGAGGATTGGACCGTGGAGTCCTGGATTATTACTCTTGAAGGGAAAATTGTGTTCTCTTCGTGTGGCTGTGTGCCTATGTCTGGATCATCAGTGTTTGAATGCACTGCATTGAGTCCAGGTGAAAAGTCGTCAATCCGTTTCTTTATCAGTAGACCCCTCACAGGTATTGTTGGTGAAAAATGGCTGCTGGTATGTTTGGAAAATAATCATCTATGGGCAGAGATAGAGAAATTAAATTTGAATATTTTATGTTGTAGTTTCTTGGAATCATGTTTTTATTGAGCCTTATTGAGCCTAGCTAACTCAATGTAGGCAGAGTTATTTTGTTAGAATTTGCAACTCTAACGAATGACAGGGTAAGCATGGGGTTCCAAGAAGTTATTTGAACAGATAAGAATGCCCAGGATGTAGGAGAAGATGAGGTAATGAAGCAGCGACAACGTTTATGGTGGACAGCAAAATAGATGTTTGTTTGAGTTAGTGTGGTTTGTGGAATAGACTCCCTAGCATGTTATAAGCAAGTCCAGTTGTTGTAATGGTCATTGTATGTACCCAGAAACTCCAAATGTGAAGTATGGAATGTAAGCCTGGTAAAGGCATCTGAAAGTTCGTGGTGATCTTAAAACCACTTTGTAATGGTTTATGGTCAGCCTGAAACCATCTTTTGTCACTGTAAAGTGATGGTTTGTGGTGAGCCAAAAACCACATACAGAGCCTTAGTGGCTACAGGATTTGCCCGGTGGTGGCACATTTAAGTTCTGAATTTGCCCGGTGGTGGCAGATTGGACTTGCCCGGTGGTGGCATATTGAAGTTGGCGGATTTGCCCGGTGGTGGCAGATCGGACTTGCCCGGTGGTGGCATATTGCCTGAGTGGCTAACGTGTACACGGGAGCTTTGTGCTCGCAGGAGCAGGTGGACTGCAGTAACACCTGGTTCACGGTCTCAGATATTGGTGTGTCTGAGCACAAGAGGGTCGGCGCACTTTTCTATCTAACAGTTGCGTCGAAAGGCGCAATCAGCGCAACTGTTTGCGATTGTTATTTGGACATGAATATTTGGCTTAGAAAGGCACTGATCTCTCTTTGTTTTGGAGGTTCTGCACATGCAATTCGCCCGATGGTGGTGGATTTGTAGGTACATATATGCAGTGATAATGGTCGACAGAATCATGTATGCGAAGGACATCCTACAGGACTAGCGGTTGCAGCGGTTGGTACCCATGCATTCCGGTGGATGGTTGCTCTTTTATATGGATGTCGACATATTCTTTGTTATGTTTGACCACAACCAAACTTTGTGAATCACTATCATGACAAGTAGTCATTAAGGGGGGGAGTTAGAAATAATTAATTCCTACTTGTCTATGGTTGTAATTATCCATTTGAGGAGTTTGTTCCTACATAATAGGAATTAGCTAGAATATAGTTTCTCCTAGTTTAGTGTGTGGTTGAGAGAATATCTCAACCACACTACTGTACGTCTAAGATAGAATTCCTATCTTGAGACTTTTGCTTGTATAAATATGTGTGTAATTGCTGATTCATAATATAGAATATATTGAGTGTGTGTGTGCCAACTTTATCTCCTAGAGTACCTAGCAATTTCTGTGGACGGGCAGAATCTACAGAGACTTTAGTCTAATCAATTGGAAAGTTTAAGCTTGGAACCATGGGAGCAGACTTTGTAGGAAATGAATATCAGTTTTTGAAGGGGCTTGGCTTACAATCCCATAACCTGGGATGTTACGGCAATGGAATATGGAAAGGAAGTGGGAATACTGTGACATCAGTAAATCCTTCTAATAACCAGGTATAGAGGCTAGAGTTTCTTGTATTTACAGGATCATCTATTTGAACAAATAATGCTTTTAGTATACAATTATGTTGACGTAGAGAAGGAAAATGCTATAATTGAATTTCCCACGCTAAATGTAATCTTGGTTTTCGGACCCTATTATGATAGACAACTAACATTGGGCCTGCAAAATCCTTTGTGCAGTCTTAAAATTGTTCTGTAAAGTTGACCTATTGACGACCATTAGTCAAATTTTGTCTGCTAACCATTAGACCAAACTTGTTGCTTTGTTTAGTGTGTAGGAAGCTTGGCATTTGAGATTGTGTCGAAGGTAGTGTCATACTGTACATTTTACTTTGACAAACAAGCAATGTTGAAAGGCCATTCTCCCGATTGCAGAGACCGAGCCCTGATGAACTATGTCTGCCAAAATGAACAGAAGGGAAATGTAAAGGTTGTGCTGGACGCAACTGACATTTTTATTGATCAATCCTGGATGACAATTTTAGGCAAGGAGAAGGGTTCTATTCTCGATGATGCAGTGCAGACATGTGCTCCCAGAGTCTCAGAACTTACTATGGGTATTTTTCCATTACGATTGCTTCCAAGATGACAGATCCTGATAGCAAAATGGTTACAATAGAGATGAACTTACATAACTTTGATAGAGCATGCGGGTAAAAGTCTTAAAAATTCTCAAAACATATAGGAAAGATATATCAATTTTCCGATCTGGAGCTGATCTGAAGAAAGGATTGATAGCACTGGACTCCTGCTCCAAAGAGTCTGGGAAACCTACTTTTGAAGAATAATATGCCCCATGAGAGGTGAAAGGTGCAGGTAGATAAAGAGTGCCACCTGGTGGCAATGGATTCAATTCCTTAAGCTCTGTTGGTAATCCTTGCAGTGAGGCCTCAACCTGCAACAACAAGCATCACCATGCCCCATCAAAACGAACTTGCAACAACAAGCAACACCATGCCCCATCAAAATGATGTTTAATTCATATTTATAGGCTAAAAGCGTGATCAATCCCTTCAATGTAGTTGCAGTGTTACGAGACCCAAACTTGAAAATAAGAGGTACATAATTGCAATGTTAGGTTACCACAGGAAAACTTGTACAGAGGAAGGCCTATCAGTTAGATATGTATTTATTGATGAAAAAAATTACATATATTAGCAACGATAATAAGTGACGGAAAAACTGCGTATCTCGAGTTCAACAAAGTCTGAGAAAAGTCGCCTTAGCTTTGTCGCTTCTCCTTTACATATGGGCATGTTAGTAAACATAACCTATAGTGTTACCAGACCCAAAATTGAAAATAAGAGGCTCATAATTGCAATGTTAGGTTACTAGATGCAAACTTGTACATAGGAAGGCCTATCAGTAAGATGTGTACTTATTGAGGAAAAAATTACATATATTAGCAACAATAAGAAGCGGCGGAAAACTGTGTATCCGAAGTTCCACAAAGTCTGAGAAAAGGTGCCTCAGCTTCGTCACTTCTCCTTTACATATGGGCATGTTAGTAAACATAACCTATACCTGTAGTCCTTTGAAGGTCTGGCCGAATTTCCAATTTGCATCAGTGACGCTAAAGAAAGTGATTGTTGCTCCATCGTCTATGGTAACCTGTTAGGAGAGACTACCCATTCAAATAGTAATTGCTCTGCCAATTCTGGCCCCTGTTGTGGAACATTGCTTGCCAGACACTTCATTACGCCATGCTAGCACTCTGCAAAAGAAGAAATAAGAACTATATGAAATTCATTAAAGTGCTTAAAAATTTTTAAAACAAAACTCGATGACCATGTGGGCCCTCGATGAGGGCAACGTGCCTCACCTCCTTCTCCATAAAAAAGCATGCATGCAAGGTGCTAAACCACACCACCTATCACTGTATCATACTAGAAAAGACATTTTAGGGGCCATGTCTGAATCTTCAACAGAATAGCTAGGGCGCTGCAGTAGATTAATGCTCTTGTGTGGCCTCCTGAATGATAGCGTTATGTCCATCAGAACCTTATTCTTAGACACAAAACAACAGAAATTGAAGTTATGAGGTTACCCTGCAAACCGCATCGTCTGTCTGTCTCCTACGACATAAAGAGGAGTTGCAACTACCAAAGAGAAGGGTTCGTTGGACAACATCCTTCATGTAGAGAGAGAAATAATATATGACATGGTTACACAGCAACATCTGTGAGCAAGTGTGATGGTTACCCAACAACAACTGTGAGCAATTTTGATTCCTGTGAATGATTGGAAAGTGGTGGAAAATAAATCAATGGAAAGCGCTGGAAATGAAATCAATAGAGCAATAGAGCAGTGAAAATTGTTCAAGGCTGAATTATTTTTCAATAAACAAAGGCCAATTAGGAGAATATCTAGCTGGGAAACCTAACCAGTAGACATAGCAACACATATGGAAGTATTTGAAGTATCTGAAGCCGAGCACTTTTGGTAGTCTTGGTGGGAGACGTAGCCCAGGCATTGGAAAAGGTCGGTGAGTCTGCCATAAGAATATGTCGTGAATCTGGCCACACCAGGTATTTTAATACGCTGTTGACATTGTTACAGAGGCTTTTCAAGGCAAGGTGCCGGAAGATGTGATGAACAACCTTCAAGGTGTTGGTGGTGAAGGAGAACAACCTTCAAGGGACGATGAAGAGCTTGAAGAGCTTGCAATGGATGAAGAGCTTGAAGAGCTTGCAAGGGGCCAGAGGCAGGGAGAAGAGAGAGAACAGTGGAGAACAACCTTCAAGGTGCCAGAAGATGTGGTGAACAACCTTCAAGGCGTCGGTGGTGAAGGAGAATAGCGGAGAACAACCTTCAAGGTGCTGGAAGTTGTGGTGATGGAGAACAATTGAGAACAACCTTGAAGGTGCCAAAGATGCGAGGAAGGATAACATCTTGCAAGGTGCCGGAAGATGTGGTGAAGCATGTCAGAGTACATGCAGATATGGCGAACGTGGCGAAGTCTTGTTAAAAAATGTTGCAGAAATAAACTCATGCAAACATTTATTGCTTTAAACTAATGCTACTATTAGTTTCGTAATTTCAAAATGCTACTCGGGAAGAGGCCAATAAGACAAAAAAAAATTGCATACACTTGAGCCTTAAAACATTGGCTATCCTAGAATTTGGACAAATAAATCAAGTGGAAGTAATGCTATCAGCACAATTTCGATTACAATAGTCCCTCCACAGGTGCAGTAGGGACTAATAAGAAGCTATGATGAACATGCATTAAAAAATGGTATGGGATATGCATTAAAAAAATGGCATGGGATATCTTGGGTTATGTTTTTATGTCAAAATAATATGTATTAAAAATTAGGGTTAAATTATTAGAATTGGTAATGATTTAGCTCGTGAATAATTACATAAATTTGTAATAATTGAGGAATTATGTGTATTTAATAGAATAAAAGAATCAATACCTAAAGAAATTAAGTTAAGCTTAACTGTATAGTAAAGCTAAGTGTGCTTTATGCTATGTTAATGTGCATGTACAACACATGAAATCACTAAATTTAACTAAAGTTAAGTGTGTTTTATGCTATGTTAATATGCATTTACACTAACATCTTCCATTAAGTATAACTTAGGTGAGTATGATGCAAGATGGATGATTCCTGACAACAAGGCCATTTTAGGTACCCATGTACAATGCATCAAAAAGGAACGAGGGAAAACTCGGTAGGAACAAAACCTATGCTCAAAATACAATGAAAAAATAAAAGAAAGGACAATTGCTAGAAAATTGTGTCCTTGACCCTGAGACGACCTCGCAGAAAGTGAAACTTTTGCTTAGTCAAAGTGTTGGTGAAGATGTCAAAATTATGCTCAGAACGAGGAAAATATTGTAAATCAATGATCCCATCATGAATTAATCCTATAATGCCGAACATATGGATCTTGGTAAGTTTGGTATGATGTCATTGCACTAGATCTCTGCAAAACTTCAGTGTACTCTGATTGTCGCATCAAATGAAAACCCAATGATGGACAATGATACCAAACTTGAAAAGGAAATGTTGCAACCAAATGAACTAAATGGCAGCATTGACTACTCCTATGTACTCAACCTCTACTGATGATAAAGAAATGGAAACCTACTTCTTGCTTTACCAACAAATGGGGTCGGATCCCAAACTAAGTACATAGTTGGAGGCAGACTCGCAATCAACGTTGTCGCCAACCCAATCTGAATCTATGAACATAATGGGATCCAAAGAACAATTTGGTGCCCCATAGGTGATTGTCCCCTGGACATATGAAAGGATACACTTTACAACTTTCTAATGTAACTCATGTGGCTCCTGGATGTATCTATAAATTGCTCCTACAATGTATGAGAGATCAAGATGAGAGTGAGTGAGATAAAGCAGACTCCTCACAGCTGACAACACAATGTGCAATCAACCAATGGTGTGTCTTTATCATCCCCAAGCTTTATCACATATAAGAAACGTGTGATTGTCGACTTGTAGTCACTCATGCGAAATTGTACCAAAAGATCTCTAGCATACTTCGGCTGAGAAATGGTAATCCCATAACCATTCTAATTGATCTCTAGTCCAAGGAAGAAATTAAGTAGGCCCATGTCTATCATCGAAAACCGCTCATGCAATGCAGTTTTAATCTTAGCAATGGCAGAAACTAAATTACTATGTTATCACTATAATACTATGGTCAATAAGGAGTCAATTTTCTTCGACAAATAAACATTGGAATCAAATTTGCAATGTACAAAATTTTGAGACAACAAATAGGAATCCATCTTTGCATACTAGGATTTAGGTGCCTGCTTGAGGCCATAGAGACATTTTATTATTTTTCATACCATAGATGAATTTTGCATGTATCCCTGCAACTACTCCATGTTGATTTTCTCCTCAATATAACTATGAATAAAGGCATTATTCACATCCATATGACGCACCTTCCACCATCTTTCTACTGTAGTGAAAACAGCTAGTAAAATAGAATCCATTTTTTCCACTCAAGAAAAAATCTCATCATAGTCAACACCATGTACCTACTGAAAACCTTTGGCCACCAACCACACTTTATATTGACTAACTTGGCCATTCATTGCTTGGTTAGTTTGGTATACCCACTAGCATCTCACAATTTTATGATTAGAAGGTAGCAGAACCAATTCCTATGTTTGGTTCTGAATGAGAGAGTTATATTCCTCATCCATAGCTACTTCCCATGCAAGATTCCCAACTAAGATTCCCAACTACTTCTACATAGGTCTTTGGATCAAATGCATGCATGGGCATGCATGGCTCCATAACTAAGAGTACTTGTGGAGCTTCCTTGAATTGAGGTCTTATAGAAGGATCATATAAGACTTCGCTCATGTTGTACCATTTTTTTCTGTTGAAGTTGAACGAGAATATTTTGAAGTGCATGAGGAATTAGTATCTCGATGTTAAACAACTAGTGGTCTAATAGGTGTCACATGAAAAGGCTCATCTAGATTAGAACTATGATATGAAGTATCATCTGAATACTCATCAAATGGTTGTGAGGGTAACTTTGTAACAAGTTCATCTAGTGGTGGATGTAAAGGGTCTTCTTCAAACTTTACTCTTTTTTCGATAAAGATATTTTTAGTATTGATGTCAAGTAATCTGTACCCTTTGGATCCATTAAATATCTAATGAACATGTATTATTTTCTATGAGGCTCCAAATCCTTTCTCTTCTTTGTAGGAATGTGGGCCCAGGTTTGAGATCCAAAAATATGGAAATGACTAACTTCAAGTCACATGCTAGTCCAAGCCTCAAAAGGTGTTTTTCTAGTAACATATTTATGAGGAGATCTATTCTCGATGTATGAAGCATAATTGATAGCTTCAACCCATAATTTTTATGGAAGATATCTTGCGCGCAACATGCAACTGGACATCTATTTCAAAGAGTTGAAGGAACCATGTATTGCAAATATATCCCTACATCATTACAAAGGCTCTCGATATCTTGTTGACATATTCCTTCCCATTATCTATGTGGAGGATATTGATTTTTTTTTCGAACTCATTTTCTACATGCAATTTGAAAATATTTAGATGTTGAAAAACTTCAAACTTGAGTTTTATGAAGTAAACCCAAGTGATCTCTTGTAATCATCTATAAATGACAACACATATATTATTTTTCTCATTAAAGGTTCTTCACATGGGCACATCAGATCATCGTGTATAAGATCCAAAGGTGAAGATGATCTTCATGGATGACCCTTATCGAACTTGTCTTGTGGATTTTTTCCAAGAGCACATCCATTGAAACACCCTTTGAAAATTAAATGGTCAATAGTCCTTTAACAATCCCTTGCTTTCCAAGTTGCTACATATATCTCAAATTCAAGTGTCCAAATCTCCTCTTCCAAATCCTAAGTTTCTTCATTTGCATGCGTTAGTAGCAAAATGGAATCTGAGTGAGAAACAAAATTAGAAAGGTGTACAAAAAATAATTATCATTTACCTTTCCAAATGCAATCTTCGAGTTGGCGTGCATGTCATAAAGTCTCATGGAATCCAAAGGTAAATTCCACTTTCCTTTCGGCGCCAATGTGTTCCATCTGACACATTGAAAGAAGATTCATAAAAATCCTCAGAAAATGCAAGATAATCTCAAAACTTTCATTTTCGAACTTCACTCTTCCTTGTGCAGTTGCATCAACTGAAAAATTGTCTCCCATGTGAATAGGAGGTCCCAAGCTTGGTTGTAGAGAAGAAATAGATTCTTTTGAAGAATCCATATGATGTGAAGCTACTAAATTAATGATCTGTTCTTTTAGTGTAGAATGAAGAGAAATCAAAGCATGACCATTACCTCTTGTTTCTGATGGTTTTTCTTTTGTCTTATTCTTGGCACTTTCTGGAATGTGATGACCAAGATTATTCTGCTAAAGATTCTTTGCCATAAAATCAATATTTTTTTTCATGAAAGAGGATTCAATATGATAGCCTCTATTACAATAAGGAAGATTGGAGTTTCCTTTCTTTCCCTTCTTACCCTTGGAGTTGGAAGATTCATCTCGAGGTTTTGGATTTCCTCCCTTTCTTGGATCTGGATCTTTTTCCTTTTCTTTTCCATTCAATTGCCAATTTGGTTTCGAGTTGGATTTTCCTTTCTCGTGCATGGAAAGTGGATGTGCATTTGAATACTTTAATGGACCCATCTTGATGAGCTTATCCTGCTCATGAATAAGAGACTCAACAAATGCATCAAATTTGAGCATTTTCCATTTATCTCAAGTTGTAAGTCTAACTATATGAAATGTAGAAACAAAAAAAACATATTCAAGAAATAATTTAGACAAAATGGAAAGTATCAATTGATTTTCCTAATTGGATTTATTGATCCCGCAATCATGTAATTGAAGAAGTGCCGATTTAAATTTTGTAAATAAATCCCGAATGTTCTCAAAGCTTTGTGGACCTAAGGAATTTAGATCATTTTCTAGAAGATGAGCTCGCATCTCATCCTAATTTCCATTTAATTTCTCCAAGGTTGTCTAGGCTTCATTCAGAGTGGTTCATGTGTCAACATGGAAACACAATGTTGGAGATATGGTTAACAATAAAAGACCAAAATCCTCGGCCATCCTATTGAAGTATTTGGATTATTCAATGGTGGAATTGGGTTTAGTTTTCGTATCCATAACTATTTGATACAAGACTTTTGCTCTAGGGTGAAGCAAAATATATGAATTCCATTGGAAGTAGTTGTACAAAGTGAGAATAGTTGAATATGGAAACTCCATTATTTCACCTTACAAATGTTGTGGCAGTTCTCCAATATTGTAATCCACAAATCAAATGTTGATTCTCCTTTTCCATCTCCTTGTCACTTTGATACCATGTTAAATTATTAGGGAACACATAAGTAAGGACCTAGTTGGAGAATAATTAAACAAAATTGCAAGAATTGAGAAAAAAATGGAAGACAGAATGAATTATGTATATTCAATAGTGATGAAAGAATCAATAAATAAAGCAGTTAAGTTAAGCTTCACTGCATTCAAGAACTAAATTATGCTAACTAAGATAAGTGTGCTTTATGCTATGTTAATGTGCATGTAGAACAACAATTAGAATTTGACAAGGGTATTTAACATGCACAAATTCATTGGTTTGTGTGGGGTTTAGTCTACATTAATTTAATGGTTCAAATTTCATGGGAAAAGGTTGAGGAGGGAAACCACTTATGGGGATAAAAATATCTTACAAGACAATATCAACCTAGCCTTGTAAATTAATAGATCGATGGATAAATGTTCCAATCCGACAAGTGGATAGATCAATGTTCCAATCCAACATTCAGATTTATCTATCTTAAACTCAAACTAATTACCAAAATGAAGAAGAAAAATATAAATAAAAAGAAAAATATGGATGAGGATATATCCTATGTGATGTAATATAGTGTAATAGAGTGCAATCGGTCTATATTGTTTATAATAAGTTTGTGTTTTTGTTTTAATATCTATTGATGTTAAGGTTTTTATGTTCATTACAAATAGACTTTATTTAAAAGATGTTTCTTTATGTTAGAGAGCACATTTCATTTTATTTTATTTTTTGAGATATTTAGTAAGATAATGTAATTTGGTGACCTTAAAACATAACATTAACTATGTTTTGAGGATGTTTTTATTTGAAATTTTTTTATGAGAATAAGAATTACATTTAAGTATGAGGGGTTTCCGCAGTGCATTATATTAGATATCATTTTTGGGATTCAACTGCATTAATTTAGTCATTCATCTATGACCATTTCCATGAGAGGTAGTCGTAATTGACTAATTTCTCATGATTTTTGAATAGTCCACTTAGCACTCATTGCATCATTGCATCGGGTGAAGCTCACAGTGGTGAAGAAGTGGGATTGAAACTAGTGAAATGAATCACATAACATCAATCATCACTTCCGGGGCTTGCCCCAGTAACCAGGACTTACCGGGAGGTCACCCATCCCAGAACTCCTCTGGCTCAAGCGCGCTTAACTGTGGAGTTTTCCCCACAGTCAAGCCCACTTAGCTTGCTACCCCATTTGCAAAACCTTAGCAACTATTGTGCCTCATGAATCATTCAAGAAGAGATCCATTTACTCTTAGTATTTTAAGTATGAGGGGTTTCCGCAGTGCATTATATTAGATATCATTTTGGGATTCAATTGCGTTAATTTAGTCATTCATCTATGACCATTTCCATGAGAGGTAGTCGTAACTGACTAATTTCTCATGATTTTTGAATAGTCCACTTAGCACTCATTGCATCGGGTGATGCTCATAGGGGTGAAGAAGTGGGATTGAAACTAGTGAAATAAATCACATAACATCAATCATCACTTCCGGGGCTTGCACCCAGTAACCAGGACTTCCCGGGAGGTCACCCATCCCAGAACTCCTCTGGCTCAAGCGCGCTTAACTGTGGAGTTTTCCCCACAGTCAAGCCCACTTAGCTTGCTACCCCATTTGCAAAACCTTCGCGACTATTGTGCCTCATGAATCTCATTCGAAGAGATCCCTTTACTCTTAGTATTTTAAGTATGAGGGCTTGATTGTGGGGAAAACTCCACAGTTAAGCGCGCTTGAGCCAGAGGAGTTCTGGGATGGGTGACCTCCTGAGAAGTCCTGGTTACCGAGTGCAAGCCCCGGAAGTGATGATTGATGTTGTGTGATTCATTTCACTAGTTTCAATCCCACTTCTTCACCCCCATGAGCATCACCCGATGCAATGAGTGCTAAGTGGATTATTCAAAAAATCATGAGAAATTAGTTAGTTACAACTTCCTCTCATGAAAATGGTCATACATGAATGACTTACTTAACGCAGTTGAATCCCAAAAATGATATATAATATAATGCACTACGGAAACCCCTCATACTTAAAATACAAAGAGTAAAGGGATCTCTTCTTGAATGATTCATGAGGCACAATAGTTGCTAAGGTTTTGCAAATGGGGTAGCAAGCTAAGTGGGCTTGACTGTGGGGAAAACTCCATAGTTAAGTGCACTTGAGCCAGAGGAGTTCTGGGATGGGTGACCTCTCGGGAAGTCCTGGTTACCGGGTGCAAGCCCCGAAAGTGATGATTGATGTTATGTGATTCATTTCACTAGTTTCAATCCCATTGCTTCACCCCTATGAGCATCACCCGATGCAATGAGTGCTAAGTGGACTATTCAAAAATCATGAGAAATTAGTCAGTTACGACTACCTCTCATGGAAATGGTCATAGATGAATGACTAAATTAACGCAGTTGAATCCTAAAAATGATATCTAATATAATGCACTGCGGAAACCCCTCATACTTAAAATACTAAGAGTAAAGGGATCTCTTCTTGAATGGTTCATAAGGCACAATAGTTGCTAAGGTTGCACAATGGTGGCAACTAGTGAGGCTTGAGCGTAGGGGAAAACTCCACGAGTTAAAGGCAGCAACAGAAGGTGCAGGAAGCAGGTGACAAGAGAAGTCATAGTTACGTTTATTTGAAGTGATGATGAATCTTGTCCTGATTCATTCCTCATTTCAATCCCACTTCTTCTACAACAAACATCACAGAGTAACAGCAATCAATGAGTGCTAAAGTGGACTATTCAAAATCATGACAAATTAATTAGTTCCATTCTCTAAATAGTCATAGATGAATAACTAAATTAATACATTCGAATCCCAAAAATGATATCTAAATTACAGCATGTGTACTCCAGAATGTATTAATAATGTTACTTATTGCTACAAATAATTATAAATCCAAGTTATTGAATTAATAAAATTTTGAAAAATTAAAGATTCCTACCTAATTTTCTAGAATTAGTTGTTCTCAATTAGGAGTCGATTTAGGGCATAGGCCTAGAAATTCTCTCCATATCTCCACTAACTAGGTTCCTAGATTGGTGTATAGGTTCGATTTTGTCTATGTCGTTTGAATGGCACTATCTTAGTTGGCTCCTCTCTTGTATTTCTAATTTTATTATACTAATTACTTTAATAAAGATGTATAGAAATTACAAACTTGAAATTTAGAGAGACCTTTTGAGATATCATCATTTTCTGTGTTTCTAGTATGTGTTTTGTGTGTATAAATTTTTTTAATTTCCCTTCAAATAAATGAAGATTTAAAATATAGCTATGAAATTTAACTTAGTACCCACCCTTTTAAAATATAGATTTACATTAATTAATTGTTCTCTCTTCTTAATGTGTATGATAATTTTGGAACAATATTTAGATATTATTCACAATTTATGATATTCACTTTATAAAATGAAACAATGTATTTTAGTAAATGTTCCAAACAAGTGTTACTCCAATGATTATGACTCATTCAATCCCCAACTTAATAAGCCTAAGTCTCTAGTCTCTCTAAACACACTAACCTTGTCCCAACTAACTAACCCACTAATCGTATTCAACATAGTAATCTTCCTTATCATAATAATCATTATCATCCACATTATTGTCATCAAATTCATCATTGTGGTTATCATCATTATTACGATCATCACCGGCATCATCATTTCCATGATGGATGCACTTGCTAAACCATAATGCCATCAAAAACTTGAAGGACATAAAGAGATCAAATCAACTAATCCACTATTAGATGGCGGTCATCATCATCACCACCATCATCGTCATCATCATCAAAATGGTTCTAATCATCATCATGATTGTGATGATGTTGATGATGATATACTTTAACATGCTTAATGCTACGTACCCCATTAACCATATCTACTTCACATATGTCCATTAAACTTACTTAACCCTTATTAAAGCACCTCTTTTCATGTGTATTACCTGATAAAAAAATTAAAACAACCCATTTCTTAACCTCAAAACTTGATATTCCTAATCTAATAACCCACAAACCATGATAGAATATAACCCATGACTAAGCATCCAAATAACTAACCTAATAACCCAAACCCACTGATGCCACAACACAATGAACCTATCTCACTACTCTCTCTAACCCCAAAAACCTTATCCCAACCCACTAACCCAAAAATCATCATCCCGCTCATCTTCATCTTCATCATCACAGTTACCATCATCATTATGACAATGATGGCCACACTCTTTGAACCATAATATCATGGAAATTAATGGGCATGAAGAAATATGATATTATAATCTATGGTGTATGAAGTGAGTATATGATCATCAACATGATTTTCATCATCACTTTCATCATCATTTCCATTATCATGATGATAATAATGACAACAATTATGGCGTTGATATATTCTAAGCAACTTGACCCATGCTGATATATTATACCATCAATGCATAACCCTCTAACTCATATCTACTTGAAACATGTCCCTTCATCTTGATGACCACTTATGAAAACTTCCCCTTCCATTCCTATTACATGTTGAAGTCTTTGAGTAGTGGTCTAACAACCAACCCTTTACATGGTCCGGATCTTGGTTGAAATGGACCTCTTGCTGCAACTTTGCTGATAACTTTTTCTATAGGTGATGAAATAAGGTTTCATCAAAGACCCATTTGAGATATTGAATAGATATTTAGAGTGATATAAGACACTTGAAATTTGATGACTTGTGAGGTGAGAAAATGATTCCACAAACTCAGAGGGCGTGCGGCGACACAATGTTCTAGACAGGTGTAACTTCAATTGCTCATATCTCTCAAACCAAGATACGAAATAAAATTCCGTAAAGAACCCATTTGAGATAATAAAGAATAATTACAAATGAGATATTTTCCACTCTCTAATATGATATGTGGAGACCGTGGCACTCGCTTGAAGTTTACTGAAACTGGAATATGTTTCAAATTGTCATGGAGTCGTAACCTGAATCTGGATTTATGCAGGAACGAAATAAAATAAAGGAATAAACATAAACACAGAGATGTAGTAGAAATAAACTTCATTTCATTAATATAAAATGACTGAAATATGCTTATAAACAATGGACATAAACTAGCTAGTGCGATGGTAGCTTATCTCTGAGAAGATATGTGGTGGCTATATGCCTTTGAACTGTGTTACAATGAGGTTCAAGGGCCTTTTTATTATTGAAAAATAAGATAAAATGATAAACAACCAAAACCCTAACCCGAGGAGATGTAACACCAAGAGTTTATGGGCCCCGTTGGAGTTAGTTGGGCAGATAACTTCCTAGGATTTTAACTTGGTCATATTATCTCTGTTTGATGCATATGATACCTCGTTGGAAATATCTCTCCAAGGACTACGTCATTTATGGCCTTAAAATGGCTCTGGAAGTTTAGGACCCAAAAAAACTGCTAAAAATAGTAAATAATAAAAATGATGAAACTGACTAGTGGAATAGGCAGGTGGCCACCAATATCCACCTGGATCATTCCTCCCCCCTTAGGAAGCAATGGTCCCTATTGCATGCAGAACCTCCATGAGGTTGGGAAATTTCTGTTGAAACTGATCCCTGGTGAACCACTTTTCTTAGTGAAGGAGTTGGTCTTCTTTGAAGTGGGCATAGCTTGTGATGGGGTCCAGAGAGGCACTCCTTCTCCAAATGTAACCAAAATTTGTCGCCCACCTAGAACGTGTGTGGCACTCGATGTTTATCCTGGCGCTACTTGTACTTGGAATTTTATTTCTCCAAGGTGTTGTGGACTTGCTGGTGTACATCAGAGAGTACACATGCAGATTATGTCTATGTGGTCACATGAGATATGGTAACATTAGGAAGCGGCGCGCCTGGGGTTAGAACAATGGAGTGCTTCACCTGACAGTGTAGAGGAAGCTATGTGGGTGAGGAGAAAATGTCATTGTATTCCTCCACAACTTTGTCCATTTGTTGTTGTCGTGTAGGGGAGCCCTACTTGGAGTTTGTGTCCATAATATTATTTTTTCCCTATGGGCGAATTGTAACGAAAACAAATTTCCTAGTTTGGGAAATAATCTTACTGCATTGCTTTGTAGTAATCAAAGAGATGGCGGGAGGTGGTACTACCTCTGGTATCCTATATAACTTATTTCTCAAAGTAATAATAACAGAACGAGGCCTAAACTAATACACAACATGTCGCTTCCACAAGTATGGTTGGCCCAATAACACATCAGACATGTCAAGAGGAGAAACATCACACAGTACCTCATCTGTGAAGGGCTTAATGTTGTACAGAAGGCGACACTATTGGTTGACGCGAAGATCTATTCCTTGGTAAAGCCACCTGATGGTATACAGTTGCGGGTGTGTTGTGCTTAGTAAGCCGAGATGCTTCACGAAATCTACTAAAATGAGGTCCTTTTGGCTTCCGCTATCGACAAGGAATTACAGTGAAGAACCCTTCACCCACATCTACGAATGAAAGAGATGCTCCCCCTCCTCTCGATCTTTGGGATCCTCCCTATGGAGCTTGATGGTGGAAAGAGTGGCACTGAGATCCACTTCCCTTTGTCATTCCCTTTGTCTAGTTTTGACTTAGAATCAAAAAATGCATCTGATTTAGATGCCTTTAGTTCGACCACTAGCGATTGTTTGGTTCGACACTCGCTTGTGTTGTGAGTGGAGTTGTTATGAATTCACACTAGTTCCCCGTGTCCTTCTTTGGCTTTGTGGTTTTGTTATGAGTCATTCCGCTTTGGCTTTTCCCCTTATTATGTGGTTCGGGGGCGCCTTTCCTTGGCTTCAGATTTTCGGATCCAAAGTCTCGCTTCTTCTGCTTTAATTTCCATCCAATCTTGGTAGCATATCGATATGTCGCTCGAAGAAAGTTAATGTCAAAGAGCTCAATTTCCTCCTAAATGTATCTATGCAAACAGTTATGGTACTTGAACACCAAATGTCTCTCTGAATCTTTAATACCCAGCTTTGTGTGCAGGGTATGGAACAAATTCATTAGCTCATGCACATCTTGGTCCATTGGATGTACATGTCCTAATAGCTCCCCATGGGGTAATATTGTTCCTTAATGCTGTCTTGAAACAAATTCCAAGTGGGTGCGGCCAAGAATAGAGAGGGTTTCCTCTTGTCATTTTTCTCACGGTACATTTCCCACCAGTATTTAACATGGTGAGTGGCTTTGAAAAGTGAAAAAGTAATATTTTCTTAGTCAGAGAAATCATGGATCGAAAAATACCCTTCCAGCAAATTCAACCATCTATCTACGATGTCTGCATCTATCTGGCCTTCAAATACAATAATGTTGAAATTGACTTGTACCTTAAAAGGAGTGGTGCCTCCAAAGGGGATGCTAGATGTAGATGCGCCACTAGTGGGTAGTCGTTGAAGGATCTTAGTAAAGTTATTCATCATCGTGTTCCTTTGTTTCTTGAGGGTCTCTTCATGCAATATTTTGATAGAATCTCCTCCTCTCTCATCTTTCTTTTCTTCCATCCTGGGAGGATGTTAGGGTTTGCGAGGCTGAACTTGCAAAGTTTCATCTAGATAGAGCCATAACTCCTTATACCTCGACCTCATTTGGGACATGAAAATAAATATCGAGAAAGAGAAGATCGCTCTGATACCACTAATCTAGATCTTGGTTGAAATGGACCTCTTCTTGCAACTTTGCTGATAACTTCTGTTATAGGTGATGAAATCAAATTCTGTCAAAGACCCATTTGAGTTATTGACTAGATATTTCCAGTGATATAATAAATTTTAAATTTTATGACATGTGTGGTGAGAAAATGATTCCACAAACTCAGAGGATGCGTAACGGCGCAGTGTTTCAGACAGGTGTAATTTCAATTTCTCATATATCTCAAATCAGGAAACAAAATCAAATACCGTAAAAAACCCATTTGAGATAATAAATAATAATTTCAAATGAGATATTATACACTCTCTAATATGATTCATGGATACTATGGAACTTGCATGATGTTTACTAAAGATTACTGCAAATCATTAAAAATGAAATATGTTTCAAAGCCTCATGGAGCCGTAACCTGAATCTGGATTTATGTAGGAAAAAAAAAAATACATAAATAAAAACAAACATAGAGATGTAGCATAAATAAAAATTCATTTCATTAATATCAAATGACTGACATATGCTTACAAGCATAATGGACATATACTAGTTAGGGCGATGGAGGCTCATCTCTGAGAAGAGATGTGGCAGATACTGCCTCTGAACCATGTTACAATGAGGATCAAGGGCATTTTTTTATTGAACAATAAGAGAAAACAATAAACAACCAAAACCCTAACCCGAGGAGATGTAACACCAAGAGTTTATGGGCCCCGTTGGGGTTAGTTGGGCAGCCAACTTCCTGGGGTTGTAACTTGGTCATATTATCTCCATTTGGTGCATATGATACCTCGTTGGAAAGATATATTTGAGGAATATGCCGTATAGGGCATTAAAATGGATCTATAAGTTTAGGAAAAAAACTGCTAAAAATAGTAAATAAGAAAACTGATGAAACTGACTAGTGGAATAGGCGGGTGGCCACCAATATCCATCTGGATCATTAATTATTTAGGTGTATCATTACATGACCCATATATTGTTAAATTTTAACCCACATATGCCTAATATAGTATCCTCTAACCCCTAATGAAATGTAAATTGTAACCAAACCCCCTAAACAACTAACATGACGCCTCCAACCCGAAAAACCCCTAACTAAATAAACCTAAATAACTAGTCTCTTTAACCCCACCAACCCTATTGCAACCCACTTATCATCATCATTTTCATTTTTTTTTGTTTTCATTATCATAATCATCATTATCCAACCTAATAACATATGAATAAAGGGTATTCATCATCATCATCACCACCACCACCACCACCACCACTGTCATGTTAATAACAATGATCATCATGATGATGGTGGTGACAGTGATGATGTTAAAATATGTTAGCATACTCAAAAATATGTTTGAATTGGTAGCTCACCAACCAATCTAACCCATATCTTATTAACACACATCACTTTCACCTACTAGCCCCCCATGTAATTATCCATTTTTTCTTATATTAATTATTAAAGTATTTGAATAACAATATATCAGCCCCTAATCATTAATATTAACTCATTAACCCTTAACTTCTAACTCGCACATTCCTAAAATTAAACCATTTAATCCCTAATGCAATTTAATCCATTTTTAACCCCATAATCAACTAACCTAATAACCCCAACCCACTAAACATGTGTCCTAATAATCCTAAGTCATTAATATATTTTACCCCACTAAGCCTACCCCAACTCACCAAATCAATAATCATCATCACCATTTCCATTTTCATGATACACATCATCATCAAAGTCATAGTGATCAATATGACTATCATGGTAGTCACTCGTCAATGTCATCACTGAAATCATTATGTTGATGACCATAATGAATCAACCATAATACCATTGAGTTTGATGGCCATGAATCCTTCCCTATAATCTATTGAGTAGATATGTTTTCTATGTGTTATATTCTTTGGATGAATACTCCCATGTGTTGCACGTTGTACCAAGAACAATAGGGGGTTCACAAGGGGGAGCAATCCCCAACCCCATTTGTGGGGTCACAAGTTTTGCGATCATAATCACTTAATCAGAATGAGTTTCTACTCTGTGAGTCTTTCCCAAGACTCACTAGACCATGTTTGAATAAGTGTGTAGTTAAACCATTCCCCAATCACATGCAATAAGTGTTATAAATTGCAGAGGAAAGATGGCAGATCGTACCTCTGAAATGAAGAAGTAGATGGTTGGAGTAGCTAGCTTGAGGTATACACGAAAACTCATAACTTCCAAATACCAGGCCAAATACTTGCACAAAGCCAACCAAAAAGACTACTAAGATACTTCCTACATGATCATGTCATCAAAATAATTATTGATAACCAATGAACAACATACAATAATCAAAGGAAATGAACATGAGGGAAGGGAATTAACTTAATTATAATGAAAAAAGGGGCAGAACGAAAGAATGATATATCATCACATGAAGCCACTCTTCTCCAATCTATAATTCTAGTCTCCACCTCTAGCTAAGGTAGCCTCAACAAAAGGACAAATCTCTCGTGTTATATCTGACTCTCTAGATCTATATATAACTAGATCTAACCCCTTTCCTCTATATAGGGTGATATTATGTAGGCTCATTTTATCCTTTAGGAGAATGTATTTGGCTACAATAATGGACCCCTATCCAACTCATACACAAGA
This sequence comes from Pinus albicaulis, assembly GCA_034641835.2. Classification (NCBI taxonomy): domain Eukaryota; kingdom Viridiplantae; phylum Streptophyta; class Pinopsida; order Pinales; family Pinaceae; genus Pinus; species Pinus albicaulis. Next base: position 1,999,241,653 of record CM076578.1, read on the forward strand.
AATTCAATTTGATATGCTTGAGAATGACAAACTATAGAACGTTTTTCTCAATTACAAAATAATTATTATTTCATAATTATGAAATTGTGAAAAATTAATTATGAGCAATTACTCAACTATGTAATGTCACCCTTTTAACATGGAATAACTCTATTGTAAGACCCAAATAAGTAAAAACAAGGGTAAAAGGGGATGCATTCTAGTCAGTAATTGAGTTATTTTGAAATTAGCTCTTTCTCACTATAGTGGAGTGGAAAATAGGGTTATAACAGATGCCCCTTAATGCACGAGGTTAGAACAGAAACTAATGGACGCAATGCATTATAAAAAAACACTCAAAGCTCAAAATGAAAAGGAAGGAGATAGGACTACAAAATTGGATTGGAGGAACTCAAATCATGAAGTCTCAACCTTTTTAGTATCATCCTGAAGTCAAGCATACCCATGCTCAGTCATAAAGAGAAACTGAACATGGCCTCCAACTATACACTACATATCCATGACATGAAATTCTAGGAAATGGCCATGAGGATTGAACAATGGATCCATGTGAAAAATCAGATGATCATAGCCACCAAAAAATACAATGTGGATCTATGTCAAAATATACATTAGTAGGAATATTGACACATAGAAGAGGGGTTCCCAAAAGTATTCCTCAAATTAAAAAATGATACATAACTCCAATGAAACTTGGGTAGGGTATCATATAAGTTTGACAATGTCCCTAACCCAAGGTCTTCTACAAAACCTCGATGGTACGAACATACAAAATATGAATATATGTGTTGATTATGAGCATGGTAGAAACCTCCAGATTACCGGTCATTGAGGTATACTATTAACAGACGCAAGGGGACCCACCAATGATGAAAATGGACCCCAATATACCTAGCATAGTCCACTAAGTGTGAATAAATGAGTTTAAGTTGAACACTTGTAGACTAGACTGATCAGGAGTCAACAAGGTAAACCCACTTTTGACCATGAGGAAACCTTCCACTGATATATGCAAGCTCTTATGTACTACTAGTTCCTAGATCAAGCTCCTGGATAATGAGATGAAGTTGAAAGGAGAGTATCCATCAAAGTAGGACCTTAATGTATCCTCCATCAATCGACATGTAACATAACAAGAAATGATGTGAATATATGAAGTCATGAAGCACAACTATCTTAGGGATAACTGAAACAAAATGATTAATAAGGAATGCAAATGGTTGACTGAGGTTAAGACTCCCCTTGCACATATAATGGCATGACACAAAATTTATTTGGAATCATTGAATAATTAGCACCATGTGATATCATGAAACAACATAAGAGGCATTGAAGCACACTCCATAATGAATGGAAGAATAATCAACTAGAGGAGTAGACAGAATCATATGTATGGTACAGCTCCTAGGAAATAATGCAAAAATGTGAGGAAATAATGCAAACATGTGTCATGTTCAAGGGTGTAACCACCCCTCCCACATTTACCCAGTTTCATCGGACTACTAGGGTAAACATGAGATAAAGAGTTACTATGACATGACAAACCTCCTAGCTCTTGTTGAGGAAGTGGGGCCGACAACTTGAACACCAACTAACAACTCAACTCATCCCTCATAGATACAACACACTTAGGGGCCAAAGAACCACCCCAGGTGACCAAACCTTGAGTTGGCGATTACTTTCACACACTTTAACCCCCAACCACATGCATGACAAGGCCTGATATGAATGGAATGTATTAGTTTTCTTGTGCTAAGTATCCAAACAATAATTAAAATGTGTGCATAAGATTCTCTGAAGTTTGTAGGTGAAACAAATGGTTTTAACTAAGTTAAACATATTTTTGTGTGAGGTTAAAGCATGTAAATTGCTTATAAAACATTGTACAACAACAAATAACATAGAATTAAACATCACATGTAATAATACTCAACAAATTTGATGAAGCAGTTCACCCCTTCTAGGCTACATCTGCTGGTCCAGCTCGCAATGGCATGTTCCTCATATCTTATTTCTAAAAAATGGTAGGTGAAATAAAGCCTCAAATGGCTATTCTCTTTGTAAAAAATAGCTTCAGAATGCTTGAATTAGTCATGAATGACTATTCATTTGGAGAAAACAGAGAATGGATGCTCAATACACTGAAAAAACCCTAGTGGCCCTAGTGGCTCCTTGATCTTTCCCGAAGCTAAACCTACATAAGATGACCTATGATCACTCTAAAACCTCTTCCAATGTGTTCCAAATGTTGAGAATACCCAAAATTGACTATCCATGCATCAAAATTGGTTGAAAATCCAATGAATTATGACCAAAACCAGAATTTGCCCAGTGTCCCTTAAAAAACTCCACTAAATGTGGAGCAACTCCTGTTAAAGACACCAATTTAGAAATTCCGCCGCATTTGAGGGGTCCACTAGCAGAACTGCCGGAGGCACTAGGGGTTAACTTAAATGTTTGGGGCGCATGGTCACATGTGTTGTCCGCCGAAATCATTGGCCTTATCCGTTCAGTTTAACCGTCGACGAACCTTCGCATTAAATGTTGAACTGACGCTGGCCACATGGCCTGAACCCACCATCAACTAACCGTTCATACAACCGTAACCACCAGTATTGAGCTCTAGTTGCAAGCGCCGAGTCACATGTTGTCGGGGCTAGCCCTTATATTTTTCTACCTGATCAAAGTTTATAGTTCAAATAAGTATGGCTTACATAGACTTGTAAGAACCACTCTGTTAAAATTGGACAACTAGGTCCAAACTCCATGTTGTGATGCTCAGATGAAGATATCAATATTTTTATTGGGTTCCTCTTTTGGAGAGGTGTAAGATCGATATAAAATTGATCTTAATCTGATGAGCATAACATTTATTTTGAATTTATTTTTAATAATTTCAAATATGTGCAGGTCGGCCTTAAGGTTTTACATATCCAGCAAATGTGTCTCACACCTCAATGATGGATATATATATATAGTCAACGTTGGAGATCATTTCACTCTCTCAACACACATCATCTCCTCTTCTGATTTAGTACGAGCTCCTTGGAGGTAAATTCGGTTCACACGTGGGAAAGAGGACGAATACTACAATTAGGGTTTGACCGAATTTACTGTAGCTCACCGCAGCTAGGGCTTCCATGCTAATTTGACCAGCATTGACTTTGGTCAATGCATGGTCCAAAAGGGCTGAAAATTGGTGGAGACTTCGATTTTGGAAGGCAGTACACATTGTCACAAGAACCAAGGTCAAAAGGTTGACCGAAGACTGAGCTGCGTTGACATTATTACTGTTGCCCTGCGTTGATTTTTTTCTAGACATCGTTGACTTTTCTGGGGTTGAATTTGGGTTGACCAGGTGACTTTTTTAAGGGCTGTTGTGACACATGCTGGGTTGGTTGACCAAGGAGAATTTGCTGGTTGAAGCATCCTGCTGACCGCCATAACGCACCACCACATTTTTATGTTTATGGTTTGTCTGCTATAGATCCACTGGTATGTTCTATCAGCATTTTACTTGACTATTTATGTGATCGCTGTAGTAAAAGGTAAATTTGCATCAAGCATAGAACGTTTACATAAATTTACATGGTATCAGAGCTGAGGTGAAGACAAGCCCTATTTGTAGCAATCATTGAAGAGGAAAATGGGTTCCACAAGCTGTGGCTTCAAGGAGGATGACAAATTGACTAGGAAGGATGACTTCCATGCTTGGAAAATTATATTGGATCTCAAATTGGAAGACCAAGATGTCATGGACTATGTGCAGGGTAAAATCCAAGAACCTCCAACCACTACTACTGCTGCTACAAAAACAAAGTACAAGAAGGGGGAGATCAAAGCAAAGCTGATGATCAGGGAATCCATTCATAAAATCTTGGTGGCCTACATCTATGAGTTGGGCACATCCAAAGAGATGTATGATAAATTGATCCTCATGTTCAAGGCCAAAAATGTGAATCAAGTACTATTCTTCAAGAATCAATTGAAGAATCTGAAGAAAGGAAGGGATGAGTATGTCCAATCATACTTCCTGAAGCTGACTAAAATCAGGAACAATCTGCTAGCTATTAGGGAGATAATAGCTGATCGAGAGATGGTACTCAGCGCACTCGGAGGGCTCTCATCTGAATGGCATGTGTTCAACACTACCATTCTAAATAATAATGTGATACCTGACTTTGATGAAGTACTGTCAAGATGCGTTCAAGGAGAATCAAGAATGAAGGAGTATGGAAATGAAGGAAATGCTGCATACGCTGCTCATTCTAGAAAGAAGAACTCTGGTGGTCCAGAGAATAAGGGAAAAGCAGGGGCCCAAGGAAAGAAGGGAAAATGTTTCACTTTTCATAGGCCTGGTCACTATGCTAGAGAGTTTCCTTTCAAGAAGGATTCTTCTAATGGTGATGATAACAACAACAACCAGAGGAATGGAAATCAAAGGAACACCAGGTCCAAGGGAAAGAGGAAGGCTCCCTCCAGCAGAAATGATCAACCTTTCAAAAGGTCAAGAAACTCCAGGTATGAGGAATCACATGTTGTTGATAAAAGAAATGAATACATTCTTGTATTTGCCGTCTCTGTTGCATCCCCACCCGACACTATGGATGTTTGGCTGATAGATAGTGGTGCCTCAAGGCATATCACCGAATTCAAGGAAGCACTTTCTGATATGGTTGAAAATGATACTAATATGGAAATTATCCTTGGAGATAATGCCACATATCCCGTGAAAGGGACAGGGATTGTGACCCTCCACTTGTCTCAAGGTCAAGTCCTCCACTTGCAAGAAGTACTCTATTTACCAAATTTGAAGAAGAACCTTGTGTCTATATCGGCCATGGAAAACAAAGGTTTCAATGTGGCATTCACTGATGGAAAGGTGATCATGTGGAAGAAGAGCTTCAAGGAAGCTATCTCAATTGGGTTTAGAGTTGATACACTCTACCAGGTTAGAGGAAGTCCGCTGGGAGCAATGACATGCGATACTATTCGACAGACTGAACTATGGCACTGGAGGGTTGGACACCTTCACTACAAAGCCCTTCCTGAAGCAAGAAAGGTGGTGACAGGGATGCCCGAGTTTCCAAATAATCATGAAGGTGTATGTAAGGGTTGTGCTGAAGGAAATCATACAAGGGGACCTTTCCCCTATAGTGTCACAAAGACATCTGATGTCTTGCAATTGATACATTCTGATCTATCTGGTATGCTGCTCATGACATCCTTGGGAGGATGTTCATATTATATGATGTTCATAGATGACTTCTCTCGCAAAACCTGGATATACTTCTTAAAGAAGAAGGACGAGGCTTTCATGTGGTTCCGTACATTCATAGCCTTGGTGGAAAATATGACAAGGAAGAAGATCAAGATTTTGAGAGCTGATAATGGCACTGAATATGAGACAAATGCGTTCAAGGATTTTTGCAGAGAAGATGAAATTAAGAGGGAGACCACAACTGTCTAAACTCCTGAGAAAAATGGTGTTGTTGAACGAAAGAATAGGACCATTGTGGAAGCTGCCCATGCCATGCTATGTGACCAAGGTCTGCCAATGTTTCTATTGGGAGAAGCTGTGAACACTGTTGTGTACATACAAAACCGATGCTCGCATTTTGCTCTAGTATCCAAAACTCCCGAAGAGGTTTTCTTTGGTAAGAAACCTGATGTCTCTCATTTTAGAGTTTTTGGATGTACTGTCTACTGGAAGTGGAGATATGCCATGATTTCACCTTTGACAAAGATACTTCCCTGAGGAAAGTAGTCAATATTCCAAGATCTGAGGAAGATAATGAAGCAAGCCCTAGAAATCAAGAGGAATCAAATGATGAATCGATGCCTGATGTTGAAGGACAAATGGATCCAATTGATCCACATCCTTCACTAGGAAAGAGACCATCATGGCTCAGGGACACTCTCGAGGATGCTGAGGGACATGCTACCCCAAGGGGGACATTCCGTGAAAGCAAGAAGCTGAGTAGATACCAAGGGTATTTAGCAGCCATGAGTACTATTGTATGATCCGAGCTTGGATCCTTTGAGGAAGCCATAAAGCATCAAGTCTGGAAGGATGCTATGCACGAAGAGTATGAGTCCATTCTGAAAAATGATGTCTGTGATGTGGTTCCAAGACCAAAGGACAAAGTAGTTGTCACCTCGAAATGGCTCCACAAGATCAAGCATGGATCTGATGGAAGTGCTGAAAATTTCAAGGCAAGATTTTTTGCTCGTGGCTTCTCTCAAAAGGAAGGCATAGATTATTATGACATATTTGCACCTGTGGCCCCATATAACACCATTCAATCTATTATAGCCCTTGCTGCTACGCTAGGATGGAGTCTTCATCAGATGGATGTGAAGACCACATTTCTGCATGGTGCGATAAAGGAAGAAGTATATGTGGAGCAACCTCCGGGGTTCGAAGTCCAGGATCAGGACACCCATGTTTGCAGGTTGAAGAAAGCCCTCTATGGACTGAAGCAAGCACCCAGAGCTTGGTACGAGATGATAGATAGCTACTTGATGAAGCTAGGCTTCACTCGAAGTAATGCTAATCCGAACATTTACTTCAAGGTTTTCAAGGGAAAGCCTCTCATCCTGGTGTTGTATGTGAATGACCTATTCCTGATAGGTGCTAACCCTCTCATTCATCAGTGTAAGAGGGAGCAAGCTGTTGAGTTTGAAATGAAGGACCTAGGACTGATGCACTACTTCCTAGGCCTGGAGGTCTGGCAGAGACTCGGCGAAATTTTCCTTTCTCAAGGAAAATACATTGTGAAGCTTCTGGAAAGATTTGGTATGGTTGAATGCAATTCTGTGTCAACACCAATGGAGCTCAACTTCAAGAAGTTGAGTGGTAGCACTGCTGGGCCCATATTGTATAATCCTACTGAGTACCGTCAACTCATAGGGGCCCTGATGTTCTTAGTGAACACCCGTCCAGATATATGTTTTGCAGTGAACACTTTGAGTCAACAGATGGTTGAGCCTCATCAACTTCACTAGGTTGGTGCCAGGAATCTTCTGAGATATCTTTGGGGCACGATAAACCATGGGCTGAGATACACTTCCAGGAGCATGACACTCCTTGGATATACCAATGCTGATTGGGCTGGCAGTGTGGTGGATCGTAAGAGCATATCGGGATGCTGCTTCAAACTTGGTTCTGATTCGATCTCATGGATGAGTAGGAAGCAGAAGTCAGTGACTTTGAGCACCACAGAGGCTGAATACATTGTAGCAAGTATGGCCTATTGTGAAGCAGTTTGGTTGCGAAATCTCTTCAGTGAGCTTTTCGGACATGTGCTAGATACCACGGTGATACTCTATGATAACCAGAGTGGGATTTGCTTGTCCAAGAATCCAATGTTCCATGATCGATCCAAGCATATTGATATCAGGTACCACTTTATCTAGGATATGGTACAACGAGGTGCCGTAAGGCTCGATCATATAGGAACTGATGAGCAGGTCACGAATATTCTCACCAAGTCCCTAGGGAAGGTCAAGTTCCTAACCTTATGTGAGAGTCTTGGTATCGTGGAACGACCCTATGATGTGGGTCCTGTTGGACGATGAGCTCTGGGAGCTCTGGGGGGCTTTGGGGATAGCTTCTCAGAGCTATAAGCAACCACAAGGCTAGGCTTTCCAAATCCTGTTGGTGTCTTTGGGCCCCACCGTTGTGATTTTGAGTTGGTTCACCTCTCATTATCTGTGCCCTGTATGCATCCTACCCATTGAGTTCAGGGCTCATGGGAAGTACCTCTCATTTGGCCAATGAGGTGGGAAAAGCTAGAGACTAGTAGCAAAGACTGATGGACGCATTAGAGATTGTTGTACTCTCTATCTAGGATGGCATAGTCCAACCACTTAATTTGGGATCAAGTATAGTGAGGTTTCAAACCTCCAACTGACATCGGGTTAGGTAAACCAATTTCGGGTTGGTATGAGACTCTTTGTGAGTCTGATAGAGGTTTCGGACCTCTGAGCTGAATCTATCAGTCGGGGAATGATGTCTTTGTGACTGACCCACTACTGTTCTGAAATAAAGAGGCTAGAAAAGCAAGTTACGGCGGGATGACGCACGATGTTTGATTACACAGGTTGATGGAGTTCTCCCTAGTTAAGAGGGAGTGTTAAAATTGGACAACTAGGTCCAAAATCCATGTTGTGATGCTCAAATGAAGATACCAATATTTTTATTGGGTTCCTCTTTCAGAGAGGTGTAAGATCGATATAAAATTGATCTTAATCTGATGAGCAGAACATTTATTTTGAATTTATTTTTAATAATTTCAAATATGTGCAGGTCGTCCTTAAGGTTTTACACCCCTAGCAGATGTGTCACACACCTCAATGATGGATATATATACAGTCAACATTGGAGACCATTTCACTCATCTCAACACACATCATCTCCTCTTCTGATTTAGCACGAGCTCCTTGGAGGAAAATTCGGTTCACACATGGGAAAGAGGACGAATACTGCAGCTAGGGTTTGACCGAATTTACTGTAGCTCACCGCAGCTAGGGTTTCCACGCTCGTTTGACCAGCATTGACTTTGGTCAACGCATGGTCCAAAGGGGCTGAAAATTGGTGGAGACTTCGATTTTGGAAGGCCGTACACATTGGCACAAGAACCGAGGTCAAAAGGTTGACCGAAAATCGAGCTGTGTTGACTTTATTGCTGCTGCCCTACATTGAATTTTTCCAGATAATGTTGACTTTTTTGGGGTTGGCTTTGGGTTGACCAGGTGACTATTTCCAGGGCTATTGTGACACATGATGGGTTGGCTGACCAAGGAGACTTTGTTGGTTGAAGCATCCTTTTTACCACCATAACGCGCCACCACATTTATCTGTTTCTGGTTTGTCTTCTATAGATCCATTGGTATGTTATATCAACATTTTACTTAACTGTTTATGTGATTGATGTAGTAAAAATTAAAGTTGCATCAAGCATAGAACATCTACATAAATTTACACACTCGCAGCCCAGTTGGTAAGGCGTGCGTGCGCTAGCCCGAAGGTCGCGGATTCGACCCTCCAAACAAAATTTTGCCAATGCATTTGGACTTTGGCCTGAGCCACGTGGCAGCCTCTGGGTAGGCCACGTGGTGCCCAATGATTGGCCCCAAAAAATATATGAAAAATAATTTTTGAAAATATAGTTTTTTATAAAAATTTTCATAAAGTCAAACTGAGTCAAAGGTCCAATTTTGGAGTTTATTGGGCATTTTCAAACCTTAATAACTTCTACATATTACCTCTATTTTGTGAACCATTCACAGCGCTAGAATCACAGCGACGAGACCTTTCCGGTCGCTCAGGTTGCAAACATTTTTTAGCACTTTCAGTTTTGAGCATTTTTTAACTATGGACATGATCTCCTTATCACACCTCCCCAATGGGAAGCTTTTGGACCCCAAAATCTCTCTAGAATACTCAACCTGAAGATGAGGAGACTGTGTCCCCACTCTTCCAATCTTAATCCAATGAAATTTCCCTAATTTCATTAACTGGAACTTTTTTTGAAACGATAATTTTTTCCTTGATTCCATTGACCAACTGTTGCTAACTTTGAACTTGTCATGCTGCACATTTTCGAAACTTGCAGAACAACAACTCAAATTTGTAGTAAACATATTGTTTCTACATTGGTCTATAATCAAAGGAAACTAAAAATTACTTTCACCTTGCATCTTGTCCTTATGACGATTTTTTGCTGAATTAGCCTTGTACTTGTGTTGATTCTTGGTCAAGTTTCCTCGCCATTGTACCATGCCTTTCTGAAACCAACAATGATCATTGCTGAAATTTGTGCCTTATTTTCTAGGTTTCTTTTCCCTCTCTTGGAAATTTGCACCTTCTTGCACTGACACTTTGTTTTTCTCACCGATCGACACCAAAGACGATTGCTACAACTTCTTGTCACCTTCTTTCAAAGGCAACCTGCTTTCAGACTGAAACAACTCATTATTTACATCAGCATTTACATGAAAAGGATTATATACAAATTCCCTTTGTTTAATCATCATCAATGTCAAGTTTTGACTTGCATTGACGAGCCTCTTCATTTGCTCTGCATTCACTAAAGAAGGGTCTAGTTTTTTGCGATGTGCTCTCATAATGTACTCCTTTCCATCCTTGAATAAATGGTACTTGTTCTCATGGTGATGGAAGATAAATTTCCTGTCATACAAGTAAGGACTACCCAAAACCACACCTATAATATCAAGCAGAGAAAAATCTAATTCAATTGTGTCAATAAAATGTGTTGTTATTGCAAAGTGCAACATGCACTTCTTTGAAACCTGTAACTTTGCATCCTTAAAAATCCAACCAAGAGGATATGGTTCCGGATGTGGAATGGTTTTAAGATTTAGCTTCTTGACTAAGTCTTCAGAAATAAGGTTCTGTTGTGACCCACTGTCAAATAGTGTGTCAACCTTGGTATTTTTGGAAATGACCCTCATATGAAACAATTCAATTCTCTTCTCTTCACTTGGAGCTTCTATTTGACAGTTAGAAATACTAGAACTAGGTTCATTTACATTATCTTTCCCCTTCAATTTATTTAGTGCCATAGCCATGATTTTTGTTTCATATACTGATTCTAACCCTAGGTATTGTTCAGTTATTGCAACTGTCTTTCCTTTTTCCTTGGCTTTATCTTTGGCTTTAAAAATTTATGGTTTCAACTCTGGATGAAGTTTCCAACAATGGTCCTCATCATGGCTTGTTTTAGAATAGTGTTTGCAGAAAAATTTCCCCTTCTCTTTTCTAGAATTTTCATTTCTCTTTTTCTTCCATTTGTCTTTAAACTCACTTTCCTCATTCCCATCTAAATTTTTTTTTCCGCTTAACTCTAAATGTGTGGCTTGAACACAAACATCATCTAAGCTTATAGGGTTAAACATGAGAATAATATGTCTTAGGTAAGTATGAAAACCTCCTATATACTTCAGTAAAGTGTCTTGGCTTTGCAAATCTATTCCTAGTAAAATAGCTCTTCTTCTAAATTCTTGGGTATAAACTTGAACATTTTGTCCTTTCAATTGTTTAAAATTTTTCCAGTCCATTATGGATTTCTGCATGTGAGCTAATGGATAAAACTGTTTTTTTATTGCTAAATTGAAATTAGACCATGATAATATAATCTTACCATATTTTTTGATCTCCTCCTTTGTCTTGGCTTCCCACCAAACAAGTGTTGCACCTTCCATTCTCAATGAAGCTAGTTGGATTTTTGTGTCATCATCATGAAAATTTTGAATTCTCAAATAGACCTCTAATTTCCTAATCCAATTATCTAGATTTTCTGCATTAACTTAACCATCAAACATTGGCAATTGAAACTTAACATCAAGTTTAATAAAAGGACTTTTACCTGTGTTATTGACTTTGTGAGAATGAAGTACTGAAGATGATGTAGAGTTTGATGAAGATGAAGATGAGGGTGATGATGGAAACTTTCCACTGTCTCCATTTCCTCCATTACACTTCTTGGATTTATCCTCATCATTATGGCCTCCTGATGATCCCTCTCCTTCCTTATGAAGTTTGGATCCTTATCCTTCAAGTTTTTCATTTCTTTCTTGATAAAGAACTCTCACCATTTTTGTCAAATCAAGGAATTCTTTTATAAACACCCTTTCTTCCTCCTTGGGATCAACTTCTTCAGGAATTTGACCCTCTCCTGAAGTCATGCTTATGGCTTCTTCTGCTTCTCTTTGAGGTGAAATTGAAGGTGGAGATAATGACACTCTTTCCATCCTTGGCTGAGGATTGCTTTTAGATCTCACCAATTTACCTTCTCCTCTCTTAATCTTTAGCCTAGTAAGCAGTAAAAACCTTGCAAATAGTTGAACAAAATTTGCACAATAATAATACAGAGAATGAAACTCTAGCTCCGATCCCAACTTGATCTAAATGGAATGTATTAGTTTTGTTGTGCTAAGTATCCAAATAGTAATTAAAATGTGTGCATAATATTCTCTGAAGTTTGCAAGTGAAACAAATGGTTTTAACTTAGTTAAAAATATTTCTGTGTGAGGTCAAAGCATGTAAATTTCTTATAAAACACTGTACAACAATAAATAACATAGAATTAAACATCACATGTAACATTACTTAGAAAATTTGATGAAGCAGTTCACCCCTCCTGGGCTGGATCTGCTGGTCCAGCTCCTAATGGTATGTCCCACATATCTTATTGCTAAAAAATGGTAAGTAAATGTGAAATAAAGCCTCAAATGGATGTGCTCTCTATAAAAACAGCTTCATAATGCTTGAATTAGTTAGGAATGACTATTCATTTGTAGAAAACAGAGAATGGATGCTCAATACACTGAAAACACCCTAGTGGCCCTAGTGTCTCCTTGATCTTTCCCGAAGCTAAAACTGTACAAGATGACCACTGATCACTATGAAACCTATGCCAATGTGTTCCAAATGTTGATAATACCCAAAATTTACTATCCATGTATCAAAATTGGTTGAAAATCTAAAGAGTTATGACCAAAACAAGAATTTTCCTAGTTTCCCTTAAAAAACTCCACTAAATGTGGAGCAACTCCAGTTAAAGGTGCCAATTTAGAAATTCCACCACATTTGAGGGGTCTGATAGAGGAACTATCGAAGGTACTGGGGGTTAAGTTAAATGTTTGGAACGTGTGGCCACATGTGCTGTCTGCTGAAACCGTCAGCCTTATCCGTTCAGTTTAACCGCCGACGAACCTCCACATTAAATGTTGAATTGGCGTTGGCCACATGGCCTAAAACCGCTGTCAACTAACAATTCATACAACTGTAACTGCCAGACTTGAGCTCTAGTCGCGAGCACCAAGTCAAATAAGTATGGCTTACATAGACTTGTAAGAACCACTCGCAGCCCAGTTGGTAAGGTGTCCACTCGCTAGCCCAAAGGTCATGAGTTCAACCCTCTAGCCCTCCAAATAATTTTTTTCAAATGCATTTGGACTCTGCCCTGGGGCCACGTAGCAACCTTCGAGCAGGCCACATGGTGCCCAACGATTGGCCCCAAAAACTATATGAAAAATAAATTTTGAAAATATTTTTTTTTATAAATTTTTTCATAAATTCAAACTGAGTCAAAAGTCCATTTTTGGAGTTTACTCAATGTTTTCAAACCTTAATAACTTATGCATATAACCTCTATTTTGCAAACCATTCGTGGTGCCAGAATCGCAGCGACAAGACCTTTCTGGTCGCTCAGGTTGCAAACATTTTTTAGCACTTTCATTTTTGAGCATTTTTGAACCATGGACATGATCTCCTGATCAAGGCCTCCATGTTGTTATATGCCTCCAACCACATGCACAAGCCTTCATGGGTATGGTTGTAACCCAAATTGTCCAATTTAGAGGGTGCAGTCCCAAGATCAGAGCCTAATTTCCAGGTCAGCCTACAAACCACTTTGAAAAACTTCTTGAAACTTTTAGAATGCTTAATGACATGAAAAAATAAATTGAATATATAAACTTGAAGGAAGAACTTGACCTAGACTTCCAATAACATAACAACATTTCGTTTAACACATGGAAAACATGTAAGATACAGGCCATGAATGCATATTTGATCATAAAAGTCAGAGATTCATCTGAGAATCACCAAGAAGGCCCTGTGCCCTCTACACATAGCTACAACAACACTTGTTAGTCCATACATTCATCAATTGATCAATAGCTAAAAAATTTGTGAAAAGAGCCATAAATGAAACACATCATATGACCAACATATAAGAATAAAATAAAAAACATATAAACCATGGAAACTCAACCATAATATCTCCAAAATAATTTCTACAAATATACATGAATCAAAGTAAATAAATAGCTCTTAATATATGAAAATGCTAGCCAAGTCTAGGAATTCCATGTACCACTCAACCATATATTGGGCTAAGCCAAATATCTCTTTTAGCCAATCACCCCCACACCATATTCCAAGCATGAATGTGGGATATCATGGAATAAACCAAGACAAACCAAACCAATGATTCCAAATACCAAACCAGCTCAATCCTCAACCAATCATTCCACCTCACTAACACCAACTAGATCAGTCTCTACCCAAGTTTTCCAAGGCTCGAGGAACTAGTAACTCAACCCAAAACCTTCAAGAGATCAATAGTGTTTTTCCAACTCGGCTTCGGGCACTAGTAACTCAACCCACCAAGAGCTCTAGAACATTTGTCCCAACCTAGGCTCTAGAACTAGTAACTCGAACCGAACTATTCCAGGGATTTTAGAGCATTTGTTCCAACCTGTTAGCACTTCGTAAATTTCTCCATATATACAACTATGGGATCATGAAAGACATGAATTATTTCTTAATTTTCAAATTATTCTGCAAATTTATCACCATGCTTGGGAAACTCATATATGTTGTCTTTACCATTGTATAATTTCAGTTGTGATTCATCAAACCCATTCTAAAAACACTACTCAATATCAATATCAAAAGGAAACACTAGCACTTCTTGTTTCGGCTGACAAAGGTTCTCAAAGAAATTATTTTGACATTGAAATTTTTGTCCCTGAATTTGAAATTATAAGACTTGATATTTCCCAAAATTTTCAAAAAAATCTTCTAAAAATTTGGCCTTGGCTTTAGAGCCACATTTTCATTTCTTTAAATAAAATATACAATGAATATGAGAAATTCTTATCAATTTGATCATCATCAAAATTATCCCAATATTCTTTGAAACCTTCAATAGAAATAGGACTTGCCACATGCCCCGCCATATTGTTTAACCAGAAAATGAATCAATGTTTAGTGGAGTCACCATGAGTGTTCTATAATCTAGATTCTTTGACAATTGAGTCACCCAATGAATTATTAAACCTTCATATGTTTGATTTTTTTCCACCATCAATAACCAGATCTAGGTCATTGTCATTCTTTCTTGGGGAATATGAAAGTGTTCGATCCTCGACAACAATGCCAAAATTTTAGCACTTCGTAAATTTCTACATGTTGAGGAGAGAAATTGTAGAGGTAACCAAAAACCACTTTTAGGCTAAGATCTAGCCCTCTTGGCCTTAGAGAGGGCTCTCTTTATAGGGTATTTAATTCGATTAAACAACTGGATTTTTCATATTTTAGGCTAGATCTTGAGGGCATGAGAAATGGATTTGTTTTAAGTTTTTAAAATTTTAATGAAAAATTGACAGAGACATGCATTGACATACATTAGTTATCCATGTTTAGAAAATATTCAGTGATTAAAGTGGGATAGTGAGTAATTATTTATAAAGGGAAAGATAGCCAACATTTTGGATATTTAAAAGTAGTTTACTAAATGGCAAAGAAAAAACCATAACAAAATCCACTAAGAATAAAGCATATAGGGATAAATGTTATAATCAGCTTCAGATGAAAGACATAAATATTATTAGAAAGGACAACGGAGCACCGATATTAGATGAAATCTGCATTCATTGACCTCTTTCAAATGATAAATACAATAGATTTGTGAATAAATGAAAAGAGAATATGAATAATTGAATATAAAGGACACATGAGAAAAAAGTAAAACACCTCACCGAAATAATTGATACAAGAATCCTTGGAAATATAGCTCAAGTCTTTTTCATTAATCACTGAATGAAAATTGCTGCATACACTAAGATATGTCTCCTGTATTTGTTGATTAACCTTTTCTCCTAGTTTCTAATGGTATTAAATACATTTTCTCAATAACAATATCATTGACCAGATACATTGCATTTCTTCATCCACCCAGTGGATCTAAGAAAACCAAGTTTCAACAACATATTGTTTTTAACCAAAAAAGCTAAATAAAATTAACCTTAAAAATTGCAACATCTATCTTTTGAGAAAAAGCATAAAAAAATGTATTCTTATCCAATTAACCCTATTTACATAATTAACTTATCCCTAATGAACTTATCCTTCTTGGTCTTGCCATCAAAGTTATGGATTCAAAATAAAAATGGAAACAATAAGGGTGTTGCACAACGGTTGACCAATGACTCCAAGTTGGCACACAACCCTACACACTAGAGGATAGTTTCCTAATGAAAAGATGATGTCTAGATATTTGATATGGAAATGGACCCATTCCACACATTCCTTGACACTTGGGATGTTCAAAACACTCCATTCCACCTTTGTGCAACATATGCACATCAAAGTTTAAATTTGTGGTTGTGTTAAGTTTTCCCACCCCAAACTAAAACAAAAATGACATCCAATCACTTGAGACTCTGAATTAACTATGCAACATCCCAAAACTACATAAATATATCCAAGATTTTCCTCATTTTCAAAATTAATTCCAAAAATTGCAGAATTATGTCAGCAGAAATTGCAAAACTGGGCCTCGAAGCGACACCTCCAACACACAAACGATAACAATTCTGTAAAAATGGAGAAATTTTTTGTATATTAACTTTTCCTAGAGAGAAATAACTCTTTGTTTCTTCAAATTCTTCCCCATATCCTCCGAAACTATTCCAAAAAATCATGACCAAAAAAGGAAATTATATAGTCTAAGAAATAGACCTTAAAGATTCATTTAATATCCCAATCTATGACACCCGTGCAGAAAATCGAAGATTTTTTTGTTATTTGGTCTATTCTTGAGAAAAAAATCTTTCAAATTTCCAACATTAACCTTGATTTTATCGGAAATTTCTCTTGAAAATGATGTCTCAAATAGTAAATTTCTACAGCAAATTCGTATATTAAAACCTACAGGGCAGAGTTGTGTTAAGGTTCGTGGCACAATTATTTCATGGAGGGATGAAAGTGACATACCCATGCTCATACCCAATGATAAGAAATTTTTGACTATGTGTATTCTCTGCAGGGTGTCAAAGAACGTTGCACAACAGTTTCACAACACTGTGTAGCGACCAAGTTGGGTAGCGTTTGTGCAGCGGCCTGCTCTTGTGAGGATGAACTCAAATTTTTATCAGTGTGCCTAGCTGGGATCGATCTCTGATCTCTTGTAGTGATGTTTTTTCTTGTGTATAAGCACAATTTTCTTGAGTGTACAATGGAATGAGATGAGGGCGGTATAAAATTTGATTTGCGCCTTGAACTTCTAGTGCATTCATTAATCCACCACCTTGTCACCTTTGATTGATTTAACTTGAGCATTTTCTTGACTTATCATGAGTGTAGGGAGTATGGTAAATGATTTTAGTTTAGGGGTATGTTACATAGTTAATGATTAGGGTATGAGGGTGTACAATGATGGTGAATGTACGAATATGATAATAGTATTTAGAGAATAGGTTTAGAATGAAGGTGGGGAAAGGGGGGATATATACATGTAAATGATATGTGAAAATATATGAAGGGGTATCTATAAAGGTAAATGGGGAAATAGGGTATGGAATAGGGAAGTATGTGGGTAGAAATAGGAAAAAAAGTATAGATTATAGGCAGAATATTTTAATGACTAGATCTCATACCAATAGAACCTTGACTAAAACAAACTCATTTTGGGTGGTTCTGATCAACAAAGACTGACACATAACCCCTTTTAACTTTGACTGAATTTATAAACATGTGTGACCTCATGACTCCCATGGACTGAGACTTTTTCACAATTTCAACGATGCCAGACAATGAATTTGAGGCTATGATAACGACAGTAGTCATAGGGTAAACTTCTCAAAAACTGAAAATCAATGGATAAGGGAAATACATTTGACGTCAAAAACCTAGGACACTAGCACAAACCACAACCATACGGAGTTATGAGCACCAACCATAAGTAATTATGAGAACCAACCATAAAACTATTAAGTGGAAAAACCCACAAAATGATGGTCATCTAGGAAATGGCAAGATGTTATAGCATCATTTCTCACCTTGACATGATTCATGATTGCTTCATGGCTTTTGGGTACCCATTCCTACAGACTTGGACAAATTCACTTAAAAACAGTGTAAAATCCCCCATACGCGACTATGCCCGTACTTTTCCGCGTGTATACGCGAGTAAAGCTAGACTTTTCCGCGTATTCTATTAAAATGATTAAAAAATATATAAAAAATCCCTAATTTCGCGCTGGGTCGATGGTTACTCAGGTAGTTCAACCACCCCAGCCCGTGGCCAACTGTTTCCAACTGCTGAAACTACTTGGAGGGACTATAAAAATCCCTCATGTGTATGGCCTAAGGGAGAGAGAGAATTATTGATATTATACTCTGTTGGTATTCCCTATCCAAGTCTGATTCCCCGTGCCTCCTGCACTTTCCCAGTTCATTGTAGGAAACCCTCGTTTCCTTGAGATACACATCCCTTTATATGTTATCTCGTATGCACCAGTTTGGAAGGAGTCTTAGCGAGGCAAGGGCTGGACGGATCCGGACGACGGTCTGCGAAGGCCTTGGAAGGATCAGGTGATCTCTCCACTTGATTACTTTTGTGCGTGCTATTTATAATACAGAAGTATCATGCTGTTCCCGAAATAAACGTGTTAGTGTATGCTTTTATGTATGAGAATATTTGTTATACAAGAATTCATCATGATTTATTTAATGTTTTATATGAATCTCACTAACATTTAGAGTAGATATATGCTGTACAACCTGTCCTTTGTGATGGTTTCTTCTTGTATTTTAGGTTAAGGAGGAAGGACGGTTGCAGGGGGTTTGGACCCCACGTGGATCTACTTCAAATGTAGGACCAACGGGTAACTCTCTCATTCTGCTCTATTTAGTTTTTCTGAACGTGCATGGTTGTGTGAGTCTCTGTTAAGTAGTACGCCCCTACTCTGTGGAGGTTGTATCCCAACCAACCTCTAGGGTGTTAATTCCCCGAAACAGAACTGGCGACTCCACTGGGGATCACATTCTTGTGATTCTCCTGTTGGGTTGTTTTAGCTGTTTGGTAGGTTGCCAACAGTTTTATCTATCATTTGCAGTCCAGTTTATTTTCTTGCAGTCAGTCTGAAGTCTTGGTGTCTTTTCCAGGCTTGTTCTTTTTTTTTTTTCATTATTTATCTTTGCATACGCACCTTCTTTTGCACACAGTCGCGTATACACGCTATTTTGTCTGAAGGAAACCACGTATACGCAAGTTTTCCTTAGAACAGACGCGTATGCACGCTGGTTGCACAGCTGTGAAGCCGCGTATACCTAGGCAGATTTTGAATTTTTGGGATTCTTGACTTTTTGGTCCTTTCTGGCTGTGGAGGCCTGTGTCTACAGAGTCTCTGTACTTACTGGAGTGTGAAGGAAGTGGTTTCATGTCTTTTCTCTCTTTCGTTTGAGTGGAAACTAGTCTTTTGGCAAAAGTTTTGTTTTTGGTGCTGGCACTTCTGGATTGAGTTCCAAGATCGCTTTCTGAGCATTCTTGGCTGTTATGCTTTATCAGAACAGAGAGCTTCTGCTCACTGACTCGCTCCTATCTTTGTGTTGTGCTTTGCATTGCGATTTTTGCTTCGTTTTTGATTGGTTTTCTTGAGTTCCATAGGCTAGGGTTTTGTTGCAATTTTCGAAGAACTTTTCTTGCTTCTTTGGAGTTTTTGTTGCAGCGAGTTTGCACTATTTGTCTAGGCTGATTGGCTGAGTTTTTGGTCTTCCGTTGCTCTTACTGATCTTGCTATTGTTAGCTTTATAAGGTTTGGGAGAATTTTTGAAGTTTGTGCTTGAAATTTGGTCTCGTTTTGGTTTGGATTTTGATAGTTGTGCTTGGTCTTTTCGAGCTCTTGCTTTATAAAACTAAAAAGCCCAAAAAAAAATTGTTTTGCTTTTTGTTTTTTGCATTTCAAAAACTCAAAAAACATTTGGTCTTGTTTTTGTTTTTGTTGTTGCATTTTCATTTTCGTTTTGCCATATCTTTTGGAGCTTTTGTGAAGTTTCTTGCTTCTAGTTTTTGGCTTGATTTTGAGGAGGAGGTGTCATTTGATTTCTTCTTCTTGTTGTTAAGTGTTTTTGGTGTCCTTATTTTAAGAGTTTTTGATTTCAAGAATTAGCTTTCTGGACAACAAAAGATGAGTTAAAACTGAAGGAGCTTTTTGGGAAATTTCACCTTGTTTTAAGAGATTTTTGCATCTTAGGATTTACATGCTTGTAGTGATTTACATTAGGTGCATTTCAGCATTTAGTTAGCTTCTTAGTTTTTGTGAGTGTGAGTTTGTAATTCGAAAAGAAAAATACAATTTTTAGTCTCGTAGAACTTGTATAGAGATTACTTTTCATCGAAAGACAAAGAACTGCATGTGCATGTAGTTAAGTTTTTATTAATTTCTTTTGCGTCAAAACACCATTGGTTTCATCTCCATATCCTTGTGACTTAATACAACAGCCCTTAAAATAAGCGATTTAATCTAAAATCAACTAGCAAGTTTTATTAAGTGTCAATCACCCACTAGCTAGGTTGTAGGGCCTTGGAATAGGTGAGTGGAGAGTTAACTCTCCAAGGCCACTCAAACAAACATAGAAGTTGATTAATTGAGCGAAATCCAACTCCGTGAGGTGGACTGGGAAAGCTCTCATCCGAGAGTCAAGCGCGAGGGGAAGTGAAGGTTGAGAAGAGGGATACCCCCCCTCCGATTAGCTGAATCTGACCTCAAGACCGTTCTGCCCAGCTTCTGATATGGATTGGTGTCCATAGTTGCCACTCCTAGGTTCCACACAGGTGACTGCGGGGGGGAATACCCGTGGTACCTGAGGTAGACGTCGCATCACTTTCAGCAGTACTTCTGGGGGGTGCCCTTGCGAAGCTTGGGTGCTTGAGCCGGCAAAGGCTGTCGTTAGGAGGTCAGCGTAACTGTTTCTGATACCTTCACTAGTTGTTCTGGGCCCTAATCATCCCAGACTTCTTTCGGAAGGCCCTATACTTCGCTTTCTTGTATTTTGGTGTCCGGTCCTCATCACCTGGAGCGGAAATACTTGAAGGCTATTTGCTTGCTGTTTCTCAGGGATTTTATTTTAGTGAGTGCTCTTTTCTCCTAGCTTGCCTAGCTTTTCACTTTTTTGAGTCTAATTTAATAAATCTATAAAAGTGGCTGATCAAGCGCCTCGACGTTCGAGGAGAATCCGGGGGTTATCTCCCGAGAGTGCAGAGCCTTCTTCGAGAAGGCGTAGGAGCGATTTAGCAGGTGGTTACCGCCCTGTGGAGTTTGACGCTGTGGAGAGAGATCCTCCACCAAGGTCTGAAGGTTTCGTAGCCTGATTCCGGTGTCGGTTCCGAGAGGAGCGTTTCGCTCACCTCGCGAGTGTTGTTTCCTCAGGAAGAAGATTTTCAGATAGAAGATATACCTGAGCCTCCTGCTACAGGTCCATCTCCTCTTCCTCCTGATTATCCGTTTTTTGTTCAGTACATCGGACCGGAGTCTGAGAGACCGCCGGATCTTCCGTATCATTCTTATCTTTCGATGGCCACGACTGGGAACGCGGCTTCTACCGTGAGTGTTGCAGGCATTCAGACCCCTGCTTCTGTCGAGGCAGGGGGCACTATTGCTTCGTCTTTGATTGCTTCTAGTGCTGCTATGTTTGGCTCTGGATTCACCCAAGCATATGCTTCTCATTCTGGTCCCTTCTGTTCAGGGATGTCCATTAGTGGAAATCCCTCTTTTTCCTTTTCCGTCGGTGCAGCTGGATCTACGCCCATGTCTAACATGGCTAGTGGATCAGCTTTGTTTCAGGGTTTCCCCTTTGGGACTGGGCATATTCCTAGTTCCAATCCTTCTTTAGGGTCGTTTTCGTTTACGTCCCAGACCCAGAGTTTCAACCCTTGGTCTGGGGGGCAAAGTTCGACTACTTTTACGGGATGGAATCCTATCTTTACAACGGCTGGGGCAGGGAATCAGTTCTTCGCAGGTCATCAAGGGAATGCTTCTTTCCCTTCATCGAGTGCTTATCAGTCTTTTTCTCCTCTGTCTAATGTGTGGAACCCCTACCAGGGGCTTTCCTCTTTAGTCAATACTTCAACGGGGGGAATTGGTCTGGGTTTTGGTAACTCGGCGTGGGGAGGAGGTTCTTCTCCATTTTCTACGAGTCCTTTCTGGCAGCCTGGTGCCTCATCAAATCCAGGCTATTCTTTTCAGAATGTTGGGAATCCATCCACTCAAGGATGGAATCCTCAAGCTCCGCCTCGTTTACCGTTTCTGGCAACGTTAAACTTGCCAGATTTGTCGAAGTTAACTAATGACCCGATTCGTTATAGTCCGGGGTGGCCTCCGGTCCCGACCAAACTTCCTTCAGACATTCCAAAGTTTGAAGGTAAGAATGGAGAGGATCCGGTGGACCACATCACCACTTTCCACTTATGGTGCTCTTCGAACTCCCTGATCGATGACTCGATTAGGTTGAGATTATTTCAACGCACCCTAACTGGAAATGCTGCCAAATGGTATATAGAGCTCACTGGGGGAAGTTTCGCCACATTTGGAGAACTGGCTGTCACATTTCTTAACCATTTTCAGTTGCCTGTCAGATATGAGGCTGGGACCGAACTCCTGGCTAATTTTAAGCATGATGAGGCAACTCACATTTCTGATCACATTCAGGAATGGAGGAGAAGGAAGAGGCTTATCAAAGCCCATATTCCAGGTGAGTTCCTTCTCGAGTGGTTTTTGAAATCTCTGCAGTCAGATATTTCAAAAGATGTATCCCTATCTGGGGTATTTTCCGAGGAGAAGGCCATCTTTAGGGCCCAGCAGTTAGAATTGATCTATTCTTAGTCTGGGATGCTTTATAAGTATTTTCCCAATGCTCCTCGCTCCAAATTGGATTTATCGAAACCCAAACCTGGTCCGCATGGTGACAGGCTTGTCGGATCGGTCAATAGTAGTGCAGCCAGCCTGCTTTCTCAATTGCAGTAGTTGTCTTTACAATCTTCTCCTTCTGGTCAGGCTGTGCCTGCTGATTCATCACCTTCCCAGTCTTTGTCCATAAATGCTATCCAAGCTTCTGATCCCAAAGGAAATCAACAATTCGATGGGAAGAAGAAGGGATGTAATAACAAGAAGAAGGGCAAGAACGGGAAGGGCAATGCAAATAAAACCAACGAGCGTGTTGGTGAGGGTCAAAAGGAGAAAAAGAAAGTGAAGTTTCCGTGCAAACTTTGTACTGGAGACCATCTCACGCACCTTTGCCCTAAAATTCAGGATGCTCAACGCCTGTTATCTCAGCAAGGTTCTTTTAGTTCCCAGGATGTGCTAACAAACCCTTTTCCCCAAGGGTAGCAATTAGTTGTTGGCGAGAACCAAAATCCTGGGGTTTCCTCTGGAGGTGCCCAGGAAGGGGAAATTCCATCGAACATCTTTATGATGAGTGCTCACGTGGATGTCGCTACGAGATCCCGTGATTATGGCGGAGAGGAATCTTCGAAAGCTAAGGAAGTTCCTGATGCTACTGAGCCGCTTCACATCACGAAGCCAACTGTTGAGTCTATGCCTCGGATGCTGAAAGCATCTTCTAAGCGGTCAATGATTAATCCAAACATGAGGGCTGCCCAGAACTACTCGATTGTAGAAGATTTGGCGCAGAGTCCTTGTGCTATGTCAGCTTTAGAGGTACTCCAGTCTTGTCCGGCTCAGCACAGTGCTTTGCTCACTGCCATTGGGGCTATTGATTTGAAAAATTCTCTTCTGATTACTTTCGATATGAATAATTTTAAGAAGAGACTTCCTCATCACATGGCTTTTCACATTAAATCGTCGTATCGTAAGACTAATATCTTTCGAACGGTGGTCGATGAGGGTGCTTCTACATGCGTGATGTCTCTCGCATGTTGGAAGACACTTGGATCTCCCAAAGTTGTTCCATCTAGCACTGCTCTTACTGCATTCGATGGTCATTCTCACAGACCCCATGGTATTGTCCCGGCTTTGCCCATCTGTGTTTGGGGGCAAAACCGTTAACATAGAGGTTGAGGTAGTGGATGCAGCCTTAGACTACAACCTTCTGTTGGGGAGGAACTGGATTTATGAGATGGATGCTATTGCATCCTCATTATTTCGAATAGTATGTTTCCCCCACGAAGGGAGGATTGTCACAGTGGATCAACTGGACTGTCCTCCTGTAGACCTGGATGCGCCTTCTGACTCATATGTTCCTAAGTTGGATAATACTAAGGCGCCTATTGAGAATCTAGGAGTTGGAATGTATTCTTCCCTGATGGGTTCTTTCGATCTTCCTCCTCCTAAGGTGTCTATTAATGCTATTTCATCCTCCAAGGCTCCCCTTCGAAGAGAGTTCTTTCGAACTCATTATTTTTCACACCCTTGGACCTTACCTTCCCCTACTGCCACATTAGTGGAAGGTCAAGTGGGTGGAATGGCATTCCCAATTTCTACCGCTGAGATTGCATATCAGTCTATTGTTGACACTGCAGAGTCTGATCCAGCTCCTCTTTCACCGAAAGAGTTGGAAGGTGATGTGGCTCCGGCTTGGACGCTTACTTCTTCTTCTGCCCAGGATTGTCTAGATACCACTCTTCCATCTTAAGAGGCTATCCTGGAAGCGATGACAGGTATAGATAGACCGTGGGATGATTTTCATTATCGGTCTTAATTCCTACCTGACTTGAGCAAAGTCGAAACAAGTTTTCCAAGTCCTCCGTCTCCTGGACCTGTTCACCCAGTCTTGAGCCCTTTAGCACCAGCACAGGTATATGCTGAAGGGAACATGGCTGTGATCTCTCCTACTATCCCGGTGAACATCTCCAGGAATCCCAACATTGTTGAGAATGTCTTTATTGGAGCTGAATGTTCCCATGAAGAGGTTCAAATCTATACTGAACTCTTCAAAGAGTATAGAGATGTTTTTGCTTGGTCTTATGAGGAAATGCCTGGCATAGACCCATCTATCGTCCAGCATGAGATCAAGACGTATGAAAACGCTACTTCGCCGGGCAAAAACTTCGTCCGGTTAATCCTAGGAAGGCAGCAGCTATCAAAGCTGAAGTTGAAAAACTGCTCAAGGCGGGATTCATTTTCCCAGTTCCTCTGACTGAATGGGTTTCAAACCCCGTTACGGTAGATAAAAAGCAAGGAACGATTCGAGTGTGCATCGATTTCAGAGACCTGAATAAGGTGTGTCCTAAAGATAATTACCCCACACCTTTCATCGATCAGATTATTGACGAGTGTGCCGGTAACGAGATTTTCTCCTTCATGGACGGTTTCTCTAGTTACAATCAAATTACTATCCATCCAGAAGATCAACATAAGACCGCATTTATTTTTCCCTGGGGTACGTTTGCATATAATAAAATGCCTTTTGGTCTTAAAAATGCTGGAGCTACCTTTCAGCGGGCCATGTCTTATGCCTTCCACGACATCAAGAAGATTATCGAGGTATACTTAGATGATCTAGCTACTCATTCTCGAAAGAGGATGGATCATCCTGGTCACCTTCGACAAATATTTGAAAGATGTCGTTTTTATAAAATTCGATTGAATCCGAACAAGTGTGTTTTCGCGGTTACATCTGGTCGGTTGTTGGGATTTATCGTGTCTAGGGAAGGGATAAGGGTAGATCCCTTCAAGGTTGAGGCAATACTTCAGTTGCCTCCCCCGTCTTCAATCCGTCAGCTTCAAAGTCTCCAAGGGAAGTCTAATTTTCTTCGGAGGTTTATCATCAACTATGCTGAGATTACAAAGGGATACATGAGACTGTTGAAGAAAGGAGTTCATTTTCTTTGGGACGACTACGCTCAACGCTCATTCGATGCCTTGAAAAAGGCATTGACCTCTGCTCCTTTGCTGAGTCCACCCGATTATAGCAGAGATTTTCTTTTGTATCTGGCTACAGTAGAATCTACCATTGGTATGGTTCTGGTTCAGGAGGATGATGCTCTGGCTGAGCATGTTATTTACTACCTTAGTCGAGGACTGGTAGGACCTGAACTGCGATACACCCCGATAGAAAAATTAGCCTTAGCAGCAGTTCATGCTGTGCAACGACTCCGGCATTATATTATTCTTCGCAAAACTTATGTCTTGGCAGCTGCCAATCCATTTCAGTTTGTCCTCAGCAGGCAAGTGATTGGGGGCAAATATAATAGATGGATTGTGATTTTACAGGAATTTGATCTCGAGTTCATGTCTGCCAAATCCAAGAAGTCATTAGTCTTTGCGGAATTGATCTCCGAGTTGCCTTATGGAGAGGAGATGATCTATGATGAGTCCTTTCCGGACGAACACTTGTTTCTAATCTCTCCACAAGATCCTTGGTATGGGGATATCATTGTGTATCTCCAGACTGCGAAGTTTCCCTCTTCTTTTTCGAAAGATGAGCGCTGTAAGCTGCGTCACTTAGCCAAGAATTATCTGATTATCGGTGATGCTTTGTACCGTCGAGGGGTTGATTCAATCCTAAGACGCTACTTAACTTTCGAAGAAGCTGAGGCTGTGCTCAATGATTCTCACAGTGGAGCTTGTGGGGGTCATTTATCAGGGCTTGCTACAGCCCAAAAGATTTTGCGTGCTGGCTACTTCTGGCCCTCGATTTTCAAAGATTGTATTGAATCGGTCAAGAAGTGTCATCCTTGTCATGTGTATACTCGAAAAATGCGCGCTCATCCAGCTCCGCTTTTTCCAGTCGTTACTGTCGGACCCTTTACAAAGTGGGGTATGGATTATACTACTTGTAACCCGCCTTCGGCAAAAGGTCACAAGTACATTATCATAGCAGTAGACTACTTTACGAAGTGGGTCGAAGCTATGCCTACTTTTGGGAACGATGGTGAGACTGCAGCTCTTTTCTTCTTCAACCAAGTTATCGCTCGTTTTGGTATACCTAGAGAGATTGTCACTGACCATGGCAGTCATTTTCAGAATAGTATGATGGCTGAGTTGGCTCTCAAATTGGGTTTCCGGCAGGATCATTCATCTCCATATTATCCTCAAGCCAATGGGCAAGTGGAAGCCGTGAATAAATCCTTGAAGACAATTCTTCAAAGGACAATTGATAAACATAGATCCAACTGGCATATTATGCTATATCCCGCACTTTGGGCATACAGGACGTCAGTGAAAACTGCAACTGGCTTTACTCCGTTTCAGTTAGTCCACGGGGTGGAATCCGTATTTCCCATTGAATGCGAGATTCCTTCCCTTAAACTGGCTGTTGAGCTTCTTCCCGACACTTCTAGTCTGGCAGAGCGGCTTCTTCATCTGGAACATCTTGATGAGCAGCGTCGAGATGCCGCCACGTTGAACGAAGCGCATAAAAACCGAGTCAAAGTTCAGTACGATAAGGCGGTTAAGCCTAGGGTCTTTTCCGAAGGTGACCTTGTTTTGGTCTATGCCCAAGAAAAAGATGCCTTGGGGGCAGGAAATTTTAAGTCGATGTGGTATGGCCCCTATATCGTTAAAAAAGTCCTTAAGAAAGGAGCTTATACCTTGGTTGACTTCGAAGGGAACGAGTTGCCGGAGCCCCGAAATGGGCTCTATTTGAAGAAGTATTATGCCTAGGCTTTGGCCTGGCATTTTACTTTGTATATAGTAGTTTTTTGCTTTGTACATATCTGTTTGATTTTCGATTTTTGATGAGGTGGTGATGTTTTTTGATCTGCTTTGGCAGGTTGTGTTGATATTATGAGTCATTTTGGTTTCGCCGATGGTGCTAGTAGACACACCCGGAACTTAGCTTCCGCGGCTTGGGTGCTTCATTATCCTTCCGGTCAGCTGTTGGTATCAAGAGGGGTCTGCATTGGTCCTACTTCCAATAACGTAGCAGAATACACTGCAGTCATTCATCTACTCTCAGAGGCAATATCTTTGGGTGTTGATTCGTTGGTAGTTTTCTTGGACTCCCAGCTGGTGGTGTCGCAGTTGAACAACACTTATCGGGTACGAGATCCAGTTTTATTACGATTGTTCTTGAGGGTACATTTGTTACAAAGGTCATTTCAATTTTTAACATTCATTCATATTCCTCGAGCTGACAATTGGTTTGCTGACTCATTGGCTAATCAAGCTTTAGATTGGCATATTAATCATTCAATACAATAAATTTTAATCATAAAAAACATCATACATTTGATACATTTATCACATCACATCAAATATCGTTGTATATATATCATCAGAGTGTCAAAAAACTTTACAAAATTTGGATCCATAATCTCGTACAAAACTTGGGCTTATGCCCCATCATGTTCAGTCTCAAAAAAGAATATACAATCATCTAATATATAAAATCTGTCTACTCCTGAGGACCCTGCACAGAAGTCGTGTTCCTATAGAACATAACTGCAGTGGCCACTCGGCGGAATAATCTAACCCAGTCCCGGGGTACTCCTACAACCCGTCTCTGGACGGCTTCCGGCAAGTCCTCCACGGCAGCCATAGGGATTTGGTGGGTCAGACCCTCCAAGTTTCTCTGCACGGTCTGGAGAGTCCTGTCGGAATCCACTATCTCTGCCTCACCTCTACGGCGCTTATGGCGCGGTAGGCCCTCAGGACGAACTGGTCCAACATCTGAAACATGATCATTTTTAATTGTCAGTCATTATGAATCCAATCAAAAACATGTTTGTTTTCATTTTTTTATACATATTTGAAAAAATCCAAAAGAAATCATATAAGTCAAAAAATCTTGCAAAACTTACCGACGGCTCCCCATGCTGTGCCAGGTGGAAGAACTAGATCTGGATCTCCACGGAAATCCATCCCGGCATAGGGATAGTCGTCCACTACGATGATCTGTCTCCCCACCACAGGAAGAACTCATCGTCCCAGGTGGTCCGGGGTACCTCACTACCCCCCAGTCTCTTCATCATGTCTGCCCAACGGGCAATTCTTGGGTCCCGCGGGCTACTGATAGTTGAGATGACTCTGGGTCTCAAAGCCGGAATCCTCTCAAAGAAGAATGTTGTCAAAATGGTACCATAGCCAAAGTGTTTAGTTTTTACTTGGCGAATAGAAGTCAGTTGTTGTTTCATGTTTAGTAGCAGGGCTGTGCACCAATCATAAACATGAGTCAAACACTCTACAGCTATACTCATTTGTGTTCTGGACGCCTGATGTAGTGAGGTAGATCCTGCCACTCTGCTGATGGTGAAAAGGAGGATCTTCATGTGCAAATCCCTGATATCTCTAATTGCAATCTGCGTTCCAACCTTTTTGGAATTATCTACGCAATATACGTGGACATAATCTTCCACGGTTAACCCTCCCAGGGGTTTTCCGTGTAGGTCTACTAGTTCTCCCCTCCTGGAGAGTCCAATGATGAAATATATATCCTCCACTTCTATGCGTAGTGGCATCTGATCAATTATGAAGCAATCCTGATCTGGTTCCCAGTAATTTACGAGCATTTCAAGCAATCGCACATTACTTTTCATATTGGGCATTTTAAAGAATTTCAACAATCCGCAATTTCGGAGGATGTTTTGCGATGCGCGGTCCTGCATGACCTCCTTGTCTACTGCGCTATGCTCACGTTCCCTCCATGAGATGGTCATCCTGAGAAATTTCATCAAAATTTGCATTAGCCACACTTTTTCACAATCGGACCTGCGCATACGCGACTTGTCCTGTGCACAGTCGCGTGTATACGTGAGTTGCCTTCATTAAACCCGCGTATGCACAGATACGCAATTTTTAGCAAGGGTTTCTAAGCAAAAAATCACTTAATTTTAATTTCCAAACGAACAAAATGAATAAACAGGATGATTAAGGAGCCTACCTAAAGTTTCGCTGAATTCCGACGGTCGGTTGTTCCTGATTTGACGAAAGAAGTTTTTAGCTCCAGAGCACTTTTTCCAAATCAGCTATGCAATAATGAACCAATTGAGAGGTAATTTGTCTATTTATGGCTAAAAAATTGAAAATTTTCGCAAAATTTCCTTATGCTTATTTTTTCAATCTATCTTATGTTGTACAACACGATTGCTTGGAAGTGCCCAGTTTGGTATGTTTTCAGGTACATTTTGACGATTTTGAGATTTTTCCCGGTTTTTGATCCATGATTTCCGACTCTTCACGGCAGGTATATGATCTTCACTGGCATATAGGTTAGGAAATCACTTTCCATTGCATTTTGCATACTAGCCTCCATACTTATCACTTGCCTTAGGGTCGATCCCATCAGGTCATGAGTATTACACCCATTTCACTCGCCGATTTTTTAATCATGACTTGATGGTAGAGCCTTCCTTTACATGGGCTTCCTAGTTAGTTCCTCGCTATCACTTGTTGCCCATGCTGCTTTTTATGTAGGCTCGGGAGTCCTTTTTA
The DNA here is from genome assembly GCA_034641835.2 of Pinus albicaulis. NCBI lineage: Eukaryota > Viridiplantae > Streptophyta > Pinopsida > Pinales > Pinaceae > Pinus > Pinus albicaulis. Next base: position 1,999,271,863 of record CM076578.1, read on the forward strand.
GTCCCGCCATGTCTTATGTGTTGAAGCTTCATTCTTCTTCTTCATCACTTATCATTTTTCTGGCTTATACCCTAGAGGCTCCCTGGTGTCGTTAAGTTGTATTACTGCATTGCATATTGGCTACTTGTTTATCCTGGCCTTTAGCCGGCTTCATTTGGACTCGATGTTTAAGCCAACTTTTGACCTTGACTTTCCGTACAAGTTAACCATTGCATGCACTTAGCTATCACGACTTGACACCTTTGTACCCATGGATGGAATGTTCCTCTGAGTATCACTGACTCGCTGCCACTCGGGTATCGAGACAGATTGTTCCAATCCGCAGAATCCACAGACCTTGCTTTTCATACTCGTTCTATCCATTGTACCATAGCATTCTTTTATTCTTTTTCAGGCTTATTATGAAAAAGACAAAAAAATTAAATATAACAAAAAGAGCGGGAACGGGATGTATCTTCGTTATTTTGATGGCAGTACAGAGTCAGTTTGTCACCCTTGAACAAAGCACATATACTTAGATATATTTCCTTCATTTGGGATGGTTCTAGTTTTGACCTAGGTTCAGCCGTTACCATGTTTCACTTGTCATTTCTCCCCCGGTTGGTTATCTCTTCCAATCATATGGAGAGTTTGTTGTGCCTCCTGCATAACAGACTTATACAGTGTCACTTTTACCGCCATGGTCATCACCGAGTCGTGCTTTTGTTCAAGGAAGCCATCTGCAGTCGGCCGTCTCTCGCGGTGTCTGGTAACATAGTATTCGCCGTCCTTCCCATCTTGTCGCATTGGCGGTGGCCCCCATCGCTATCGTATGTTTCTGTCTTCGCTCGTCGGCTTGAGAAGGTCCCCAGCCGACTTGAGCCGGCGGGTTGTCTTTATCGACACACATTGCTCTGAGAGAAAACCTAGAGCCGCACCTTGGGCCTATTTCCATCATTGATAGGTGACCTCGTGCTCAGCATTTGACCATCATCATGGGTCTTTGACTGAGTGGTTTCCCCTGTGTTCGACGTCAGCACACATTATCACACTTGGGATTCGTGCAGAACCTTGATTTCCATTTGACCCTATCGGTGGATTTCTCGCCTCTGTGTCAGCTTTCATTATTGGTTGGTTCAGAGGGTTTCTTCCGTGCGCTAGCTTCATCTTGTGCATGTCGGAAATGTACTTCGGTTTTGGTTCCATCACTCTACTTCGTTCGATTCCTTCCAAATCTTGGCCTGCGGGTTACACTCGCGCTGGACTGATGTGGGATGCCTTAATGCCTTCCTTCCAGCAGATCTTTTCCCATCGACTCCGACTCATTGCTCTAGGAATAAGGTCTAGAGTCTTTTTTTTCAGTACCTTAGGGTTTGCAGTCATCAGTGGCAGACTCTTCGCTATCGACAGTGGGGATTCATCATTGCCTCCTGATTGGTAGATTCTTTCAAGTGTTCGACTTCAACTCATTCATTCGCACTTGTCAGATTGTACTAGGGAACCTTGACACTCATTATCATTATCGGTGGGTTGTCTCGCGTTGGTTAACGGGATACATGAATGACCGGTAATCCAACGATTTCTCACATGGTCGACTTCAGCTCATTTATTCCCATTGTGTAGAATTGTGCCATAGTGATCGGTGAAGACCTCGGGTTGCATCAGCATGTTTCGGTTCAGTTTTGACAGTCTTTTCAGTATCTGCCAGTGATGCCGTCCACCCTTATATGTTTCAGTTCAGCACAGCAGCATCTTATATGTTGGTCCCCGAGTTGCGTGATTGTACCGTTTGATCCACCTCTTATGATCCGGTACTTGGAGATTCAGTTACTTATTTGATTAGACATCCAGTTGCACCATCTTTGATCAGCTTTCTATCTGTGATAATTGGACATTGATTCAGACTTGTATTTCCGGGCCATGCTCAGATGATTCATTGTGTACTTACAGTTCAGATATACTTGTATACATGTTGGATCTATTTCAGTACTTTCCATATGATGTATTTTTGACTGAGCATGGGTATGCCCGCCTCAGCATGAGTTGACTCTCTGGTTTCTTTCATTGGTTTTTGGCAGGCTGAAATCTGGTGAAGTCCTCTCTTGTCCTTGCGAAGTTCTTTCTATGTGCATAATACATTTCGCCATCATGTACCCCTTCTGACCTCATATATTAGGCCGAGATTCTAAGAGCATCATTTCTCACCTTGACATGATTCATGATTGCTTCATGGCTTTGGGCACCCATTCCGCGTACTCTGACAAATTCACTTGCGAAAAAACAGTGTAAAAATCCCCATACGCGACTATGCCCGTACTTTTCCGCGTGTATACGCGAGTCCAGCTAGACTTTTCCGCGTATGCCATTAAAATGATTAAAAATATATAAAAATTCCCTACTTTTGGGCTGGGCTGATGGTTACTCAGGTAGTTCAACCACCCCAGCACGTGGCCAACTGTTTCCAACTGTTGAAACTACTTGGAGGGAGTATAAAAACCCCTCATGTGTATGGCCTAAGGGAGAGAGAGAATTATTGATATTATACTCTATTGGTATTCCCTATCCAAGTCTGATTCCCCGTGCCTCCTGCACTTTCCCAGTTCATTGTAGGAAACCCTTATTTCCTTGAGATACACATCCCTTTATATGTTATCTCGTATGCACCAGTTTGGAAGGAGTCTTAGCGAGGCAAGGGCTGGACGGATCCGAACGACGGTCTGCGAAGACCTTGGAAGGATCAAGTGATCTCTCCACTTGATTACTTTTGTACGTGCTATTTATAATACAGAAGTATCATGCTGTTCCCGAAATAAACGTGTTAGTGTATGCTTTTATGTATGAGGATATTTGTTATACAAGCATTCATTATGATTTATTTAATGTTTTATATGAATCTCACTAACATTTAGAGTAGATATATGCTGTACAACATGTCCTTTGTGCTGGTTTCTTCTTGTATTTCAGGTTAATAAGGAAGGACGGTTGTTGGGGGTTTGGACCCCACGTGGATCTACTTCAAACGTAGGACCTACGGGTAACTCTCTCTTTCTGCTCTATTTAGTTTTTCTGAACGTGCATGGTTGTGTGAGTCTCTGTTAAGTAGCATGCCCCTGCTCTGTGGAGGTTGTATCCCAACCAACCTCTAGGGTGTTAATTCCCCGAAACAATAACAGGGAACAATGAGAGCTATATTTCATCCATGAAGAAAGAATTGAAGAAAGGTTTTGAAATGACTGATTTGGGTCATGTTCATTACTATCTAGGTATTGAAGTAATTCAACATCCTAAATATATATTTCTTTCTCAAAAGAAGTACATTAGAGATCTTTTGAACAAGTTTGGCATGGATGAATGCAATCCCTTAACCACTCCAATGGAACAAAACTTGAAGCTCACATATATTGAAGGGAAGGAATTCGAGGATGCAACTAAGTATAGACAACTTATAGGAAGTCTTATCTACTTTACCACCACCATACCTAACATTTAATTTGCTGTTGGAATCCTCTCAAGGTTCATGCAAAAACCTTGTGAAGGACATTGGTCTGCTGCAAAAAGAGTGTTAAGGTACTTGAAGGGGACTCGAGACTTTGGAATCAAATATATGCAGGTAGGCGACTTCAGCTTGATTGGATACTCTGCTTTAGACTTTGATGGTGACAAAGAAACAGGGGTGTCTACTACAGGTTACACCATGAGTCTTGGATCAGGAGCTGTCTCATGGAGATCACGCAAACAGTCAGTTCCAACAGATTCCACGACTGAGGCAGAATATGTGGCAGCAGCTGAAGCAACAAAGGAAATTGTGTGGCTCCGGAAAATCCTGGAAGATTTGCAGATGAAACAAATGTATTCCACACCACACATGATCGACAACACTTCTGCAATAAATTTGGCCAAGAACCCAAAGTTCCATGATCAAACAAAGCACATCAATACAAAATACCATCTAATTCGACATCATGTTCAGGCCAAAACCATCCATCTACATCATTGTTCCACAAATGAGAAAACTGCTGATATCTTCACCAAAGCACTTGGCAGAGAAAAGTTTGAAAAGTTCAGATCGATGCTTGGACTCACCAACATCCCTTCGGATTAAAGGGGGGAATGTTGACACCTAATCCTATGGGTTGGGTGTGGATATGTAATATTGTATAATAAATAACATTAGGAAATTTGAAGGCCAAGAGTCATTGGGAGATGAATCCCAATAGCCTCACCTCCATGTATAAATACATGCACATTCCTCATTTAATAAACATTCTGATTTGCGGAGTTACCTCCTGGTTGGACACTTTCCATCAAACTTCCTCATATCCATTTTTGGAGTATCGTGGTTCTTCTCACCAACATTAGAGTTTATGAAGTCACGATTAACATTTATTTTGTTCTCATCATGAGTTTCCTCTACTATATTTTCACCATTAGGAAACATTTGTATCAACTTAGTCAAACCTTCCATGTCTGCTTTTAGATCATTCTTCATGTTTTCCATGTTGTCTTTCATTTTTTCATCGATCTTAGCTTCCATGTGATCCATCTTAGATTCCATGCCAACTTCCATGCCATATATCTTAGATTCCATTCCTTTCTTCAAACCATCCATCTTCGCTTCCATGCCTTTCTTCAAAACTTCCATTTCTTTTATTGTTGCTCTTTGTGAGAGCGAAATCTGGTGCACTTTCTCTTGTAATTTTGATAGATCATGTTGCAATTCTTCATCTTCATGAGTCATAGTAGAGCCTTATGAAGGCTTAATGGGTGTTGAATTATTTTTACGGGGCATTTTTAGAACCCAATACTGATATCTATTCTACAATATGCCCTTGGAATCAATTCAAATTGATTCTTCAAACAAGACTTATGAAATTCGGAAAAAAATACACACCTTTTTCTTGCTTTTGAGGAGCTCGATATTGAAATTGGATTATCTTTGTGATTGCTGCTCTTAAATATTTGAAATTTGGCATTGAGGTAGCCTTCTGAATTATCTTTCAAATGCCACAAGTCTGACTTGATTTGTATTCTCCAAGGCAAAGTTATGTCTAATCTCCCACAATGACATAATTATGGACTGTTTCAGTAGAGCAAACTTGTATGACTTTACAAGTTTCGCTGTTTCATATTTTAGCTCTGAAATTGATATTAAAGAAACTACAGTCCGTGTACTTGCAACCACTTTTTACGGTACTCCAATCCGATGCTCAGAGAGAGAGTTATGAATATTTTCCCACGATCACCTCTTTGAGATGAAATTCGGGAGCCTGAAAAAGCACCACCTTCCACAGATCATATCTCTAAAAATATTGCGAACCAAGCTCTGAAATTTTGCGAAGAATTTCCTCAAGATTTCAGCTTCGCACCCTAAAACTTTCAGATTATGACCCTTCGTAGAAAAAAATGTATAGCTCAAATTCCATGATGACCTGTTTCGATTAAATTGAGGAGCCTGCAAAAAGACCTAACTTCCATAGATCATATCTCTGAAAATATTGCGAACCAAGCTCTGAAATTTTGCAAAGATGTTCCTAAGTATTTTGGCTTCGCACCGTAAAAATTTTAGCTTCTGAAACTTCGTAGAAAAAATTTTATACCGAAAATTCCATGATGATCTGTTTGGAGCAGTGAAACCCTAGAATCCAAAGCTCTGATACCAAATGTTGTGAAACCAGCTCCAAAAATAGAAGAAAAGATATATCAACGCCATAGAAATAGGGCATTTCGAGGGGGAAACCTCCAATACATTACATGAATGAAAAATTCTTGGATGATACAAATTACAAATCCTCCTTTCTATATATAGGAGTCCATGGGGCCACAATGTAATCCTAACCGACCTAACAATAATAATTTATGGGCACAATAATAACAATATGGGGGTTATAGGGGTACAATAGTAACACTAAGGGGGTTACACTAACAATAATAAGGGACTATACTAGTAATATAGGGACCTAACACTTATATTTTGCAAGATACTCACTTCGAATATCATGATCGAAGTGTCCTCCATATCCATGCCTCTTTTCTTCTTATTCAAAATAAAAGGTCATAGCATGTTTCTTTGGAGCTCTATGCAATACTGGTTCTTCCTTTTGCTGATAGGAAGTACATGTACCTTCCTCATCTTGAAACCCTAGTGTGGTTTCATGCCTTTTCTCCATTTTTATTTTCTTGACCTCCTTGGTGAGGTCCCTCTTAGATCTGAAAATAGATGAGCTAAAACTCATTCCCTTCATCATTATAATCTCTTTATCCTTCTTCTTAATCCCCTGATATCATAATGGTTGATATCCACACGCTAAGCCAAGATTATGCTCTAATACCACTGTAAAATTCCCAAATGGGGAAGCAGGAATATATGAACACAATAATAGAAAGAACAGTGAATAAATCAACACACCACGATATGAGACAAATGTACATCCATCTTGTTAAACATCTCAACAAACAATAGGCACAAGATCTTGAGGATCAAGTCACTCAAGCAGTAGGAAACAAGCCTCTACAAGAAAAATATGTCAACACATGGGAAATAAATTCCATACAAATGCCTTGAGCTAAGAGAATGCAGTTTTAGGGCATAAACTACTGCATAAATATATATCAATGTAGATCTACTATTATATAGCTCAAATAATGTTAGGAGTGAAGATATAGCCTCCTAGACACCTTTTCAAGAGAACCCGGAAAGGGTTTTCGGAAATACACCCAAATACAAATCGTGATCTACAACCCTAGGGCTGAAAAATCACTACAAATGAAGCCCCTAAAATAGAAGGCTAAAATAATATGGATCTGATGTATATCTCCTCCAAAGGTATCCTCCAATTAAAGGATGAACCCTTCACCTATAAGAAAACACTCTAAAAGAGACAATAGATCCTCCTCTGAAACTGCCCTCCAAAATAATGCAATTCCTAGCTGAAACTGTAATGTCAATGGATGTGATAGATTTTATTGATGCTAAAGATCTGAAATATTCTTAAGAACCTTATTTTTTGATCTCCCAATGGAAGGAATCCTTCCTCCACTGAAAAACCAACTCATAAAGTGGGTTTCTCAACCCTCCACTACAACACCCTGCAACACAACACAAATATGAATAGAAACTGCATCGTAGCTGAAGTATGAAGCTTGGCCAAAAACCATATGTGTGGAAATTATAGAAAAATACTCTCCCAAGAGCCCTCTCAAGGAAAGAGGTGGGATTCCGGATTGGGAACACCCTGTGCTAAATAGCACTACAATCTTAGCTAAATAGCTGAAGAGAGCAGCAAAGTCTAAACAGACATATCAAAATAATAATCATGACATAACCCTATATGCATGCCATCCTCTTCCTTATAAAAAATGTGATCCTTCTCACCTTGGGTCCCACTCATTAGGATTTCCACCATCATGCAATCAATATCCCTCCAAAACTGTTTTGTCCCACCATTAATGTCACTCCTCCATAACAAATTTGTTTGATTTGGTCAAAGTTAACCTATTCAACATGCTCCAGCCCCTTTTAACTCTTAAGGGTCTTCAATCCAGGTTTTAGATGAACTCCATTCACACTAGGAGTGTATTTTATTCCTATTAAGGAGATTTATGGGTCTCCATACCCTCTTATTCCTCTAGCTAAGATCAAAATAAAAAATTGATATTCCCATTAGCTGTATGCTAATTTAGGAATATTACAAAGTTTCATTCACTGAAGGTGACTCTTCTTTCCTCATTATTTTTCCTGCTTTCTCCTATGGGACAAGAGTCTTTGTTGTAGAAGTGGAAACTAACTCTTCCTCAGTCTCTTGCAGAGTGTTTTCAGCCCACTCCATTTGGTTCATATACTTCTCAATTTCTCGCCTGTGTGCATAAACGTAAGGAGTAGACTTGTTTTCTACCCTTAGTTTGAGATGGTTACTAATGGATCATAGGTGAAACTAAGTCTGAACTTCATTTCATTTAACATTATGTATGCTTCTTCCCCTGTTATCTGGCTGTTGCAAATAAATGGTCATATTTATGTTTTAATTATGAATTGTGATTATTCTTTGCTGACACAAAGTGGACTTCACCATCATTCAACATTTTCCTGATGTACTCCAAGGAGAAAATCCCCATTGCGAGGAATTTTGGAAGTTTGTAAGGAGCAATATCACATCCATAAACACTAAATTCAGTTTATTTCTGCTGTAAATACTAGTCACCTTTCCATTTTTGATCTGATAGCTTTAGGATCCTTTTGATGTCTTCATTGACTCTGGGCTTAGTTTTACTACTAAGAAGACTCATTGCTAGATGAAAAAATAATTCAATGAAATATTTGTACTAATACGCCTTCTGCTATTTCATCACCATGGTAGTCTAGAATATGACTGGCTATTGATTGCCCACCTCATCTAATTTCTACATTGAAAATTTAATCTTGAATCCCTGAAAATATAAAGACATATACACTAGGAAAAAGAATATTTAAACACCTCCCCTATTTGGAATCTCACAAATTGGTCATGGATGGCATCTGCTATGAATTGGATAAAATTGAAAAGGATATAAGGCTTAGAATATGCAGAGAAAATAGAAAGGAAACCTATAATTGGCTCATCTACCCACTGGTCAAAGTAATATCCAAGGATGTAACAAATGACAGTGATGATCTATTTGGCTCTGTCAGGGAAAATGGAGGAAGATTAGGGAGGGTTCTTCTTAGGAAATTAGGTGTCTTTAGCTAGAAAAATATCAAGGGTCTTAGCCCTTTTTGCAAAATCCATCTTTTGATACAATTCATTGAGGGCTTCGTATGAAAATGGGGTTTCATTTTGAAAAACAGGGGCCTGCATCATTTGGTCAATAGATTGGGCAATGATAGTGAACATAAGTTCTCATGTGGGGGTAATTATGGCTCTTTGGCTGGGTATGTAACAAACCTAGCACTTGCGAATGAATTCAGGGGTAGTGTTGGTATGGGGAAATATGTAATGGGGTAAATTTGATTCCCACAGTCCAATATCATTGGACTTGTCTATATACTTGTCTTCTAACAAACAATATATCTCAAAAAGCTCAAATTCAGAGAGGGTTTCATGAATTTTATCATCTCTGTCAGATAAAGGTATGTGATATAGGTCGAAAGGAGGGTGTATTAATGGATTAACAAGCTCCTCCTTGCCTTTCTTCTTGGGAGGCATGATGTAGTTGAATTTAAGGTATTTGAAAGGGTTCTGAGACAAAAATGTCACTGGGAATGTGTCAGGCTCCGGGACTGGTGAAGAAGACACAACGAAAGAAAGGCTAATTTTGGTAATCATCAAATAAATTTTCTCCAGAACTCTGTGAACATACAATAAGTATGCACAGTGAAGATAAAAAAACAAGGTAAAGGATTATAGGTTGATTACGCATGGATTTATACAAAAATTGAGAATTTTTCATTGATTGTGGCGCGGATCCGTTGGATTAACATTTAGTTATGAATTAAATGTGTCAACATATACTTTTCCATGGGAATCGATTTATTTGGAAATAGATATGATCAAGTTTTCAAGACAAGATTGGCACTCAACTGACAGAATAACTGTTTCGGTATCGGAGGAAAAAATAGATTTTCTAGGGGGGGGTATGAGGATGTAAGTGGTTTGAGTGGAGTGGGGTGTGGAATGAGGAGGAGGCACCACATAACTATTTTTTTTTACCCCTCCCGGTAAAGATCAGATAGAGGGGGGGGGGGGGGGGGAACGAATGAGGGTTGTTGGATCAGGGGTAGAAATATCTGATGGGTGGATAGATGGATGGACTTTAAAGTGATCTAATGTCATATATTTTTGGGTATCGGGAGGGTTTAATGGAGATAGAAAATTTAGGAAATGGGGTCATATTCCAAAATTTTGTATTCATGCTCCTGACTGCTAAGACTTAGGATAAAGACATTTTACCCTTTTTCTCTTCATATGAATAAAACCTTTGAAAACCAAAAATTAGGATAAGCATTTCCATTCTTTCCAAAGCTCCAACACCACCTCTACGTACACTTTTATTTTCATTTCCTTCTCTAAAATAACATTTTTTCTTCTTTCCTTAGGGTACATTTAAGCTAGAAAACCCACATCACCTTATCTTTTATAAAACTTTAACCTACTCTATCACTTATTTTTCCTATTGATTTAGATTAAACAATTGAATCAATTTAATTTTCTACCTAACTATTGATTTTCCAAGATTAATTTGTTTGGAAAATCTTTATTCACTAACATAATTAACAAGAAATTTAGAATTGTTCAATCATGATTAAGCTGTATGATTTAAAAACAAATCTAGTCATTGTGGCATTTTAGGAAAATATACACACAATATTATTGGATTTTTACATAAAGAAAACTAATTTATTAGTAGTGGCATTTGAATTTGCAGCACTTTCAGTATTATTTCTATTTTTATTTTGTCAAGTTCTTATTCTCTTTTTATTCTTTTCAACTTTATTTATTTTTTGTATTTTTCTTTGTATTCATTTTTTGTCATATCCTCTTTTGATTTTTCTTTTATTTATTCATTTTGGTGGAAATCATTTGCATATTGAAAATTATTTACAAGGTAAAACACACAATACTCAATCACCTTGAGATCCTATAAATTATAGGACCATAACAAAGACTCCATTTGGGAATGGTACTCCGCCATGTGAAGTGTTAGGAACATATGATTAGTAGCCTTGAGTATCCCATGTCTTTCATGTTTGCATCTGATTTGTTTTTCTGTTAAGGTACTTATGGTAGCTCATCAATCAAATCTTAGGGCCTTCTCTGTGGGATTCAAATTTAGTCAGAAAGTTACCGAATCAAAACAATTAGTACTGTGATATTTACAATGATGTAAGAAAAATATTTAAGCTAAGAAACATAGTGCTTCAACATTTGGCCATTTACAGGACCATCAGGTATCTCTGTTCCATCCAAATTCTTGAGGAAGAATGCATTGTGTCATCTAAAAGTATAGATGACATATGGTCCTTTCCAAAGGTTATCGAATTTACCATGTTTACCTTTATCCTCTCTCTTGGAATCCCACCTCAAAAGTTTGTCTCCAATGTTGAAATCATCATCCTTAATCCTTCTGTCAAAAATCTTTTTGACATTTTCCTAAATGATTTGGGTTTTGTTGTAGACTTCCTCTCTTGACTGCTGCAACTATATTGTTTGATTAATCCTCCTCTGTGTATCATTAGGTTTAAATTGTAATTCTTGGATCATTTTCATGACTAGAACTCCTAAAGAGAATGGAAAGACAACATCTGTTCCATAGACCAATTGGTTTGGTGACATGCCAACTGACTTCTTTGTAGTAAGTTTGCCAGCCCAAAGTGCATATAGTAATTTGTTGTGCCAATATTTTTGTTGTCCTCTAACAAATTTTTAATGATATTTACCAAGCTCTTATTTTAGGATTCATCCAACCCATTACCCTGAGGTTAATAGGTTGTTGAATTTCCCAAGGCAATGTGGTATTTATTACAAAATTCAATCATTTTCTTAGATTTAAGGGTTGCAAAATCTTCGATAATAAGTTTTCTAGGACAACCAAATCTTGAGAGGATATTGGTTTCTAGGATTTTGAGGATTACATCATCTGTGGCAGATCTGAAAGGAGTGGATTCTATCGACTTAGTGAAGTAATATATGGTTGTGAGGATACACTTATGTTGGGAAAAGGAAGGAGGATGAGTTTCACCAATGAAATCCAGACCCGACTGTTGGAAAGGGCTCTCAAATGATATAGGCTTTAATGGTAGGGGTAAAATTTTTCTTTTTCCTTCGAATATCTGGCATTTTTGGCATGAGGTTACTTAGTTTTGAATTCCAAGGAAGAGGGTGAGCCAGTAAAAAGCAACTCTAAGTATTTTATTAGCAGTTGATTTCCAATAGAGGTGTCCATTGCAATCTCCTTCATGGAATTCATTCATGATCTTTTCTACATCATCCTTCAATAAAAATTTAAGTAAAATACCACGAGCATCTTTCCAATACAAAACATTTTCTATAATGAAAAGATTTACTGCTTTTAGTTTCAAAACTACAGCTTTTGTTTTTGTATAACTAGGAGGAGAATTTAAATTAAATAAAAGATAAATGAGGTCTTCATACTAGGATGAGTTCAGAAAAGCCTCATCAATTTATGGAGTCGCCTGTTCCTCTTAATCATCTAAAGAAACAACAAAGTTAATGTCTAATGCTTGAAAATTTGACTCAGCCATCAATTTGACTAGTCCTTAACCTTTGATAAGCTTGGTGGACTTTATTTCTATGTCATACTAAATAAGGATAGCAATCCATTTACCTCTCTTGCCATCATGTCCATTCTGTGTTAAAATGTATTTGACAACTGAATTGGGAACATAAGAAATTATATGGGAATGAAAAATGTATACTCTGAAATCCTTAATTGCTTTAATCAAGGCAAAGCCCTGCTTTTCCAAAATGTTGTATTTTAAACATGCATATCTTAAGGCTTTTCTAAAAAATGAAATGGCATGTTCAAATCCTTCATCATTATTTTGTAACAAAACAACTGCACCAGTATCTTCAGATGCAAAAGAAATTATTATGAAATCTTTAGTGAGATCTGGATTGATTAATATTGATGCTTTTGTTAAGGCTTGTTTAACTAAATCAAAGGATTGTCTAAAATTTATGCTCCATGTAATATCTTAAAATTTTTTAAGCATATTAGTGATATTTCCAAGAAGTTCTGCAAGATTAAGAATAAATATTCTGAGAAACTTAATATTTCCAATAAATTACTGAAGTTCTTTAATGTTTCTGGGGTGACTGATTTTTCATATAGCTTGAATCTTATTGGGATCAATTCTAATACCATATTTAGAAATGATATGACCCAGAATCTTATCTTCTTCCAGGCCAAAAAGATTTTTCTTGGGTTTTAATGGTATTCCAAACGTTCTACACTTTTCAAACACTCTTTTGAGATGTAGTAAATGATCCTCATATTTTTTTGAATAGACAATAATATCATCTAGATAAATAACAATACATCTACCAATCTCATCAGAAAAGTTGATATCCATTACACTTTGAAATGTGGCACTAGCATTCATTAACCCAAAAGGCATCTTCACATACATGAAGGTACACCAAGGAGTAGTGAAAATTGTTTTATCCTGATCATCTGGATGTACTAATAATGGGTTATATCTCGAGAAACATATAATAGGAAAATCCTACTAGACCTAACTACTTTCTGTAATATATGATCCATTTTTGGTAAGGGGTAGTTGTCCTTTCAGGAGACCTTATTGAGATTTTAAAAGTCTATACATAGCCTGATTTCTCTTGTTTTCTTCCTAGTTGGTACTATGTTTGACACCAATTTTGAGTACCTAAGAGGAACAATGATTTTCGCATCATACATCTTTTCGGCCTCCTTTCCAATAAAAGGCATTAATATTATATTTACTCTTCTAAGATTTTCAAATGGCTTTTGATCTTCCTTAACGTGTGTTGGAGTGTGTTTGGTGCACATATCTACAAAATCACACCAACTTAAGGGGTGTGGTATACCCACTTAAGTTATTGTTAACAGGCAGAAAAAGAAGTGGAATCAAGCAAGTTAGTGGAACAACCCAGAATCATAAGCATACTAGATAGAGAAATAACATGCATATATAAAATAAAAACTAAACAAAAACTAAAACAAATAAACACGAGATCTGAACAGAGTCAAACGACAAAAATAATACGAACGGTGGCTCTATGCCCCTCTCATTGAGCGCTGGTAGTAATAAGAGTGAAAATTTACCCTCTTGCCAAAGGGCCCCTAGACCATGGGTTCTAGGTCCCGATGTAACAATGTTTTTATCTCAAGCTTGCCTCGGTGCAGTCTCCCTCTATCTCTACTGTGATGGACTGAACTTATTGGATGGCCAACAATTGAGTCCCATATATCTTCAGCTCCGTCTCACACACTGCTGGTATTGCTTTTGAAATTCTAGCCAGCATAACAATGTGTTCACAAAATTCTTCATCTCATGGTGGCCTTATATAGGAGATTTCAAATCCTCCCTTCCCTCTCCTGGTACATTATGGATGGTGACCCAAGAGAGGGGTATGATTCCTTTGTGTGCTCCAAATATTCCATTGTGTGCTCACTTGGTGTCTAAGGAGGCATTGGTGGCTGTCCTTAGGCGGCTTCAAGTGAGGAATCACTTTTCCTTCATTTTGTGTGGTCCCAGATAATGAAATTTCACCACTCCCAGTACTGTGCACATATCAGGAAAAAAAGCATGCAAAAGGTGCTCTTCACCAATGATTATGCATGCAAAGAGCATTTAGGACTTGTTCAAATTTGATTTTTCTCAAAACTTAGAGATTCTTAAATACTTTCCAGAGTCTGTAATGTCTTCCAGCCCTATAAATTATTTTTCTTGAAATTAATTAATGACGTCTTCTGTAGTACGATTTTCTAGTGTTAATAGTCTCCCCCTAATGTGTGAGGTATGGGAAGAACTATATAGCCGTATACATTATATTTTATTTTTGTATCGTGCATAGAGAGAGAGAGAGAGAGAGAGAGAGAGAGAGAGAGAGAGAGAGATAGACCTGCGTGAAGCTTGGAATTGAAAACACCCTCCACCAGTTCCAAGAATGACCATGTCCTAAGGAACGCCTGTAAAAAAATATAATACAATACATATACAAATTTTGTACGAGGTGGGTGTGTCCCATGCTCGTGATGCTATGGCTAGTTAAACAAATCTATTTGGACATCATGGTGCTATGGCTAGTTAAACAAATGTATTTGGACAAATGCATGTTTTGTCGGTATCACTGATGTGGTAGTGGTTTGGTGGTTGCTGACGGTGACTGCTCACGGCTTCAAGGACGTATTTTCTTTGAGAATAGGTGGAATATGCTACCCATATGCATAAAATTGGTATGGCATATAGTTGCAAATTGTATGCATAGGTGTTGGTTTGGACCTTCCTGTGTAATAATTTCTGAAAGAGACGCTTATGGAGGCACCAGTCTTTGACGAATTTTTTCAAAGTGGAATGGTTGTAAGGTACGATACCATCTCGACATGAAATCTTTTTTTGTAGTCAAATGTCAGGAGGATCGACGATATCTGTTAGCCACCTATGAAATTTGTTATACCAAAAGGTAGCTAAGTCATTTTTGGAGCCTTCAAGGAAACAATTTTATTGCAAAAATTGTTATCTCTTGAAGACTCTTGAAGGCTTCATGCCTCTGTTCGAAATCTTCCCCACTGTGCCCATTTTACACTCTAGAAGTCTGTTGATTTTATGAGAAAATACTGCTGCAAACACCATTTTCCCCTTCCTTCCACTTCCAAAACTAGCCTCACTTTTATCCCTTTATTCCCCATAAAATTCCTCATTTTTCATATTCTCCCATCTCTCCCGTCGAAACCCCATTTTATAAGGTTTAAGACTCCTTATTTGCCTTATCGAAACCCTCAAAACCATTGGAAAAACATTGAAAAATTCATAAAAATACATATTTTTGTGTAAAGGTTTAAGCCCACTTAGGCTAAGTCCTTAACCATTTCCATTACACATGCCCTGGTGCTGGAGCCAGGTCGTTAAGCTAGTTGGCTACTTATCGCATCAGAGGAAACGCAGCGTGCAACTCTTCCCCCTTATTGAAATCTCTGATGTCGATTAGCCCTATGCATAAAAACCCCAGTCATATTATCTTCCATACATCCATGGCCCCGTAGACGGGCGCCAAGCCAAATCATGAATATAAAACCCTCCTGACAACAAACCTTTGTTTATATTAAATTTTAGGTTTTAAATGTTTTTTTCGTTATATTAAAAGAAAATTGGGCGGAATTCATCGCACCGCTTTTGAGAGGGAGGTGGTTTTCTTCGTTTGGCAGTGATTAGAGCCACGAGCCTACACGTGGCCTCAAGAAATTTTGAAATACCACCCTCATCGCGCATTAAAGGTCGGATATGGGCCCGACGCGATATTGGTGTGTGCCGTCCGATATGAGGCCAGCTCATCGAACGGTGATCGCGCTCTAAAGAAGCCTGTAGGATAAACGTGGTACGACGCGGTTATTTAAAACATCTCCACCATCGATCTAATTTGCAGATCGATGGCCCACACTCCATCACCCTGGTTCCTTCGTCCACAGCTGCAGTCAATGGTCCCACAAGAGCCGGTGGTCCCCCTCGCCATATCAACATCCATGCGATAGATTTTAATTGGGGTGGATATTTATTGTTTCCAGGCACTGTTAGCAAATATAGACCAGGGGGACTTTATACAACATGATTTTATTAACCTTTTTTGAAGTATGGGCATGTTTTATAAGGTTTTTTGGTACTCGATCTCCACCGTTGATCACGTGGGCTGATCTCATCCGACGGCCCACGTGTGACCCGATCCCCAAACTCATTTTTCCGCCACTTTTTTGTTGAAACAAAGGTTTTAGCCCATTTTCTCTATTTGTCAAAATAAAATGACTCTGTCGTTTTGAATTTTTTCCCTTGCTCCCAACCGTCGATCTCTGCGCGATCGACGGTTCCGATTTAATTTCCTCTTCCGCTCTCCTCTGACCTCCTCTAATCAATCTCGACCGTTGGATGATGCCATCCAACGGCCATGCCCTCTCCACGTGCCTTCTAAAGCAACAAACCTATATATGCAGGATTTTATAATGTTGTTTGTATTTTGCAGGGTTTAAATGGTTTTTCCACTATACTGAAGAAAATTTCAAAGGCTGAGTGTGACGATCCTCCCGCCTTTGATTCATCAAAGGGAATCATTCGCAGGATTCAACTCCACATTTCGTCAATGATTCATGAAGCATTGATGCCACTCGACCCCTGCACAGCCCTGCACACCAACAAACACAGTGAATCAAGCACAAATCAAAGAGTATCAATGTCGAAGATAGAACACGCCAGAATGGAAGATTGAAGACAAATTTAAGAGGATTACAACTAATATTGATTATCAAAAGCCTAATCCTCCCAATCAAGACACAGTTAAAGGAAATCAAAGTGTTTTATCAGACAGAAAGCCTCCACCGCCACATCTAAGGCAAATTGATTCCTCCCAAAAACCACAAGTGCCACATGTGACTCAAAGCATTCAAACAGAGGCCGAAGTTATTGATCAAGATCAGATATTTGCCTCAGTGCAGCCAGAGAGTTAACTCTGCAAATGAACTTAATGAAAAAATATCAGCAGAGTTACTTTAACATAACAAAGTGCCTCAAAAGTCAAAAAGAGCTCCCACCGAGCTTAATATTAAATGTAAAACATTAATACATACAAAAAACATCTATAAAATTCTTCATTGAGCCCCCAAAGGCCGAGAAGGCATTAAGTCTGTATTAATTATCTTTGGAAATATTTTATCAGATCCCACCTCCTCATTCTTCTATAAATACTACTGGAGAAGATGAGAGAGGGGTTGGTTGAGTTGGTTGCTGAACTCTGAAATGTAATTAAGCTTGATACTTCTACCTGT
This sequence comes from Pinus albicaulis, assembly GCA_034641835.2. NCBI lineage: Eukaryota > Viridiplantae > Streptophyta > Pinopsida > Pinales > Pinaceae > Pinus > Pinus albicaulis. The sequence goes on from CM076578.1 coordinate 1,999,289,347, forward strand.
AAATAGTGTTCAATGGCTCTTGGAGCTCTGCTTGTGATAGATAAGTTAGTCTGGGAAGTGTAGATGATTGCTAAACTAAAGCATTGGACTTAAAGCTGTAACTGGTTTGGAGCATCAATACAAGCTGATTTATGGGATCCTGGTCTATGTTGACGGTGATGTTATTTCTTATTGTGAACTGTTATTTTACTTATGTTTTCACTGTGTTCATATTCTCTTATAAGGAACAACATGCATAGAGTTAGGACCTACTGTATATCAGTACCATTCTCTTACTAAAAATCTTTATCTGAATGTTTTCTTCCAATTTGTGTTATTTAGGAATGATCTAATTCAGTTCAAGCATAGGAATTACGGCGTTCTATCATCCTAATACATGAGCTAATTGTTATTCTTAAATGTTATTTTCAGTATATGTTAAGTAGAGATGAACTAAGGAAGATATGGTGTGCCCTGGTCCTAGTTTTATCCCAAAAGACTGTCTGAAAGTTTCCCTTGGAATGTGTTAAAAGTTGGCTAGTTTAAAAGTACTTACCTGATCTTAGGCCATTCTATGTTATCTTTGTGTTTGTCTTGAAAGTAACCAAGTGGAGATGAACTAAGGAAGATATGGTGTGCCCTGGTCCTAGTTTTATTCCCAAAGTTTCCTTCAAGTTTCCGTCTATTTTTTAAATGTTTTTTGTTGAAAGTGTATCAAAGGATGACTAGTTTCAAAGTATTTACCAGATCTTGGATTTCTTTATGTCTTTCTTAAGTGTTTGGCAAAGGCTGACTAGTTTCAAAGTACTTACCAGATCCTAGGCTACTCTTTGTTCTTCATTTGTTTAAATTCCCCTTCTTTTTGTCTCATTTAATTCCATAAATCAAACTTCAAAGAGACCCTTAGACATAGATGACTTGCCCCATGGACCACTCTTGAACCTATTGTTTCAATTAAACCCTATTATGACTCCATATCCCAATGGACTAAAACCTGCAATTATCTATCTTTCTGGCCAAAGCTTGTTCTGATTTCTTGCAACTTCACACCTTTGAAACTCTTTGCACTTAGAACTTTCCACCTCAAACAGTAATCATGCTCAACCATCCAAAAAAAAAACAAACCACCGGCCTTCATAACTAGCCTAATATCATTACCCAAAACTTCAAAGACAAATCGATCTTTGCACTTATTTGAGAGATCCCTCTCTGAATTCAGGAGGGATAGATCCTAGAATCCCAAAGTGGTTGAAATAATGTTCTCCATGCAGTTGGAATTTTTCCAATCTTGCTAATTTTAGGGTGTTAACATCTCTGGTGACTCCGCTAGGGAATCGAAGTTGAATTTTCACCTTAGGTTCCCTTAAAAAATTCATAAAAACTTGTGAGTAAGAAGCATCCTTTTCAAGCACTACCAAGAAATTGTAATCATGATGAAGCTTGTTTGAATCAGTGACAAACTAGGCAAAACCTAGGATTCTTATAAGAGTTTGTCTAACCTTGAAAAACTAGCCAGCTTAGCCATAAGAGTAGACTGTCTTTGTCTCATAACCGTAGCTAAGTTTTGAAGTGGGACTCAAGGAGGGAAGACAAGGGAAAGCATGGAAAATTTGACAACTTATGGCTTGGCCCTAGTAATAATGCCTATTTCTTGCAAGAGTTGAATGGAGCAGAATTGTTTGGGGTCCTATCAATGGTAGGACGCTTAAGAATTACTTCTCTTGATAAATTTCATGTTCTGAAAGCCTTTTTATCTTTTTCTCATTGTAAATATCTCACCCATCATTGCATTCAAAGTTATAAAAATAAAAAATACAAAAAAAAGGAAAGAAATAAAAGAGGGAAGATTGTAAAAACAAAAGGTATAGCCCCATACCAAAAAGAGAAACAAATCTGAAAGTGTGCAAGCTTAAATGCCACTCCTGAAAAACACACTTCTAGTTAGTCAAACAACCTAATCTTGACTAATTAGTTTTAATTTTTTTGCTGATAGGATAGTTAATTCGATTTGCCAAACTGTTTAATCTTGGCTTATCAGTAGATAGTTTAGGATATAAATTAAAGGTTCAAACATGCTCAAAATATGAACCTAAGTTTCCAAAGAGAGGTGACTCAAAGCTGTTTTATTTTTGAGTCGAAAAAGAGGTAAATCTAGTTCTAATCAACTTAAAATCTGAACCAGTTGACAAAGGAAAGACAACTCAAAACAAAGGTCAAAACAGAGTTGTAAAAGAGATGAAGGAAATGCTTTGAAATTTCATATCCTAAGCCTTCCATTTTGATTTAATTTTCTGCAGAATAAATCTCTATGTGTAGCTTGTTTTTATGCCATAGATCACAGTAAGTCAAACAACATAATCTTGACTTGGCTGCTTTTAAATTTTTGTTGTAGAATTTAGTGAATAAAATCTGTTGGATAGTTTAATCCCAAAAAATGGTAGATTAGGTAGAGAATAATATGGGCTCAACAGTTTAATCTGAGTCCATGGAGAAATAAGGAGTAGAAATAGATTATATTTCATGCTTTCAAAAGAATAAAATGTTGTAAAAGAGTTTTTCAATCCAAGTGCACTCTAAAGAAGAAAAAATGTTAGATCTATAGGATTGGGTAGGTAGAAAGCTTGTTGTTGAAAGGTCCATTGTTTTTATGGATGCTAATATGTTTTTAGAGAGAAATAAAATCATCCCAGCAAAGGAAGGGCAGCCAAATGGATAAAGCACTAATCAACCTCCCAGAGAATGCAAGTCTGAATTTCTTGAAGCCTTCATGAAGGCACCATCCCCAAGTGAAGCCACTGTTAGCCACCTATGAAATTTGTTATACCAAAAGGTGGCTAAATCATTTCTTGAGCCTTCAAGGAAAAAATTTTATTGCAAAAAGTGTTATCTCTTGAAGACTCTTGAAGGCCTCATGCCTTTGTCCGAAATCTTCCCCACTGTGCCCATTGTACACTCTAGAAGTCTGCTGATTTTATGAGAAAATACTGCTGCAAACACCATTTTCCCCTTCCTTCCACTTCCAAAAATAACCTCACTTTAATCCCTTTATTCCCCATAAAATCCCTCATTTTTCATATTCTCCCCTCTCTCCCATCGAAACCCCCTTTGATAAGGTTTAAGACTCCTTCTTTGCCTTATCGAAACCCTCAAAACCATTGGAAAAACATTGAAAACTTCATAAAAATACATATTTTTCTATAAAGGTTTAAGCCCCCTTGGGCTAAGTCCTTAACCATTTCCACTACACATGCCCTGGTGCTGGAGCCAGGCACTAAGCTATTTGGGTGCTTGTCGCATCGGAGGAAATGCAGCGTGCAAATCTTACCCCTTATTGAAATCTCTGATGCCAATTAGCCCTATGCATAAAACCCCCGGTCATATTATCTTCCATACATCCATGGCCCCGCAAACGGGCGCCAAGCCAAATCGTGAATATAAAAACCTCCTGACAACAAACCTTTATTTATATTAAATTTTGGGTTTAAATTTTTTTGTCGTTATATCAAAAGAAAACCGGGAATAATTCATCGCACCAATTTTGAGAGGGAGGTGGTTTTTTTCGTTTGGTAGCGATCATCGACACCGGCCGACGCATGGCCTCAAGCCATTTTGAAATACCACCCTCATTGCGCATTAAAGGTCGGATATGGACCCGATGCGATATTGGCGTGCACCATCCGATCTAAGGCCAACTCATCATATGGTGATCACGCTCTGAAGAAGCCCGTAAGATAAACGTGGTACGACGTTGTTATCTAAAACATCTTTGTCATTAATCTGATTTGTAGATCGACGACCCACACTCCATCACCCTGGTCCCCTCGTCCACAGTGGAAGTCAATGGTCCCACAAGAGCTGGTGGTCCCAAGTGCCACATCAACATCCACATGGCAGATTTTAATTTGGGTGGATCTTTATTGTTTCCTCGCACAGTTAGCAAATCCGGACCAGGGGGAATTTATACAACATGATTTTATTAACCTTTTTTGAAGTCCAGGCATGTTTTATAAGGTTTTTTGGTACCGATCTCCACCGTTGATCGCATGGGCCGATATCATTCGACGGCCCACTTGTGTCTCGATCCCCAAACTCATTTTTCCGCAAATTTTTTGCCGAAACAAAGGTTTTAGCCCATTTTCTTCGTTTGTCCAAATAAAATGACTCTGTCATTTTGACTTTTCACCCTCGCTCCCAACCGTCGATCTCTGTGCCATCGACGGTTCCGATTTAATTTCCTCCTCCACTCTCCTTTGACCTCCTCTAATCAATCTCAACCGTTGGATGATGCCATCCAACATCCATGCCCTCTCGATGTGCCTTCTGAAGTAGAAAACCTATATATGCAGGATTTTATAATGTTTTTCGTATTTTGCAGGGTTTAAATTGTTTTTTTGCTATATTGAAGAAAATTTCAGAGGCTGAGGGTGATGATCCTCCTGCCTTTGATTCATCAAAAGGGAATCATTCGTAGGATTCAACTCCACATTTCGTCAATGACTCATGAAGCATTGATGGCACTCGACCCCTGCACGACCCTGCACACTCCGGATGGGTAAACCTACAATCCCAGTTTTCAGACTCAATCTCTGTGTGAAATGTATCCAAAATTTATTTTTCCCAACCTTTCCACAATTCTGGAAAACTTACTATATTCTATTTTCTTAGTCTGGAAAATCAGATAAATATTCTGAGGCTTTTTAATATCTCAATCTTAGTCCCCTTGATGACGTGGTAAACCCACACCCATTTTTAGATTCAATCTATGTGGGGAAAATGTATCCAAATCTCTTTTTCCCAACATTTCCACAATTCTACCAAACTTACTCGTTTCTATTTTCTTAGTCTCGGAAAATTAGATAAATATTATGAGGCTTTTTAATATCTCAACTTCGAGATTGACAGTTTTATTCAAAGTTCCATGCTTGGTTATGGAATTAATATATGCCCCTTTGGAATCAACGCAATTGAACCCAATGATCATATAATGTTACTCAAATGCACATCAACCATATATACGACAACATCGACCTTGGTTGACTAATCACTAAGGCATTGTGTCGTTCCACTTATTTTAAAACCTCCAACCAAACCAAATACATGGACCATACGATTACTCCACCTAAGGTTGGACTTTTATAAAAAACACCTGCGTTTTCTCTCATAGGAATCCGTAATAAGTTTTGCCCATATAACGGCTTTTCAAAGGACTTACAACCATGGGTTATAAATACATCTTGGTCCACAAGGTTTTGACCCTTAACTCATTAATATTTATGCCACGATCAACACAACACGTGTGGGGGCCGCCGACAAATTAAATTTCCCTACCCATCAATGGTCAAGGAATGTCATCGCATCGGCCTTGACAATCCAACGAATCTGATCAAGTCTCAAGCGTGTGGGGAATTATAAATGAACTTTAACCCGGTGATGAGAGATGTTTTCCCAAAATGGGTCAAGGACACACGCCACTCACCCTATGGTCTCACTCCAATTTCTTAACACGCGGCTTTAGCTTTGATATACCGTGCTTTAGCTTTCTTAACAATAGTCACTCTTCCTGTCCATCGCTATTTCCTTCAGTATTTCACTCCATTCGTCTTGGTCAACAAAGACGGCTATTCCTACCACTTTTCCATTCCGATCTTCAGTGCTGGATTTTACATGGGCTGACCGCTTCATTTACTGGTTCCGAGGGTCGAACAGTCCAACCATTTCATTTTCCAAATGGACCATTGACTCCCCAATTTGAAGTCTGCTCCAATCTTCTTTTCATATGCTGTCTCTTCAACCAGTCTAGTTCGTCGATTCAAATTGATTCTCAGTCGCTCTAGAGCTAAATTGATGCGAAATCGTTCCCCCCTCTATGAGATGAGGAGTACCAACAAGTTGAAGGGTTGAACTCACTATTTAAGAGAATCGATGCTCAAGCTAGTATGTAAAACCTTCTATTACAATTTCCAGATGACGGTTCAGTTGTCCATCAGCATTCCTCACAGGGCTTTTATCCATTGGTTCTGACTCCAACTCAGAACTTCGATTCAAGGGATTTCTCCCATTCAATAAACATCAGGACATCGACTCGAATGTCGATTTCTAGAATGGTGTAGAATGCAAATTTAAATCCAAATTACTAGGCGTGTATATTGTACATTACCATATACTCTCCTTTCTGGGTATACGAGCAGACTCTTAATTCAAATTATAGAGTCTTTCTCCTACAAGAATTTAAGGGAAAATTAACACAGGAAATCAACCAACAAATGCACAATTATGAAAGTTACTCTCTACACAGAGTTAAACAACAATTGCACAGTTACACTAAGAAAAATTTCTCATTATACAGTGAATTAGCTTACAAAATTTTTTCTGGCCATATCTTTGATTGATTGGCCCTTCTTCTCTATTTTACAGTCCTATGTAGCCTATGCAGTTCTCTAAGCAGATCTCTCTTTTCTCGACTCTCTACTCTGCCACAGGGATTTTATTTTTATTCAAATTAGGAATCAATCAATTCAGCTTCCCCGATGACTCTTGGAATCCTAGAATTAGCCTAACCTCTGGAACTGACTATCTCTTCATGTGCCTATTAATCATTTGGGCAGTTACAATTTTCTCTAGATTTAATTAAAATTACTCGAATGAAAATAATTACATAGGGAATTTAAAACAAGATACCCTTTATGTTTATTTATATACAAAATATTGGTTTGATCCTAATGCTCCTGCATCAGACTCCCCAGGTTAAAACATTTCATGGTCTCCTGATCATGGGTTTCATCTTTGTTTGCCTCGATCCCAAACTTTGCTCTGCAACTGGCCATCCGTTGCAGTGTTCTTCTTTCACATTCCTCCTGGCTTCCATAATTTATGCTATAGCTCCCCACAGGCTGCACCTTTACATCCTCTCTCTGCTTTTCTTGTGCTACTACTTCTTTGTTTCCTTGCTGCTGCCCTTTTCTCAATCACCTTTATCATCAACTTTCTTATAAATTAGATTTCTTGATCCAATGTGTCCTTTGACTACTGGACACCACTTCTCTTTGATTGCTGAACTTCAGTTATGTCTGTAGCCCTCCTTACTTCTCCTTTTCTTACTGCTTCCCTAGCTACCACCCAATCATCCATGCCCTCTTGTTGTTTGCAACAGTAAAACTCTTCCTGATTGTCATTTATGACAACTTCCTTACCCTCTGTCTTCAGCAATTCTCCCAGAAACACCCCAATTAGCTGTTGCTCTGCCATTTCACCTTCTTTTCTGAATGTTTCCTGCAAACATTCTCTCCATCTTCTTTGGCCAAACACAACTTCACTATGTTGCAACTCAGTTTCAACATCTTCTTCTTCTATCCTGGAAATCTTCAGGAATTGCCTTCCTTCTTCTTGATTTACTTCAAGCTCTTCTGTCTTTGAATTTTCACTCTTTTTCAGAGTGAAAATATTGTTTTCCACTGCTGTAGCAGCCCCAACAATATGCCATACAGCCTTCTCCCCAATCTTCTCCTGGCTATTCGAACAAGCCAATTCCTTTCTGCTATCAACAGCAGAAATTTTCTGCATATGAGACATGACTGTCTCATCCTCACTCTTCAACTACTCATCTTCGTTCTGCAACAACTCCTTTTCTTTTTCACTTGTAGAAACAATAAGTTCCTTCAAAGGAGGCATGATAGCCTCACCTTCATCCTTCTACAAGAATTCATCGCTCTTCAGAACAACCCCAAAAGATAGATTGTTCTCTTCCATGGCTGTCAATACAGTCAATTCATCAATTCCAAAACCCCAAGACCCAATGGTCCCAACTGATGATTCAATCATCAATTCTTTTCTATCTTCATCCCATTGTGTCTTCATGTTCTGAAATCCCCAACTCTGAAATTGAGGTTTTATTTCTATCACAGGATCTTGCCAACTCAGCATACTCTCTATCAGCTCAATTTCTCCATTCCATGGTTTAAGATATTCCACAGAATTCTCCTTCTCTTTTGATTGACTTCCCCATGCTGTCAACTTATCTCCATCAGCATCAGTAGAATTTGCATTCACAAAGCAATTGTTAAAACATAATCCACAAGGTCTCAAAGCCTTTCCTTCCTCTCTCAACATCTCAGTATGCTGTCCCAACCTTCATTCCTTCCCAATCAACACATCTGAATGCTGATTCCAAATCTTCAAACATTTCTTGAGACTATCAGCTAGTCTCTCTTCTGCACCATCCCCTTCAAGGATGCCCCTCTTCTCTAGTTCATAGAAATGAATTCTCTCATCTTCAATCATCTCTGCCTTTATCATCTGAACACCACCTCTCCGCAGTTCTGTCCTCTGCTCCAGAACACTTAATTCATGCCACAATCTTGGCATATCACCTGAGAAAACATCTCCACAATCTTCACTATCTTCTGTTGTCACTATCTTCTCAGCCTTCCTCAGAATAGAATCATGATTTGTCATCTCTGCAAAAACTTCAGCTATCTGTCCATCACTCCCTACTTGACCATTTAACAAAATAAATCTGTCATTATCATCATTAATGACAAACTCATTATCATCGAACACAACCGTCATGTCCTCCTTGAGGCAATCCCTTCTATAAAACAAGGAATTAATGAATTCCTTCTGCTGCAATAGTTCAATCTATTATTAATTTGAAAGATACTCATCATATATTGTTTGGAAATAGTCAGCTTCATTTGTCATAGTTCCATCATATTAAATGCCTTCATTAACACCTGCATTCACACACAACTTGTCAGTTGTAAAAACACAAGACCTCATGGTCTCAATTGATGATCTGATCATAATCTTATTGTTGTTCCATGTCTTTCATATGCTTCAGAGATTCTTCAATAATATATTCTTCAATTTCTTCAAGCTGTCCAACTTTCAACTTCTGGCCAATATCATAAGCTAAATCTCTTCTGCTTCCAATATGTTGGAAAGCAGGATCTTTCTCCAACTGTGCATGGACATTTTCAAAACATGTAGCTACTCCATTTTCCTCAGTGACAACATCAACAGTTTGTTCTCTCTCACCTGCTCTTCTTGCAAAAATAAAAAGTATGTTAGATGTAAGGCTCTTGGACCCCTTGGCCCCACTTGAAGCTTCAGTCTTCAAGTCCTTCTCCAGACACTCAATCACTCTGAGTAATTCCTTCTTCTTCCGAGCGTTCATCATTTTCTCTTTCTTCCTTTGTAGCTTTTTCCACTTTATCTTCTTCTTCATGAGACAACCAACTCTCTGGATTTCTTATATCCCTCTCTTCAGTTCATTAAATTGTTCTCTGATCTCAGCTACTTCTTTCCAATAGTCTGCATCGGTAAGTCTCCTTCTCATGCCAATTATGTTGGCATCTTCCCTCACTCTTCCATTGTGGATTCTCTCAAAACCTCTACAATCTCTGCAGTCTCTACTATGGCTCTCAGTATCCATTTTCTTCTCTAGGAGTTCTTCACTCGCAAGCTGCACTAAGCCTCTACAACAGCAAGCTCTCTTGTTGCAACTCACCTCACCAATCCTTTCCTCTGGATCCGGCTTTTGGCAAGTACTGGTCCCCTGTCTGGTGGAACCCTCTGAGCACTCTCTTATGCTCTCTAGGATTCAATCTGCAACTTCTCTCAATAACACCTCTATTCTTCCCTCATCCAACCTTAGTTGGGAATCTTCCAGGTTCTGTCGCACTCTTTCTACACTCATAATCCCTTTCTAGACTCTTCTATCACTGCTCTCAAAGCTTGTGATCTACCTCTTGCTAAGATTTCTTCCTCAATTGCTTGCACTCTGTATTTTGAAAAAAAATCCTTCCAACCAGAGTTCAAATAAGGCTCATCATCTTACCTCTCAAGATCCTTCAATGATCTTGCTTCTTTTCTCACCTGCACTGCGCTTCTACCTGCTGCAATCTTCAAGACACTCTGTCTTCAACTCCAGGTTCTATTCATCTAGAGACCTTCACTGCATGAAAATTTTCCATTAAATAGACTTAAACTTAAACTTTATCATTGCTCAATACATGTGCATTTCAAAATTCAACTTTCAAAGAGCTAATTCAATTCTAGCTCCGATACCACTATGATGATGGGTAAACCCACAGTCCCAATTTTCAGACTCAATCTGTGTGTGAAATGTATCCAAAATTTCTTTTTCCCAACCTTTCCACAATTCTGGCGAACTTACTCTGTTTTATTTTCTTAGTCTGGAAAATTAGATAAATATTTTGAGGCTTTTTAATATCTAAATCTGAGATTGAGATATTAATTCAAAGTTCCTCGTTTGGTTATGGAATCAATATATGCCCCTTTGGAATCAACGCAATTGAACCCAACAATCATATAACGTTACTCGGCCACATCAACCATATATATTCAACCAATACTGTGGACCTTGGTTGACTAATCACCAAAGCATTGTTCTGTTCCACTTATTTTAAAACCTCCAACAAAACCAAATACATGGACCATATGGATACTCCACCCAAGGTTGGACTTATAATAAAACACAACCGGTTTCCTCGTAGGAATAGAGATCCATTGTCATTACCATACGACGGCTTTCGTGACTTACAACCATGGGTTATAAATACATCTTGGTCCTCAAGGTTTTGACCCTTAACTCATTAATATTTATGCCAGCGATCAACACAATACATGTGGGGCCGTCGACCAATTAACTTTCCCTTCCCATCAACAACAGAAGGAATTTCATATTGGTCTTGACGATCCGACGACTCTGATCAAGTCTCGCGTGGCTATTATACATAAACTTTAACCCGCGATGAGAGAGGTTTTCCAAAATTTATAAGGGACACGCGTCACTCAGCCTATGGAATCACTCCAATTTCTTAAATACAAATTACCGCCTTTGTGCCATGTGATATACTGCCGGTTTTAGCTTTGAAAAACGTTCACTCTTCTCTTGGTTCCACATCATTTCCTTCAGGTTTCCACTCCATTACCTCCTGCTACAATACGGTCATTCTCACCACTTTTCCATTCTGATATTCAGTGTTGGCTTTTACATGGGCTGACCGCTTCATTTACTGGTTCCGAGGGTAAAACAGTCCAACCATTTCATTTACCGAATGGACCATTGAATCCCCAATTTGAAGTCTAATCCAATATTATTTTCAAATGTTGTCTCCTCAACTGCTCTAGTTCATCGATTCAAATTGATTCTCAGTTGCTCCAAGCCTAACTTGATGCGAAATCATTCCTCCCTCCGTGAGATGAGGAGTACCAACAAATTGAAGGGTCGAACTCACTATTTAAGAGAATCAATGCTCAAGCTCGTATGTAAAATCTTCTATTACAATTTCCAGATGACGGTTCAGTTGTCCATCAACGTTCCTCACAGGGATTTTATCCGTCGATTCTGACTCTAACTCAGAACTTTGATTCAAGGGATTTCGCCCATTCAATAAACATCAGGACATCGACTCGAATGTCGATTTCTACAATGGCATACAATGCAAATTTAAATTCCAATTATGGGTCATGTATGTCGTACACTACCATATACTGTCCTTTCTGAGTATATGGGCAGAATCTTAATTCAAATTACAGAGTCCTGCTCCTACAAGAATTTAAGGGAAAAATCACACAGGAAATTAACCAACGAATGCGCAATTATGAAAGGTACTCTCTACACAGAGTTAAACAACAATTGCACAGTTACACTAAGACAAGCTTCTCATTATACAGTGAATTAGCTTACAAAAGTTTTGATGGCCAAATTTTCGATCGATTGGCCCTTCTCCTATATTCTACAGTCTTATGCAGCCTATGCAGTTCTCTAAGCAGGTCTCTCATTTCCTGGCTCTCTACTCTGCCACAGGGATTTTATTTTTATACAAATTAGGAATCAATCGATTCATCTTCCCCGATGACTCTTGGAATCCTAAAATTAGCCTAACTTCTAGAACTGACTATCTCTTCAGGTGCCCATTAATCATTCATGCAGTTACAATTTTCTCTAGATTTAATTAAAATTACTCGAATGAAAATAATTACATAGGGAATTTAAAACAAGAGACCCCCTATGTTTATTTATATACAAAATATTGGTTTGAGCCTAATGCTCCGCATCCTCTTCCATCAAAAGCTTCTAAAGCATTTGGAGATGAATTGAGGGCTGGAGAATTGATGGCTTTCCAGTAAGCAGAAGACATGACACATGTAGATGCACCCTTTTCCACAATCGCTTGATGGATATTATTTCCATTAATACCAACTTGAATGATCAGTGCAAGCTGGTGAGGGAGACGCGGGATGAAATTTTCCAAACCGAAAGTGATAAGGCTAGAATCGATGGGATAAATCCCTCCAATAGTAGATAACAAAGCCTTCCACTGTAATGAATAGCTCTGAAATAATTTCAAGGTAGACATAGCAGATGGCACCTGAGCCAAATCCTCAACAATATTGTAATGTTGAGCGGCACATGCATTGGGATTGTAGGAAGAGTTACAGAGTACACATTTGGAAGGTGGTCGTACAATGGGCTCAGTACTGGTCCTTTCGATCTGGAGAGGGCGAGAAGCAGGTGAGGGAGGAGGAAAATCATCTATTTCCTTCCCTGCTGCCTGACACAGATCAGTATAATCTTTCGAATGGGTAGCAATAGGGACATATGCAGGACCGTTCATCATGAAAACCAGAAAGCCAAATGGGGTGGAGGGTTGAGGTTTCTCCACCAACTGAGTTTGATGTGATGGGAAAGGTTCTTTAAGAACAACCGGAGTGCCTTGGGTGCCCTTTAGTAGTAGACTCTCCTTAGCCCATCGTGGACAGTCTTTGGTGTAATTCTCTTCATCACAAATCACATAAGGGTACTTTGGTTTCTGATGTGAACCATCATCAGCATGAGATTTCTGAGAATCGTGTTTCGGGGTATCGGCTTTGGTCTTACCTTTTGCCATTTTTCTTACCTTTGGAAGTTTTATCCGTCAGATTGGACTGGACGGTATTCACTTCTGTAGTTTTACGAGAATTTGGAGGTGGCTGGGAAGCAGTATCATTGGAAGGAGTAAATTTTTTCTTCGCAGGATTTGGAGAATACTTTCGAGAAGTTTGAAACAAAAAACCAATGATATCATTGATGGATGGCATCGTCAGCGCTTTGGAAGTTCCAGGTCAAGGGGCATTAGGAAAGAGTTCATACAATGTGTCGAATTGGGAGTACGCAAGATCAAGGTACTGGGCATGAACGATGGCTTGTTCCGAAGTAGCACATGCTCTCATAGAAATTTCCTTAGCAATCAGAGAAACAAATGAGGTAGTGAACCAAATCAGTTAGCAGCTGGTCAAGAATCTCAAACTTGATCAAATGATGACGTCACCTCCACTCATCAATATGATCAGAGATATGAGTAGCTCGATATTTTCTCAAGGATGTGATGAGGTGCATCCTAGTTTCATACCGAATTGGTAACTGAAATTGCATGAGAAATGCCATGGCTAGCGAGTTTAAATATTGGAAGACACCAAGGGAGAGTTCAATGTACCACTTGGCAGCGGCACCAGTGAGATTCCTTTCAAAAAGACAGAGTGGAATAGAATCGTCCATCCAAGAGTTAGAGGAACACCAAATATGGTATTTCATAACATACACTTTGGGATCTTCTCCAGAATTTCCCTCCAATTTGGGACAATCACCAGGGATTTTAGTCAGAACCGGAGGCCAATATGGATTATGAAGGATAGGATCGTTCGTCAAATTTGACGCATTGGGAAGTTCCAATGTAGCAAGGAAAGAAAATTGTGGATTAAAAGGCATTGTTGGTCGTTGATAAAGACCAGTATTAGGATTCCACCCAGTTTGAGAGAAATTCTGCCCCCATATGGTTTGTCCCGGAGGATTCTGTCCATAGGGGTTATAAGCTGGATAATTCTGCCCATACATGGGTTGAGGACCAGGATACTGATTTTGAGCGAACCACTAAGGTCCTGTCTGAGCAACATATGGATTTTGTTGCAGAATGTAAGCCGTGCCTTGAGGTATGTATGCAATGCCTTGAGGCACACTATATACCATCTGGGATTGACCTTGAGGAATGTAAGAAATGCCTTGGGGCACACTATGTACCAATTCAGATTGAACTTGAGGAATGTAAGTGGCACCCTAAGTTTGAACTAGTTTCCCCTAGGGTGCAGGTTGACTCGGATGCTGTGGTTGGATAGGTTGTCCTTACGGAGCAAGTTGGCCTAGATATTGTGAGCCACCAGGTTTGCCCTTGTGGAAGAGGTTGGCTCGATAGTTGGGATGGGCTAGGTTGCCCCTAAAGACCAGGGTGAACCTACTGAGCAATAGAGGGTTGACCTTGTTGTACAAAATTTGGGCCTTCCTCAACGTAAGGCTAGTGATGTTGCACAAAAGTTGGTCCCTGTTGTGGATAGATTCCCCCCCAGGAACATAAGATGCACCCTGTTGAAAATAAGGTTGACCAACAGAATCGTAGGATTGTCCTTGTTGGACCAAAGGTTGTCCCTGAAAGGGTTGTCCTTGCGGACCGTAAGGTTGTCCCTATGGACCGTAGAGCCCTCCCTCGTTTGACCGAAGGTATCCCCTATAAGGTCTGTTCCTCTTTTCCACCATAGGGTTGTCTTTATCGGCATCGTGAACCGATTAAATAATCGGAGGAAAATAGACGAGGTTATCATACTGGCGAGGATTAACAAAATCTTGTGGCTACCGATAAACCTTGAGGGGTGGAATTCTTCTTTCCGAATGGCCAACATGTATTAATCAAACGTCAAACCTCCAGGAAATGAAGTAGAAGACAAAGGGTGCACTATTAGTAGGTTGGATTCCTGAAACATGAGGCTATGATCCACTCATGGCGGGCCAAGAAGGTATCATGGGATTAATAAAAATTTACCTACGAACAATAAATGACGATGAAAGTTACTGAGTTGTACTAACAGTCTGCACAGATGAAGCCACATGAACAGTGAGTCGGACTGGGACAGATGTAACAATCGTTGATGTCATGGGAGTAGAGGGCAATGCACTTTATAGGGTGATAGATGAGCTTCCTAAGGGATTCGATGTACTTGACCGTGTCAGGTTCTGATACATTTATGCAACACCAGAAATGATCTGACCCAATATACGATAACCAACCGGGAGAGATATCGGTTATGAGGAAGTTTGACTCGAGACATAAGGAAATCCTCCAGAAAGAGTTGATAATTCCCTGTAGAAACATAAATCTCTTCACTACTGATGGGACATGAATAATCCATGTTATATGAAGCCATGGTATCATCAAAAAGGTGACAATTAGTGGCAAGTAAAGATGGTTCCGAAGTAAGAGGAGGAAATTCTTCCTCGTCTCCAAAACTAGCCCAAGTACCTGAGGGTTGCCAATTGATATCAAAAGGCTCTTCAAGAGGATATTGGGTAGCAAGGGGTGAGATACTAGGAATAAGAGCACACCAGTAATCAAGAGGCATAGTAGGCTAAGGTGCCCCCGAAAAAACTTCAGGAGAAGGATCTCCAATAGGAGTTGATGAAGGGGAGGGAAAAACTGGTGGTTCCACCACGGTGACCTTGTCTCAAACCAAGAGAGAAATGAGATGACCAATTCGAGGATTCAAGACCAAACACTAAGGAACTACTAAATAAAAAGCCAATAAAATATCTTTAATGGGCATGTGATCGTAGGCAATTGATCTTATGACATTGAAAACAAACTTTTCCCTTTTCATATTTTAAGAGTCAAGAAATAGGAAAAAGGTGACTCTAGTCACTTTCAGGTTGAATGAGCATGAAAGGACAAGTGCTCGATAATATTTTCAATTTTAGAGAGTCATGAAAATACCAAAATGACTACTCAGGAACTTTAATAAAGAGGGTGTACCAAGTTTGTATGAGCTGCAACATACACCTTTGTGATCAAATGAAATAGAAATGACTAAGGACTTAACGTATGTGTAAGGAGTCTCCCCGAATGCTTTGTTTGGTCTATCACGGTTACAAGGTGGCAGAATCAACTTCCTATGGATAAAGGGTGACAACCTATGAGGGTATCCCTTTATATACTTGAGGGTATGATGAGCACAAGTCTGTGCTAGCACTATCTAATTCCAAATGGTGAATGATAGCTACTAGGTTTAATGACACCGGAACACGTCAGTAGCCTAGAACTCTAAATGTGTGCGTTAGGTTTCAATGCTTCCTTAGGTTGATTTAATTCATTTAAATTTTACCTTGAATTAATGTTGCAGTTTCAAGGCCTTACTAAATGTAATCTTGAATCCTTAATGCACAGCTATATGCAAAAGAAAATCATTCCAATTTGATGAAAGCTAGCTAAGAGAGGGATAATATATTGTAACTAAGCATCAATTAATCAAATACAAGAAGAAATTTTATTTAATGCATCTAAGACAAGCAAACAAGAAAAAAAAAAGCTCTTTCTTTATTCATTAAAAGCTACTAATGCAAATAAGGTTTTTCATTTTCAAACTAAGAGAAAGAATGCAATTTTTTTCATTTTAGATGAATGAGAAGTAAAACACACTATTACACTAAATGACAAAATAGGGACTAGTTTTGAGCAATTCGAATGAATCGATCTAAATAAAAGAGATCAATCCAACATGAACACCAAACACACTCAAAACAGGATGCTCTCTTCCAAGAAAATAGGGATTTCAAACTGGTTCAGTGAGAAATTTAACCTATGCTGAAGGTGACATATGAAGAGCTAAACAAAATCTAAGATGATCATCCAAAAATCCAATGACACGAGGAACCAAAAGAAAAGCTAAAAAATCAGTCAAAAAACTGAAAAGATAACGACCAAACTGATTCAAACTCAACTCACAAGGTTCAATGAGGAGGTAACTGGGCAAGCGGTGCAAGGCACCTAGAAACCCTAGGGTGACAAACTCCATTGATCGGATAAGGGGGAAAAAGTTGAGAAGAAAGAGACAAGAGAGTCAAAACAATTCTAGTGGCCTAATTTAAAGATGAAAATCCAACTCATAGGCAATAGAATATGACAAAACTCAGGAAAAAGCATGAAATTTTAACCTATAGGATGCAGTTCATTTGTAAGGTTGTAATTAGTGCGAAACATAGGATGGTGCACTTGTGAAGAAGGAAACAAGCGTCAATCGGAATGACTGTTCAAGAAACGATAGTAACGAGCCTGAAAACTATGGAAAAAATAAAAAACCACTGAGCATAGGTCAGACTTGACACTCTGAGACTGAGTGTGATGGCTAAAACATGTTAGACATCCAGAACAAAATAGAAAAACAATGAAACGACCAAAGTCAAAAAAACAAGAAAAGCACTATACGAACAATGACAGACGAAAAACACACTGATCCCTAGCGGGGTCTCCAACCTATTGTGCAAGGAAATACCCTCTTTGGACAGAGGCGATCCCTATAGCCCTGGAGTGGGTCTAGAAACAAGGGAACAAGCTATACTTTCAAACTTCTACCATATAAATGAAAACGAGTTGGGATAGCTAGCCTACCTTGGTCCAATGCTTTTGTTATCGTTTGCAGCAATGATATGTTGATCTTTGTCTCCACTCGTCACAGTATTTCAGTGATAATTTCTGTGTACGTGCACAAGGATCATGTGAATGGTGAGATCATAAAAAAACATATTTTCATCCATAGCTATTTGATTGTTCAAGGAGAATCAAACATTTTTCATATCATCGAACACAAAATTGGAACCAAAAAACTAGTCTTGTATTAATCGTAGATAAAAGAAGTTTACACCTTGAAGCCTTGATGTTGCAGCCTCCTTCGACAGGTTTAGTCAAACACGTCTAAAGCATTCATCGAGAATCGAACTTGGTGAGGCAATGGGCCTAAACTTTCTCTCGATAATGGATTCCTCTTTGCCTTATTCTTCATACCAACTATAGTAAGGAATGTTCACCTAGCTGAAACTATGTGAGAAGAATGTATTCATAGGAGAGGAGGAAGTGGTTTGGGATCCCTCATAAAGTGGAAGGGAGGCCTTCTCCTTTGGGGAGTTTCTCAATTATAGGAAACAAGAAGCCAAAGGGAGGACTTCGATGTTATTCACTAGAAAAAACCATGATGACTTCACTCACGATGTTGTTGGACATGGAAATTTTGTTTCTATTTTAAAAGAAAATTCAAACACAGCTCAGCACAGATAGTCCACTGAGACATAGCACCAATGGGTGTGAGGCCCAATGATAATTTCTCTATGGACGCAAGGCCATAACAGCCTACTAGCGTCGACCCAAATTCATGTGTTTTTGAGAGCCTTCTTCAGGAATGATCAACAAAGGAAAAGTTCTTGTCAAGTCGAGGGATGCAATGACACTTTTGCAAGGTATGACAATACACAGAAGTCACTAAAATGGTCTTGCAATGTGCGGGATGGGGGCTTCACGGATGGTGGAAAAATAATGTGTAACACTTGGTCCTTCTTCTTCTTCTTGATTTGTAGTAGGATCTTCATGGTGTGGTTCTTCATTTTCAAATATAGTAGATTCTACATCATCATAATATATGGGAATATCTTTCAATTTCTTGTAGGATTGGCTCTCATCAAGTATGACATCTATGCTTACTTCTATTTTCCTTGTTTCGTTGATGTATATTCTATATGCCTTTGAGGAGATACTATATCCAAAAAATATTTCTTTGATGCTTGTAAAATCCAACTTATTTCGCTTGCCCTTTGGAACACCGATGTAGGCAAGGCTTCCTAAGATTCAGAAGTGATCCACACTCAGCTACTTTCTTGTAAATGCATCTTTAGGAGTTATGTTTTTTAGAATCCTATGGGGACTTCTATTTTGTATATACACAATTTTCATGGATGTTTCTCCTCACAATAATTTTGGTAGTGTTGGCTTGATGGGGCATAGACCCAGGTTCAAAGTGACTGCATAGTCCAAAACAAGCCACTATTACCAGCCCTTTCAACAATGACCTACTTGCATAGAACAAAGTCTCGCTCGAGGCAATATAGGGGATACTAAAACCGAGTTTTTGCATCTAGAGGGACACTGGATTGTCAATATAGGGCTTTTACTTCTTTACATAGCTTCACCAGTTAGATCTATCAATAATGCTAACGTTTTTCAACGCAATTGTTGAAGTTACTCACAGATCATGTGATATTACTTATTTATGCATTAAACATAGTAAATAGCCCTAAAGCACACTGTGCTATTTAGTTATAAATCAAAACCCTTATTCAGCATAAAAAATCGTAAACAATAAACAAAAAGAAAACAAATCAATATAAATTAGATCTTCTCAATAATTCTTGCTTTAATATCCATATTTTTCTTATAAATCCAATTTTCAAGCTGCCTGCGTTGGATTTTTTGCATTGTTCATGGTTTGACTTGTGTTGACTTGTCATGAGACGTCTTTGATGGTTGTGGGTGTGAAACACGAAAGTGTTGGCTGACTAAGAAAGACTTTGCTGGTTGAAGCATCCTAGTGACCTGGACCATAACGAAACTATATATCATATCTTTGTTGGACATAAGGAATTGTAATTCTGATCTATATTTAGCTGGTGTTCTATTGATCCATTATTATATTCTATCAACATTTTAGTTTCAATCTTATGTGATTTCTATCTTTTGTTGGGCCTATGAAAGATTGAAGTAAAAGAGCATCAAGCATAGAACACCATTGTTATCTAAGTTTAACAATATTATAGTCTATGATAGGAAGAAATAACATGTACACTATAATTTATTTCAAAGTAAAGGACAAAGCACAAATTTCAGTTTTATTGTGATGATAAATGAGTTTTTGTTGGAAAATTAATCTCAAAAATCGTTGTTATTAGACTGACAGTAGCCATATATGTAAATCAACCAAGTACACTACAAGTTGCAGATATTTTTTTCATGGAAGGACGTCGCTTAACTGGAGTTATGAGCAGAAATAAAAACACAATTTCCACACAAAAAATAATTATTGACCTCTAATGGAAATTTAATGAAGGTTTGGTGGAAATGTATGGTCAAGAATTTGTTCAACAAGTGTTATTTACTGTTGGAAACATCTCGAAGATCAGAAAAATCATGTTCACCGATCCTATGTTTTAATTTTTGTCTTGTCATGTATTAATGTACACTAAATATATATTTTTGATATAAAAAGTATAGACATAAGTCTAATTCACTCTGTTTTACTTTGCGAAAATTTTCTAAGGCTTTAATCTTATCTTGGTTGTGGAAGTCAACCATGATTTAATCTCCACCACTTTGTTTTTTAAGGAACAATCATATGCTTTAATCTCCGTGACTCGATTGTATTTAGTAAGATATCTCTACAACTCCATGTGTGTTGAGGAAGAATCCTCTATTTTTAAATTTTTTTTTAACATGGTATCAAAGTGGGTTTAAAGTTTTATTAGAGTAAGTGCAAGTTTTTATACAGGAAGTTAAAAGTTGTTTTGGAGGAAACGTATTTACTAGCAAGGAGAAAATTTTTGTTACAATTAAAATGGAAGCATCAAGAAAAATCTTCACTAATCGACAAATACCAGAGTTTAATGGAAAAAATTATGATTATTGGGCTATTATAATGAAGGCTCTATTTTCTTCCAAAGATATTTAGGAACTAGTGGAGAATGGGTTCCAAGAACCAACAAATGCAACAACATACAATGCTTTGACACAAGAAGAAAAATATTTTTTGAGGGACAACAGGAATAATTACTCAAAATCCCTCTTCTACATTTTTGAAGCAGTTAATGAAACTATCTTCCCAAGGATTGCAACAAAAAAAAAGTTTATGAAAGCGTGGAATACACTCCAGACAGTCTACCAAGGCATGGAAAAGGTGAAGACAACAAAACTACAAATGATAAAAAGAGATTTTGAGACAATTTATATGAAATATTCTGTGAATGTAGATTCATTTTTTACACATGTGATTGGATTGCTTACTCAAATTAGGTCTCAGGGTGAGACACATGAGGAAAGGTGAATAGTTGAGACAATTTTGAGAAGTCTTCCAACAAGATTTGATTCCATTATTTTGACGATAGAAGAGATAAGGGATCTCTCACGGTTTTCAGTAGATCAACTTTATGGATCATTAGTTTCTCGTGAAAATAGACTAAAAATAGAAAAAATATCCTCATTGGAGCATGCCTTCAAGACACAAGTTTCATTTGGTTAAGGTAGAGGAAGAGGAAGATCAAATTATATAGGAAGAGGCAAAATCCCACACAAAGGTGGAAGGAGCAGCCCTTCAAGCTAAAGTGGAAGGGGCAGCAATCAAAATCCAAGTCAAGGCTTAAACCACAATCAAGCACAAGGTCAAAGGTATGATAAATCTCAAGTTCAATGTTATTATTGTAAGAATTATGATCATTATGGAAATGAATGTAGAAATAAGAAATATGACATAAGTAACAAACCAAGTGAAAATTTCACAAAGGAAAATAAAAACCATGATAACATGTTTTTATCTTGTAATGTAGCACAATAAAAACAAGAGGATGTATGATTTCTAAACTCAGGCTGTAGCGACCACATGACTGAAAACATAGAAATGTTTTCCAATCTAGATGAAAGTGTGAAATCCGAAGTGACATTAGCAACTGATAGAAAAGTATCTCTCATGGGCAAAGGAAATTTTAATATTATAACAAAGAAGGGGAAGAATAAGTGCATTTTAGATGTCTATCTTGTCCCTGGTTTGAAGCATAACATCATAATCATTGAACTTATCATGAAAAAGGGATATAATGTCTTTTTTAAAAATGATGAGTGCACAATTTTCGATAAGTATCCAAGAAGACTACTGATTGCAAAAGTTCAGATGACAAACAGTAGAATGTTTCTTCTTAAACTAAAAACAGATTCGAAGGAAGAAGGTGATCAACCACAACTGTCAATGAAATCACAAGAGGATGAAAGAAAATGTGCAAATGTCACACAAGTAAAATTTTAAGCATAAGTTAAAGATGAAAAATGGTTATGGAATTTGAGATTTTTCCATCTTAAGCAGCAAGTTTGTAGGTTTTAATTTGATGCATAGGAAAGGAATCGTGAAGGGATTACCATCACAGAAAAACTAGAAAACCTATATGAAGGATGCATATTTGGAAAACAATATAGAGAATCATTTCCAACATGAAATTCAATAAGCACAGAGGCACCTTTGGATATTGTCCATTTAGATTTATGTGGACCAATGCAGATACCGTCAATTGGTTGAAGCTATTATATTTTTACTTTCATAGATCATTATATGAGGAAGAGATGGGTTTACTTCCTAAAATAGAAAAGTGAAGTGTTTGAGCGCTTCCTCCTATAGAAATTTCTTGTTAAGAAGAAAAGTGGGCACTACGTCAAAGTCTTGAGGACTGACATAGGTGGTGAATACATCTTAGATGACTTCCTACATTTTTTTAGGAAGCATGGAATTCACAAGAAATTTACAAAAAGGTATAAATCTCAAAAATATTGAGTTGTGGAAAGAAATAATAGGAAAATTATGTAAATGACAATGAGTATGTTGAAGGAAAATAATTTTCCAAAAGATAATTGGGCTAAAGTTTTCACTTGTGCAAAATATATCATAAATAGGTTTCCAACCAAAAGTGTTAAGAATATTGTTCCGAAAGAGGCATGGAGTGGAATAAATCATAGTGTCACTCACATGAGAGTGTTTGGATGTGTGGCTTATACACAGGTCCCTGATGAGTTAAGGAATATGTTGGACACCAAGGGCGAGAAATGCATATTTTTTGGATATAGTGATGAATCCAACACATACAAGTTCTAGAATCCATCAACCAAGAAGGTCCTAATCAACAGAGACGTGCAGTTCATAGAAGAGGAAGCATGGGATGGAAGTTTAGAGAAGACAGTCAATGTGACGAGATGTATACCACATGAATACAAAGAGGAATTGTCCCCAACAAGTAGTTCCTCAACAATGTCTCCTCCTAATCATATTCAAGCTCAAAACAATAGTCAAAATCTGACACCATCCACAAATAATAGGGTAGTGTTGCGCAGTCAAGCAAAATCTTCTTCAAGCACACCACAAAGGTCCCAATTCCATCTACTTCAAATGCAACACCAAGTGACATGTCAAGTCAATATTGCATAAGCATAAGAAGACAAAAAATCAGAAATTTAAGTGAAATATATGAGAAAAATGAAGTTGATAGTAGCAATGGTATGAATTCCTTATTTGCATTATTTTTTCATGTATATGACCCAGTCCATTTTGAGGATGCAGTCAAAGAAGAAAAATGGGTTGTGGCAATGGATGAAGAAATAGAAGCAATAGAAAAGAATTATACATGGGAGTTAGTGAACTTTCCGCAAGGAAAATAAGTCATTGCAGTGAAGTGGGTCTATAGACCAAGGGAAACATTGGAGGAAATATTGAAAGGCATAAATCAAGACTAGTTTTCAAAGGATACAAGAAACATCATGGAGGAGATTACGGCAAGACATTTCAGCCAGTCGCGAGGATGGAGACAATGCATACAATGCTAACAAATGCAATGCAACATAAATGGAAAGTGTATCAAATGGATGTAAAATCATTTTTCTTGAATGGCATGTTGAAAGACAAAGCATATGTTGAGTAACCACATGGATATGAGATAGAAGGTCAAGAAGACAAGGTGTATAGGTAGAGGAAAGTTATTTATGGGTTGAAGAAAGCACCACATGCATGGTATAGCAAGAGAGATGTTTTCTTGATGGACAATAGGTTCAACAACTGTGACGGTGAACATAATCTCTAGACCAAAGAGAGTGTTAGTAAGCTTCTTATTATTTTCCTATATGTAGATGATTTGATTTTTACAAGGAATAAATATTTACTCATCAATTATTAGGGACAATTCATGAAAAGTGAGTTTGAAATGATTGACTTGGTGTTGTTAAGATGTTTTTTGGGCATAGAAGTGAAGCAAATAAAAAATGGTATTTTTATTTCCCATGAAAAGTATGTAGCAGATATTTTAGAGAGGTTTAATATGAAGAATAACAATCCCGCACCAAATCCAACTGGCATGGGGTTGAAGTTGAGCAAAGAATATTTCAGAAACAATGTCAATTTCACATTATACAAAATTATGGTGGGAAATCTAATGTATTTGACTGCAACTAGGCTTGATATAATGTATGCAGTGAGTTTGGTGTCAAGGTTCATGGAGACACCCAAGGAGACACATTTGCAAGCAACCAAAAGGATTTTAAGGTATATCAATGGGAAACAGGAGTATGGTATTTTGCACACTGCAACAAATGATTTTAGGCTGGTTGGTTACACTGACACTGACTGGGTAGGAAGTGTTGATGATAGAAATAACATGTTAGGATATGTTTTTCATTTAGGTTTGGGAGCCATTTCATGGGCCTCCAAGAACCAATTGATAGTATCATTGTCAACAAGAGAAGTTGAATATGTCATCGCAAGAGCAACAACATGTCAATAATTTTGGATGAGAATAATGTTGAAATACCTATGCTATGCACAAGAAGGAACAACAACTATTTTTTGTGACAAAAATTTTATAATCGCATTATCAAGGAATTTTGTTTTTCACAAGAGCACCAAGAACATTGGCACCAAATATCATGTTATAAGATAATTGGTTAACAATGGTGAGATTGTGTGACAACATTGCAGGTGAGAAGAAGAATTTGTAGACATATTCACAAAATGAAAATTTTGTTTATTTCAGAGGTTTTTTGGGAATTGTCAATGGCAGAATTTGTGATTAAAGGGGTTAGTCGGAAAATTAATCCCAAACACTACAGTTATTAAACTGACCATAGCCACACCTATAAATCAACCAAATACACTGCAAGTTGCGGATTTTTTTTGCAAGCAAGGACATCACTTAAATTGAGTTCTGAGCATAAGAACAGATACCCATTTTGCAACATATTAAATTATTACACTCAAATGGAAATTTAATGAAGGGTTGGTAGAAATGTATGGTCAAGCATTTATTCCGCAAGTGTTATTTATTGTCCATAGCCTGTCCAAGTTAAGAAAAATCATGTTCGCCCATACCATGTTTTAAATATTTTGTTGTCATGTATTAATGTCTTAGAAATATTTTTTTTTGATATAACACTTAGACATAAGTCTAATGAATTGTTGTAGAGGAAGTGTCTTGGGAGAAAATCATGGAGCAAATTTTGGTGGAAGTTTTTACTTGTTGAAGGAACAACAACCTCCATATGAATGTATTTCATTTTTTGAAGATATAATCCAAAGTTTTATTATGTTGAGCTCATTTAATATGTTTTACTCTAAGTTCTTAACCTTGTCTTGGTTTGGAAAGTCAAATTCCACTTTGTTTTTTTAAGAAATACTCCTATGATTTAATATCAGTCACTGTATTGTCTTCAGTAAGATCTCTACCTAACTCTCTCTCTCTGGGTTGAGAAAAAATATTGTGTTTTAATTTATTTATTTTAACAGTTTTGAGTGTAGTAAATAAGAAAAATAATGTTTGTTACGTGATAGTTAAAAGAAATAATGACACCGTTGAAGAGGTAAAGGATTTACTACTAGAATATGGAGTGGCTTCACACAAAGATGAACTAGGAATATTACGTTCAAGAGAGAAATCATGCACGAGACTGATTTGAATTTAATTTTTGACATGGATTTATTAAATTTAGGCATATGATATGTCCACTGAAAATTTATTACTGAACACATAGGTAGTAATTTGTTCCATATAGACATACTAAATGATCAGGATATCATGTCCATTGCCAAAAAATCTCAAAAATGAAAGTGCTCAGAAGTGGTTGCAACCTAAGCGACCGAAAATGTCTTGTCGTTGTGATTTTGGTGCCGTGAATGGTTTGCAAAATAGAGGTAGTATGCAGAAGCTATGAAGGTTTGGAAAGCCCAGTAAACTCCAAAAATCTGACCTTTGACCCATTTTTGCTTTATATGAAAAATTTGAAGAAAAATATATATTTTCCAAAAATATATTTTTATATTAAAGTTCGTCGGCCTATCAGCGAGCACCATGTGGCTTGCTCGGAGGCTGCCACGTGGCCCCAGAACAAAGGTCAAGTAGTATGGAAAAAATATTTTAGAGTTTGTGGGTATTGAAAACACGACCTCCCATCTCCATGCAGAGCACTTGACGATTTGGGCTATGAGTGTTGCTTAACATGGTAAGGCGGTAGTTTATATTTAAGTTTCATATGAATTCCCAAAGGCAGCAAAGCAGGCCAGCCCCCCCCCACTTCACAGAAGCTCATGCCCGCGACCAGCTCTAACAACCTTCCGGTGGTTACCACCATAGTTATCCGTGCGGTTTTGTAGTGACATGTGGCTAGAGTTGTTGGCATTTTAAAAATCATTTAACATCACAATTATCAACACAGTGTTTTGAGGTTAACTCTGATGGTTTCGACGGATGTAATGTAACCACTCTAGCTATAAAATTTAATTCCAGCACCTGAACATTGACGGATTTGGAGCATGTCCACTAAATTTTGGGTTTTGCATCAAATTTAGCTCTATTTAACTGACAATCTCCACATTTAGTGGAGTTTTTGTAGGTGTCATTGGAAAAAATTCATGGAGAAGTCAACTTTCGACCAATTTTGGGAAAACAAGATTCTACCTAGAGTAATTTCAACATTTGGAACACATTGGCAGAGGTTTTAGAGCCATCAGAGGTCATATTGTGTATGTTTTTCTTAAGGAGAGGTCAAGGAGCCACAAGGCCAACTAGGGTGTTTTCAGTGTATTGAGCATCCATTCTTTGTTTTCTGCAAATGAATAGTCATTCCTGGCTAATTCAAGCATTCTGAAGCTTTTTTTATAGAGATCACAACCATTTGAGGATTTATTTCACATGTACTTACCATTTGTTAGCGATAAGTTATGAGGGACATTCCATTAGGAGATGGACCAACAGATATAGCCCATGAGGGGTGAAATTCTTCATCAAATTTTCTGAGTGTTGTTACATGTGATGGTTAAGTCTCTATAATTTACTATTATACAATGTTTTATAAGCAATTTACATGCTTTAACCTAACTCAGAAATCAATTTAACTAATATTAAATCATTTGTTTCACCTGCAAACTTCAGTAAAACTTATGCACATAATTTAATTACTGTTTGGATACTTAGCATAACAAAACTAATACATTCCATTCAGATCACTAAAAGAGTGTGTGAAACTCAAGGAGGGAACATTAAATGACACATATGTAACCATACATACTCATCACAAGATGGACATGGATGATAAGTGTGTTTTAGAAACGTAATGTCCAATAGACCCAATGTTCATAAGAAGGGAACACTTATTATACATGTCACAATATTATACTAGGTCACACAAACCATTTCCCATAAGCACCCTTTTAGAGGGAACACTTAGTCACTTGAGTTAACTTGTCTCGCCTTTTATTTTCCAAGCCCCATGCTTTTGCTTGTTTTTTTTTATATTTAAAAATGATTTATTTAACAATCCTTATTAATTTATCATGTAATAATGATCACATAATCCTTTTTTTATTGATGGGAAATTTATCACATCATCAAGTTCGATATTTTCAGAGAGGTCTATTTTTATTTTGATAGGTATAATGTGCGTGGATATTTCCAAGGATGGGTGTATATATAAGAGGGGGTATAGCTCAATCTATATCTATTTTTCTCTTGTTTTACATCCCTTTCCATTATTTTGTGTTTTTTACATTCATCTCATTCCTATCCTTCTGTATAACTATATATGTTTAACATATTTTTATCAGAGGTCAATGCCAACATGGAACTAGCACGAGTGTTTGAAAAAAACAGAAGATGGGATAAATAATACCTAGGAATCATAAGAAGCATTAATTATGAATAACCCAAAGCACCACAACCATCTCTAGGGAATTTTTTAACCATGAAATTTTATTAAAAATTTAGAAACCTTGGCAGATATTACTAGTCCCTAACAAGAAAAGTATGAAATGTTTAGCAATATTTTTGTAAAATATTCAAAAATTTTAATGATTTTATAGTATTTATTAAATTTCGATTTTTTTAAAGGTTAATTAATTTTAGACTATAAAATTAGGGTGAATTGTTTTTAGAAAAAATGGATTTAGCAAATCCGTTTTATGGAAAAAAATGTGGCGAATTAGCCCACCTATGAATATTAGCCATGTTATAAATAAAATAATTTAAATAATGTAAAAAATAAAAAATTATTAATTAGCTCATATCTATTAGCGAAGAGGGATGTCTAAATGAGACATTTCCTTCCATGAAGAGGCACCTACCTAATATATAACCAAGCCCCCCACTCTCAATTCTATCATCTCAATATATTATATATTGAGATCCTCATACCATGTATTCTAGAGTATTTGACTTGAGGTACGAACTTTATTCGTTCCATTTGGTATCAAAGAAGTTCGATCCTCTTGCTGCTCAACCATTGCACAAGAGTCACATTCTCTGATCGAGGTCTTTGAATATCAAAATTCTTCATCTTTGTTTCGATTGAATCGTTTCGCCAAAATATTTTGGAGATTCTCCATTTTCACTATCGAGCCTTTTACCATTAAATAATAATAGAATTTAAAAAATAAATAAATAAAGTTATATAAAAAAGAAAAATCAAAAGAAAACATAAAACACACACACACACACATATATATATTAATAAATAATTATATATAAGAAAATAAAAATTAAAGTAAAACAAAGAGTCAAATATTAAGAAAAATATACAATTAATTAAAAAAAAAACAAAATTAATAAAATATTTTTTTATATAAAAAAAACAAATAAAATCCTGCAATCATCATTTGAATTTTGTGGTACGTAGTGGCAGTGTGGCTGATAGACTGCCACCGTCTCTCAAAAAAACCACCCCCACCACTAGCTACACCCACTAACACTCATTGCTCAGACACTGCAATTTTTCCTACCATAGTGGAAGCCCTGCCATCACCACCTGATTCGAAAATGCATCCGTCTACCACCTTGGTTGCAATCCATAGACCCCACAACTTCTAATCAACATTCGTGCTTCCTAATCGTTCATTCTCCACCATCCATCATCGTCTTCCACCATGCACACTTTCCTTCCCACTATCACAACCACGATCAAACCTAATGTCATTACAACCAAATCAGTCACCCTACAAGAAATTCACCTAGGAACCACAAAATCTGGAAAACCCCACATATTCTTGTAAAGGTCAAAGCGTTGATTGAATAATTTCAGGTTTTAGAAAAGATAACAATTATTGAAGAACGAACTTTTGTATGCTATACATTGCAGCGAACCAGTTGCTACAACCATTGCATCTGGTCATACCATCATGCCTATACGACCTTCGATATTAATCCAAAAAATTAAAAATTTAAACGTTTAATTAACAAAGCGATATGTTATGTTCAATTCAAACAAATAAAATATAGTTAAAAGAAACAATTCTAAATTAGAAAAGGTGCACACATATATAGTAATACCTAAGTATTTAAGTTGAAATATAGTGGTACATTAGAGGGAATTATAGAAGAATTACAAAAGGGTTAAAGAAACAAAAAATAAGTTATACTTTGAGAATAATTAAAAAGTTCTTAAATGTACTTCAAAGGTTTTTGGGTTTTGGAGGAAGGTAAACTTCTGAATATTTATTGAAGAAAGGAAAATAATGATATTTTATTATGAAAATTAGATAGGTTGCTTTATAAAATAAAAAAAAACCCTAATTTCACCTTCACAAACCGCAATGGCATCTAATTCAAAACTGAAGGAAGGGATATTTTAGGAGCCTCATGTTGGACTGCTCTAGTGCTATTTAAAATTAAAGGGACTCTTGCAGGAAAATAAGTTATTATCTCTATCTCTCCCACTAAAAGGAAAAATGATATAAAATCTAATCATGCTAACCAATTGGTGATTCCAGAGTCAAATATAATTGAAAAATTAGACTGCTTGGGTAGATAATAATGTGGCATAACTGAATTAAAATTAAAGATTAGCGATTATACTTTTATATCACAATTCTTTTTTTCATCCCTATGTAATGATCCAGGTGACATTATTTTAGGTGCATCCTATATGGAAATCCTTTGTTCCTTCATCACGAATGTGAAAAAGAATTTTTTGACATTTCCTTACAAAATGAAAAAAATAACACTAAAGGATGTTACAGTGAAGCCAAATTCAATAATACTAGAAGACATACTAGATATCCCAAAATTAAATTTTCAAGAAGGTAAAAAAGTACTACAAAATATGAAAAGAGAAGTTGAAAAAATAACTATTGAAAAAAATGAAAATGTTTTGTGACTAAAAGACCAGAGATAAAATTTACTAACACAAATAAAGAATCTTAAGAAGGAAAAAAATTCATTATGAAACAAAGAAAAACAGCTTATCGAGAAGGAAGCATCAAATGTATAAATCCAAGTTGATGAAAGGACATCAAAAAACAATGCAGTCAATAAAAAAATTTGAGAACAAGACAAACTAGTTGAACTAAAGATGTAATCAGAAGTTGCAGTTTCAACAACAAAAGATTGAAGTGAAGATCCAAAAATTAACCATTCAACTTTCACAACTAAAGGAAATCTGGTACTTCAAATAAATCTAGAAGACGACACAAACAATATAACGGAAAATAAAAACACTAGAATTTCTTATCGACATTCAAATCATGAGAGTAAAAAACTCAATCAAGATACAAATTTAGAATAGAAACAACAAACTATTGTTATGAATAATACTAATATTGGTGAAATACACTCATGTGATAAAAATTCATCACAAGTTTCCAATCATTGTAAGATTCAACATAATATTAATTTAGGATGGTATGATCCCTTCTCAGTAAGAAAATTTTCTTGTCACTTAGATGTTCATATCTACTTGTATCAACAAAGATAACAGTCTCTAGATGAGAAGACATTTGTAGTAGAAAGAGGGAATAATCCCTTTCATCAACAAGCTTTGAGGACAAAGAGTTTTGAGGAGGAATGAAATGTTATGAACAAAATAATATAAATAATGTAAACAATATATAATGAATAATTAGGTAATATTTATTGATGAAGATGCATGTAAAAATGAGATATGACCTTCCATGAAGAGGCACCTACCTAATAGATAAGCAGGACCCTCACTCTCATTTGTATCATCATTCTTATCCATACATTTTAATATATATATTCATGCATCTCAATGGAGATTCTCATATTCCATGTCTTTTGGAGTATTTGACTTCAGGTACGAATTTTGTTCATTCCAAGCCGCAAAAAATATCCATGAACATCAAATCCTCCTATTTGTGCTCCTCCTCAACAATTAAATAAAAACCCTAAGGAATATCACAATACACTAGAGACGCATGATAACCACCAAGTTGAATAAAAGGAAGAATTACATACGTAAAGACAATTCTATATTCCAATTTAAAGATAAGATCCATATTAGAATTACTTAAAAATTTTAAATGAGATTACCTAAATATAGAAATGGTGAAAGTAACTAAAAAGTAATGACCAACCTTCATTGGATGAGTAGGATATATTATAACAAATCCAAACATTATTATTGCAATTTGTTAAATATGATTCTTGTATAGGATATATCTTTCCTGCCATTTGCATCTAAGAACTAGTTAATTCCATAGTTATCATGTTGAAACATAAAAAAGTGATGATTGAAAAAAATTAGGAATCTATAATAGTAGGCATAGAGAACATGTTGAAACATGGGTGTGGATAAACATATTGTTGAGTTATGAAAGTCATGAGAAATACAATATAGAATCCAAGTAATTATCCTTGATATTGAATCCCTTGGAGTCAAAGGGGATTTTTACGAAAAAAACATGTCATACATGAAACAACTATGTCAAAATACAACACATAAATGAAAGAACTTGATGTTGCACAAGAACATCGTTATGAAAGAAAAAAAAAAATTAGAAGTTTTCCAGACATGACTATATTGAATCTAGAGGTAAATATCTCAAGGTCTTAATTGATTGTAGTGATTAGAAGAATATTATTGCAATAGAGAGGGTTGTAAATTTAGATTTGGTGCCAAAAATAAGCACCCATGACTATAGAGGTTTCTTTTGGAACCCATAAACATATATGTTTTCATTAAAAAAATTATTAAGTGACGATCAAAAGTAAATGTAAGGTTTCTTCATATAGAGAAATATAGATACCTTCTTTTATTTGATGACATTCACATGGATAGTTAAAAATGTATTTGTTAATTTTGGGCAACTAGGTCACAACTCCATGTTTCACTACTCATATGATGATGGTCATATATTTTTTGGATTCCTCTTTCAGAGAGGTGTAATATTGATCTAAATATCACCTTGATCAGATGAGAAGAGCGTCGATTTTGAATTTATTTTCCAAATGTGCAAGGTCAACCAGATTCATCCCACATGCCTAAGAGATGTGTCACACACCCTCATTGATGAATATAAATGGGAGAGACTTGGAGGCCATTTTCTCAACATCTCATCACACATTCTCTCATTTTGATTTGATTGGTTCGATAGCCTTTGGAGGCCTTTTTATTCTCACATGTGTGGGGCAAAGCTAATATATTTAGGGATTGTTGATGTTTTTTGCGTTGATCTATTTAGGGCTTGCTACTATTTTCTATGGTTATTTGTTTAGGGATTTTCTATTGTAGCATTGACCAAAATTGACTGTGGTAAAGCCTTGGTCATTTGACCTCAATATTCTACAATAATTTTGATTTTAGGGGGTCATATAACCAGGCACTAAAATCGAGGAATTATGGCTTGTTTAACTGAAAGCCTAGTTTGTTGCGTTTACTTTTCTAATGCTGCCTGTGTTGACTTTTCTGCATTGTCCCTAGTTTGACTTATGTTGACTTGTGATGGAATTTTTTTTAGGGTTGTGGGTGTGACACATGAAAGTGTTGGATGACCAAGAAAGACTTTGCTAGTTGAAGCATCCTGTTGACCACTGTAATGAAACAATATCTCATATATTTGTTAGACATAAGGAATTGTAAATCTGATATATATTTGGCTTGTCTTATATTGATCTATTAGTGTGTTCTATTACCATTTTACTTGCAAGTTTATGTGATTTCTATCTTGTAATTGGCCTATGAAATATTGAAGTAAAAGCGCATCAAGCATAGAACACCATGGTTATCTAAATTTAACATGTTTCAGAGCTGAGGTGAAGACAAAGTCCAAGAGTCCAAGATGGTGTTAGAAGATATCTATGAAGGAAGAAATTTTATGAAGGAAAAATGACCTCCTCAACCTATAAGGTTTTCAAGGTTGATAATGAATTGACTGATAATTCTGATTTTCATGCATGGAAAATGTCCTTTGATTTGGCACTAGAATATCAAGATGTCATGGACTATGTACAAGGAAATCTTCAACAGCCTCCATCAAATGCATTTGCTGCCACAAATATGAAGTATAGAAAAGGGGAAATCACAGCAATGATGATTATTTGGGATTCTATTCATAAGCACTTGGTTTCTTACATTTCTGAGTTGAAGACATATAAGGAGATGTATGATAAGAAGCTCAAAATTTTCAGGGCTAGCAATGCTAATCAATTCCTCTTATTGAATAATGAATTGAAGAATATCAAGAAGGGTAAGAATGAATTTATTCAATCCTATTTTATGAGGTTCATTTAAATCAGGAATAAAATCCTAGCTATTGGGGAAGAAATTTCTGATTGAGAGATGGTTCTTATTGCAGTTGGAGGTCTCCCTCATGATTGGAATGTATTCAATACCACTATTCTCAATAATAACATGATTCTTGATTTTGATGAAATATTGATGAGATTCACTCAAGAGGAAACAGGAATGATGTAGTATGCCTCTAATGGTA
Source organism: Pinus albicaulis (assembly GCA_034641835.2). Classification (NCBI taxonomy): domain Eukaryota; kingdom Viridiplantae; phylum Streptophyta; class Pinopsida; order Pinales; family Pinaceae; genus Pinus; species Pinus albicaulis. Next base: position 1,999,323,196 of record CM076578.1, read on the forward strand.
ATGGAAGTTGATAAACTTTACCAGCTCGAAGCTGAAGAGATACCATGGGTATCTAGGAAGCCATGAGTACAATAAGACAATATGAGCCTCGGGAATATTTGAAAAGATATAAAGCATCAACTTTGGAAGGATGCTATGCATGAATAATATGAGTCCATTATGAAGAATGATGTCTGGGAATTCATCTCGAGATTGCAGGACAAATTCGTTGTCACCTCGAAATGGCTCTATAATATCAAGCATGTATTTGATGGAAGTGATGAAGAGTACAAGGCATGATTTGTTGCCCAAGGCTTCTCTCAAAAGGAAGGAATAGATTATGATGATATATTTTCACCTATGGCCCACTATACCACCATGAGATCTATTATTTCCCTTTCTTCTACGCAAGGATGGAGTCTACATCAAATGGATGTGAAGACCACTTTTCTGCATGGATCTATAAAGGAAGAGGTGTATGTGGAGGAACCTCTGGGGTTTGAAGTCTAAGATAGAGACACCCATGTATACCGATAGAAGAAAGCCCTCTATGGGTTGAAGTGAGCCCCCAGTTCTAGGTACGAGAGGATAGATAACTATTTGATGAAGATGGGCTTCACTTGAAGTAACGTTCATCCGAACCTTTATTTTAAGGTTGATAGAGAAAGGCCTCTCATTTTGGTTCTCTATGTAGACGATCTCTTCCTGACAGGTGCTAACCCTCTCATTCAGCATTGTAAGAGGGATCTAGCTTCTGAGTTTGAGATGAAACACCTAGGACTGATGCACTATTTCCTAGGCTTGGAGGTCTAGAAGAGGCCAAGTAAGATTTTCCTTTCTCAAGGAAAATATGTCGTGAAGTTGCGGGAGAGATTTGGTATGGTGGAATTTAAGTCTCTATCGAAATCGATGTAACTCAACTTTAAAGAGTTCAGTTGAAACGCTCCTCGGCCCGTGCTAGAAAATCCTACCGAGTATCGACAACTCGTGTGGGGCTTAATGTTTTTAGTGAACTCCCTTCCTGACGTATGTTTTGCAGTGAACACTTTGAGTCAACATATGGTTAATCCTCATCACATTCACTGGATTGGTGCCAAGAATCTATTGAGATATCTTCGAGGAACAATCAACCATGGGATGAGATAAACTACCAAGAGTTTGAAACTCCATGGATATATTGATGCCGATAAGGTTGGGAGTGTGATGGATCTCAACAGCACACCTGGATGTTGCTTCACCTCGAGTTCTACTTCAATATCTTGGATGAGAAGTAAGTAGAAGTTGGTGGCTTTGAGCACTGTTGAAGATGAATACATTACAGCAAGTATGGCCTATTGTGAAGTTGTTTGGTTGCTAAATCTCTTAAGTGAGTTGTTCGAGCATTTTCTAGATACCATTGTTATCCTTTGTGATAAAAAAGTGGGATTCATCTTTCTGAGAGTCCCATGTTGCATGATAGATCCAAGCATATTCATATCAGGTACCACTTTTTCTAGGATATGGTACAGTGAGGAATCATAAGGATCGATCATATAGGAGCTGATGAGAAGGTCGCAGATATTCTCACAAAGCCCCTAGGGAAGGTCAAGTTCCTAACCTTCCGTGAGAAGCTTGGAATTGAGGTAAGACCCTATTCTGAGGGTACTGCTTGAGTTGGACTATGAGCTCTGGGAGCTCTAAGGGGCTTGGGGATAGCTTCTCAGAGCTATAAGCACATATGGGGCTAGGCTTTCGAAACCTTGTTGTGCTTCTACCCCACCGTTATGATATTGAGTTGGTTTGCCTCCCTCTGATCTATACCCTGCATGCATCCTACCCATGGAGTTCTATATACATGGGAAGTAACTCTCATTTGGCCAATGAAGTGGGAAAGGTGGATAGAAAGCATAGAAAGACCGATGGATGCAACATAGATTGTCATACTCTCTATCTCTAGGATGGCACGTGTCCAACATCTTGTTTTGGGATCAAGTATGATGAGGTTATTACCTCCAAACTAACTTTGGGCTAGTAAACTAACTTTGGCTTAGTGTGTGACTCTTTTGAGTCAGTTGAGGGTTTATCCTCTAAACTGAGTTCAGGTCAGTAAACTTACTCCGGTTTAGTAGGAGACTCTTTTGAGTCTAAGAGAGGTTTTTACCTGTAAGCTGACTTTGGGTCAGTTGTGTGTGATGTCTTTGTGACTCACATTTCTTCTATCTAAAATAAAGAGCTAGAAAATCAATTTATGATGAGATGATGCATGATGTTTGGTTTGGTACATGATGGATGGCACTTTTGGACAAGTGGAGTTCTCCCTAGTTGAGAGGGAGTGTTAATTTTAGGCAACTAGGCCAAAACTCCATGTTTCACTACTCATATGACGATGGTCATATTTTTTTTGGATTCCTCTTTCGAAGAGGTGCAAGATTGATCTAAATATCATATTTATCATATTAGCAGATCATTTCTTTTAAATTTATTTTCCACATGTGCAAGGTCGGCCATATTTATCACACATGCCTAAGAGATGTGTCACACACCCTCACTGATGAATATAAATTGGAGAGACTTGGAGGCCATTTTCTCGTCATCTCATCTCACATTCTCTCATTGTGATCTGGTTGGTTTGATAGCCTTTAGAAGACTTTTTATTTTCACACGTGTGGAGTGAAGCTGATCTGTTTAGGGCTTGTTGTTGTTTTCTGTGTTGATATGTTTAGGGCTTGCTGTTATTTTCAGCATTGATCTGTTTAGAGATTTTCTCCTATAGAGTTGACCGTTACCAACCCTTGGTCATTTGAACTCAATATTCTCCAGAAATTCTGAGTTTAGGAGGACTATAGATGGGAACTAAAATCGAGGAATTCCAGGTTGTTTGACTGAATCTCTAGTTTGCTGCGTTGACTTTTCTTAAGATGCCCGCATTGAATTTTTTGTGTTGTCCCTAGTTTGACTTGTGTTGACTTGTGATGAGTTGTCTTTGAGGGTTGTGGGTGTGACACATAAAAGTGTTAGGTGACCAATAAAGACTTTTCTTGTTGAAGCATCTTGTTGATGACCATAATGAAACAATATCTCATATCTTTGCTAGACATAAGGAATTGTAAATCTGATCTATATTTGGCTTGTCTTCTATTGATCTATTATTTTGTTCTATCAGCATTTTACTTTCAATTTTATGTGATTACTATCTTGTATTGGGCCTATGAAAGATTGAAGTAAAAGTGCATCAAGCATATAACACCATTGTTATCTAAATTTAACAATATTATAGTCTATGATAGGAAGAAATAACAAGTACACTATAATTTAGTTCAAGGTGAAGGAAAAAGCAGAAATTGTAGGTTTTCTTGTGATGATATATAATTTTTTGTTGGAAAATTAATCTCAACCATCACAGCTATTAAACTAGCAGTAGTCATACTTGTAAATCAACTAAGTACATTCCAAGTTACAGATTTTGTTTGCATGGAAGGATGTTTCTTAATTGGAGTTATGAGTAGAAGTACAAATACCCTTTCCATAACATAATTAATTATTACATTCCAATGGAAATTTAATGAAGGGCTGGTGGAAATTTATGGTCAAGAATTTATTCCGCAAGTATTATTCATTGTTGGAAACCTCTGCAATATCAGAAAAATCATGTTCGCCCATCCTATGTTTTAAATATTTTCTTGTCATGTATTAATGTATTATAAATTTTTTTTTTTATATAACATGTATAGACATAAGTCTAATTCACTCTTTTTTACTCTGTGTAAAATTTCTAAGTCTTTAATCTTGTCTTGGTTGTGGAAGTCAACCATGATTTAATCTCTGTGACTTCATTGTCTTTACTAAGATATATCTGCAACTCTTTGTGTGTTGAGGAAGAATCCTATGTTTTTATTTTTATTTTAACATGGTATCAAAGTGGGTTTAAAATTTTACGACAGTAAGTGCAATTTTTTCTACTGGAAGTTAAAATTTGTTTTCGAGGAAACGTATTTACTAGTAAGGAGAAAGTTTTTTTTATAATTAAAATGGCAGCATCAAGCACGAACTTGACTAATCCACAAATACCATAGTTTAGTAGAAATAATTATGATTATTGGGTTATAATAATGAAGGCTCTGTTTCTTCCCAGGGTATTTGGGAATTGGTGGAGAATGGGTTCCAAGAACCAACAAATGTAGCAACATACAATTCTTTGACAGAAGAAGAAAATTAATTTTTGAGTGACAACAGGAAAAATTGCTCAAAATATCTCTTCTACATTTTTCAAGAAGTTCATGAAACTATATTCCCAAGGATTTCAACAGAAAAAAAGTATAAGAAAGCATGGGATACCCTCAACAAAATCTACCAATGCATGGAAAAGGTGCTGAAAACAAAACTAAAAATGCTGAGAAAAGATTTTGAGACAATTTGTATGAAACACTCTGTGAATGCAGACTCATTTTTTATACATGTGATTGGATTGGTTACTCAAATCAAATCTCAGGGTGAGACACTTGAGGAAATGAGAATAGTTGAGAAAATTTTGTGAAATATTCCAGCAATATTTGATTACGTTGTTCTGGCCATAGAAGAGACAAATGATCTCTCACAGTTTTTAGTGGATCAACTTTATGGATCACTAGTTTCTCATGAAGATATATTAAAAAGAGAAAAAATATCCTCTTTGGAGCATGCGTTCAAGACACAAGTTTCATTTGGTCAAGGTAGAGGCAAAGGGAGATCAAATTATATAGGAAGAGGCAAAAGCCCACACAGAGGTGGAAGAAGCATCCCTTTAAGCTCAAGTGGAAGGGGCAAGAATCAAAATCCAAGTTAAGGCTGAAGCCACGATCAAGCACAAGGTCATAGGTATGATAAATCTCAAGTTCAATGTCATTATTGTAAGAAATAAGATCATTATGAAAATTAATTTAGAAAGAAGAAATATGACATAAGTAACAAACCAATGAAAATTTCACAAAGGAAAATCAGAACCATGATAACATGTTTTAGCTTGTAATGTAGCACAATAAAAACAAGAGGATGTATGATTTCTAAACTCAGGGTTTAGCAACCCCATCAATGGGAACATAAAAATGTTTTCCAATCTAGATGAAAGTGTGAAACCTGAAGTGGCATTAGGGACTGATAGAAAATTCTCTGTCATGGGGAAAGGAAATTTTAATATTATAACAAAGAAGGGGGGGAAGAAGTACATTTTAGATGTATATTTTTTCCCTGGTTTGAAGCATAACATCATAAGCATTGAACAAATCATGCAAAAGGGATATAGTGTATATTTAAAAAATAATGAGTGCACAATTTTGGATAAGTCTCCAAGAAAAAAAGTGATTGCAAAAGTTCAGATGACAAACAATAGAATGTTTCCTCTTAAGCTAAAAAGAGATTCGAAGGAAGAAGGTGATCAATCACAAGTGTCAATGAAATCACAAGAAGATGAAAGAAAATGTGTAGATGTGACAAAAGAAAAATTTCAAGAAAAATTTAAAGATGAAAACTAGTTATGAAATTTAAGGTTTGGCTATATTAAATTTTTAGGTTTGAATTTGCTGCATAGGAAAGGAATGGCGAAGGGATTACCATTGTAGAAAAAAACATAAAGAATCTTTTCCAACATGAAATTCAATAAGGGCATTTTCACCTTTGGATATTGTCCATTTAGATTTATGTGGACCAATGCAGATACCGTCAATTGGTTAAAGCTATTATATTTTGACTTTCATAGATGATTTATACAAGAAAGAGATGGGTTTATTTCCTAAGATAGGAAAGTGA
>CM076578.1:1999929034-2000096459 GCA_034641835.2 Pinus albicaulis
GTCGATGTCACTACTTTTTTTTTCATTTAATTACACCATAGGGTGATATTGAAACTGCTTCTACCAGAATTTCATCCCAAAGTGATGAGATATTTATGCTTCACTTTCCATTAGAAACTGACAATAGGGCTTGTTATAATAAAAAAATAGCATTCAACAAGACTTAAAATAGAAAATGGAATTAAAAAACACTCAAACTAAATATAAAAAAAACAATGAATTCATTAAGTATCCATTGTTTTGACACATTGGCATGCCATGAAAGTATGAGACAATTAAATCAAGAGAAACAATCAATAATCAAACAAATCATTCTACACAAAAAGAATAATCTTGGTAATCACTTCAATTTTTTCATTGGTGGAGGTGCACGTACAGGAAAAACATTCACTACACAAGCTCTTTACCAGGCACTATTATGTCCTTATAACAAAGACTTACAAAGTAACCCTAAAAAAAGGTATAATACTTGCATTTAGTGGAAAAGTTGCATATATTGCACATGGTATCAAAGTCCATTCAGCTTATCATTTTCCACTTTCACCATGTGACATGACGCCATTGGCTTCTAACATGCTCGATCTATTGAGAAAATAATATGAACAACTTAATTTTTTTGTGATAAATGAGACTTCATTAATTGGCTTTCGATTTATATATAACATTGATAAGCGACTTTGAAAAATTATGCATACCTTGAATTCCCTATTTTGGAACCTTGACATAATATTATGTGGTGACATATGTCAAGCACAACCTCTACGTGTTGTGAAACCAACTCCAAAAATAGAAGAAAAGGGAGATCAATGCCTTAGAAATCAGCCAATTCGAGGGGGCAACCTCCAATACATTACATAAATGAACAATTCTTGGATGCTACAAATGACCAAAACCTCCTTCTTTATATAGGAGTCCATGGGGCCACAATATAATCATAGCCGACCTAACAATAATAATTTAAAGGCGCAATAATAACAATATTGGGGTTACAGGGGTACAACAATAACAATAAGGGGGCTATACTCATAACAATAACGGACTAAAATAGTCATATAGGGACCTAACATGCCCCTCTCCTTCAAAAAAGAGTTTTCCTCAATGCTTGAGTAGCTTTGGGTGCTTCTGTATAAAATTATCATCCTCCCATCTAGAATCTTCAGTGGGTAAGTTCTTCCAATTGATGAGATACTATGAAATTGATCGATTTCGTAGTTATCGAGTTCTTGTTTCCGTAACCGCTTCAGGTTCCAATTTGATTTTTCCTTCCTCATCAAGTTCTGGCAATATTGTTTGAAATGGAAGATTTTCACCTATAACCTTCTTTAAGCATGAAACATGGAAAAATGGATGCACTCGCGAAGAAGCAGGAAGCTCCAATTTGTATGCCATAGTACCAATCTTTTGCAACACCTTGTAAGGACCATAGTACTTTGACGATAATTTATTATCCTTCTTAGCTTGCTTGAGGGACATTTGTTGTATGGTTGTAGCCATAAAAATACCCAGTCTCCTACATCAAAAATTCTCTCGCTGCGATGTTGATCTGCTTGTTGTTTCATTCAATTTTGTGCCAAATTTAGGTTATCATTTAAGAGTTGGGGAACTTCTTGTTGATGCTTGATGTGATCTTCCACTGCTTGAACCTTAGAATTTTCTCTTCAATATGATGTGATGGACGGTGGATGATATCCATAAAGAGCCATAAATGGGGTCATTTTTGTTGCAGTATGGAAGGAAGTGTTATACCACCATTCAACAAGAGGTAATCACTTGACCCAATTTGTTTGTTTATCAGATACAAAAAAAATGAAGATATCCTTCCAAACATTTATTCACTATCTCAGTTTGACCATCGGATTGAGGATGTTAATATGAGATATGAGCTAGTTGAGTACCCAAAAAAGAAAATAACTCTGTCCAAAAATTTCCAGTAAAAATGGGATCTCTGTCACCCACAATAATCTTTGGGTTTCCATGTAGATTTTGGATTGTGTCCATAAATGTAGTAGCAAATGTACTTTTTTTAAATGGATGAGATAATGCACAAAAGTTTGCATACTTGGTAAGTTTATCAAATACGACCATGATGACACTCTTTCCTTTAGACTTGGGTAAACCTGTGATAAAATGCATTGAAATCTCCTCCCAATGTTGACCTAGAATGGATAAAGGTTGTAGAAGACTCGGGGTCTAAATTGTCTCAACTTTATTTTGCTGGAAAACCAAACATTTCGCTAGAAATTTTTGAATATCAGATTTAAGGCCATCCCAAAAAAAATATTTCTTCACCATATGGTACGTTTTTAAAAATCCTGAGTGACCTCCTAAAGGAGAAGTGTGTTATTCCAAAAGAATATTTTGTTTTAGTTGGGAACTCTTACAAAGATATACGCGATATTTGTACCATAAGGAATCATTTTTCCAATTAAATGTATCAGATGTTCTAGGATCTTGCTACAAATTTTGAATGAGTGTCCACACTTCTTCTTCCTTCTTCCATTCATCCCTTGCTTCGGTTATCCAATCCAGTTGGATAATAGAAATGGCACAAAGAAATGATTCCACCTCTTCATTCTTTCTTGAGAGTGCATCTGCAACAACATTTAGCTTCCCTTTTTTGTAGATTATTTCAAAGTCATAACTCAACATCTTTGTGACCCATTTTTGCTACTCTTCTAAAGATAGTATTTGTTACAAGAAGTGTTTAAGACTACCATGATCAGTTTTTACCTTGAAGTGCCTTCCCATTAGGTAAGGTCGCCATTTCTTTAGTGCATGTAGTATTGCTAACATTTCCTTCTCATAAATAGCTTTCTGTAAATACTTTCCTTTGATTGGACGAATTTCAAAAGCAATGGGTCTTCCTTCTTGCATTAAAACAGTACCAATTCCATTTCCTAAGGCATCACATTCCACAATAAAGGTTTTTGTGAAATATGGCATAGCTAAAACCGATGCTAGGCACATTGTCTCTTTAAGATGTTAAAAGGCCCTAGTTGCTTTAGGAGTCCATGAAAATTCATCTTTCTTCAATAATTTTGTTAGAGGTGTTGCTATTCTCCCATAATTCTTAACAAACTTGCGATAATACCCTATTAACCCGAGAAATCCTTGCAACTTCTTTATGGTTGTGGGGACTTTCCATTCCTTAATGGCTTTAATTTTGTTAGGGTCTACCTTAACACCCTCGTGAGATACAATCATGGAAAATTTTAGGGGCTAATATTCACAGGCAGGCTAATTTTCGATGCTTTTTCGAAAAAAAAGATTCGTCGATTCCCATTTTTTTTAAAAATTGATTTGCCCAAATTTTATAGTATAAAATTATTTTACCCTAAAAAACACCAAATAGCTATATATAATAATATAAAATATTACAAATCTAAATATTTTTACAAAAATAACATAATTTTTTTTATAATTCACATATTGTGGACTACTAAGATTCGCCAAGTTTTTAAACTTTAAGATAAAATTCCATCCTTAAAATTTTCCCCGGATACAATATGACCCAGATATTCCACCTCTTGTACTCCAAAGAAACATTTGGATTCTTTTGCATATAATTGTTTCTTCTGCAATAGTTTGAGCACCCAGTCAACATGTTGAACATGATCCTTCCAAGACTTGTTGTAGATTAGTATATCATCAAAAAATACTAGCACAAATTTTCTAAGGAAGGGTTTGAAAATGGAATTCATCAACCTTTGAAATGTAGAAGGTGCATTGGTAAGGCCAAAAGGCATGACCAAAAATTCATAATGACCCTCATGAGTTTGAAATGTTGTTTTCAGAATATCTTCAGTCTTCATTCTAATTTGATGATATCCTAAACGAAGATCCAACTTGGTGAAATAAATTTCTCCATGTAATTCATCTAATGATTCATCAATCACATGAATGGGAAATTTATCTTTAATAGTGAGCTTATTGAGCTCCCTATAATCCAGACACATACGCCATGATCCATCCTTCTTGTGCACCAATACTACTGGATCTGAGAAAGAACTTTGACTAGGTTGAATTATACCAGCCTCTAACATTTCTGCAATCATACATTCAATTTCTCTCTGTTGGACATAAGGATATCTATAAGGCATGATGTTTGGAGGAACACTTCCTAGAATCAAATGAATAGCATGATTATGATCACGAATAGGTGGGAGTCCTTTGGGAGTTTCAAACACCTTGGAATGATTGTCCAAGACTTTTTGGAGATCTGCAGAAATAGATGATTTTGATGTTGGAACTTCTAGTGAGCATAATTGTGCAATTACGCGTCGTTGTTCTTTCTTCAGAAGCTTTGTCATGACATTAGAGCTTATTATCTTTCCTGGCTTCCCTGTGATACCCCGTAATTCGACTCCCTTTCCTTCTGAAATTTTTTTTAAGGAAAGTTCTTGAAAATTAAAAGCTACCATCCCCAAATATTGTAACCATTGTACTCCTAGTACAACATCAGCACCCCTCATTGGAATGGAAATCATTGGACTATTCAATACATATTCCCCCATGGTTAGCTTGATATTATGGCATTTTCTAGAGAAATTTATAGTTCCTCCATTTGCAACCATCACTTGACATTCTAGCATTGGGTATAGGAAATAATTCAATTCCTTGGCTACCTTAAAATGAATAAAATTATGGGTACTACCCGAATCAATCAACACTATTACCTTTTTCTTCTTGATATGTCCTTCTATCTTGAGAGTTTGAGGAGCGGTAATTCCTGCCAATGCATTACATGATATGATTAGACTCATTTCTTCCTCTTCTAGGGTTGGTTCCTGGTGTATATCCTCTTCTTTTGAAGATTCTTGTTCATTTTCTTCTTCCTCTTCAAAATCTATGTAAAATAATTTATTCTAAGCACACATATGACCTTTAGTGTATTTTCTATCAAAACTGTAGCAAATCCCTTTTGCTCTTTTTCCTTACAATTGTTGTGGTGTCAACCTTGTAGGTTGTGGAAGTCTAGTAGTAGGAACACTTCCATATTTATAGATGTGAGTGGTAGGCTTCATTGTCGCCATAATTTTACATTCAATTTTTCTTGCCAACCTAAATGCCTTCTCCAATGAATCAGGTCCCCAAATGCAAACTTCATGTTGGATGTTATCCTTTAAAGTCCCGATGAAGACATCGATCTTGTGTTCCTCTGGAATATCAGTTACCCTTATATTCAATTTTTGGAAGTCCTGAATGCGCTCCACCACTGAACCCTTTTGTTTGAGATTTATCAATTGGCTAAATAAGGTGTTGCTCTTTGTATCCTCATAATGTGCTATAATTTCCTCCATAAAAATTGACCAAGTGACCATTTTTTTACGGGAGAAAAGCCATCGATAACATACAAATGTATTTTGTTCTAAATGAAAAGTTGCAATGCATACCTTTTTTGTGTTTTGCACATTATTGAGATCAAAATATTGCTCCATCTGTAGTATCCATGTTATAGGGTGTTTGCCATCAAACTTCCTCATATACATCTTTGGAATATGGTGGTTCTTCCATCCAACATTAAAGTTTATGAAATCACTATTAACATCTATTTTGTTCTCATCATGAGTTTCTTCTACTATATTTTCACCATTAGGAATCATTACCTGTATCAACTTTGTCAAACCTTCCATGTCTGATTTTATATCATTCTTCATGTTTTCTATGTTGTCTTTCATTTTTTCTTCCATGTCCTCCATCTTAGCTTCCACGCCATCTATCTTAGCTTCCACACCTTTCTTCAAACTATACATAATATTCTTCAAACCATCCTTCTTCACTTCCATGTCTTTCTCCAAAACTTCCATTTCATTTTTTGTTGCTCTTTGCAAGAGTAGAATTTGGTGCACTTGCTTTTGTAATTTTTATAGATCATGTCGCAATTCTTCATCTTTATGAGTCATAGTAAAGTATTCTGAGGGCTTAATGGGTGTTGAATTCTTTTTAGGAGGCATTTTAGAACCCAATACTGAAATATATGCTCAATAGGCCCTTGGAATCACTTCAAAATAATTTTTTACACAAGACTTAAGCAATTCGGAAGAAAAAAAATACACACCTTTTTCTTGCTTTTGAGGAGCTCGATATTAAAACTGAATTATCTCTGTGATTTCAGATCTTAAATATCTAAAATTTGGCCCTGAGGTAACCCTCTGAAGCCTCATTCGAATGCCATAGGTCTGACCTGATTTGGATTCTTCAATACAAATTTATGTCCAATCTCCCACAATGACCTAATTATGGATTGGTTCAATAGAGAGAACAAGTATGAATTGCCACGTGTCATTGTTATCTCCTTCAGCTCTGAAATTGATAGACAGGAAACTACAGTCCGTGTACTTGTGGCCACTTTTTACAGAATTCCAATCAGATGCTCAGAGAGAGAGTTATGAAGATTTTCCCACGATTACCTCTTTGAGATTAAATTTGGGAGCCTGAAAAATCCCTAAATTCCACAAATCCTACCTCCCGAAATAATGCGAATCAATCTATGAAATTTTTCCACAACTTTCCTCAGGATTTCAGATTCGTTTTGTGAAAATTTCAACTTCTGAAACTTCATAGAAAAAACGTTATAGATAAAATGTCGCGATGACCTGTTTAGGTTAAATTCAGGAGCCTACAAAAATCCCTAACTTCCATAGATCATATCTCCGAAAATATTGTGAACCAAGATCTGAAATTGTGCAACGACATTCCTCAGGATTTTTTCTCCGCACTCTAAAAATTTCAGCTTTTGAACCTTTATAGAAAAAATGTTATATCTAAAATTCCACGATGACCTTTTTGGAGCAGCGAAACCCTAGAATCCAAAGCTCTGATGCCAAATGTTGTGAAACTAGCTCCAAAAATAGAAGAAAAGAGAGATCAAATCCTTAGAAATCAGCCACTTCAAGGGGGAAACCTCCAATACATTTCATAAATGAACAATTATTGAATGCTACAAATGACCAAAACCTCCTTCTATATATAGGATTCCATGGGGCCACAATATAATCCTAGCCGACCTAACAATAATACTTTAAGGGCACAATAATAACAATATTGGGGTTACAAGGGTACAACAATAACAATAAGGAACTAAAATAGTAATAGGGACCTAACACTATGTGATTTTTGGATATTTAAACAATTGCATCTTAAACGGACTAGTGTTCCTAAAAACTTTTGGAAAGAAAATGTGAAAACTTATGAACTAAAACATGCCATTCGACAAGACAATAAAGAATTCGTATCCATCTTAGACATAATTACTTGTTCACATAGTGATGATGATATTGCTTTCTTTAACAAACATTTTTATAGACCAGCACTGAATAATCCAACTTTTCCAAACTTATTTTATTTAAATAAGAATTTACATGTACATAATGAAAGAATCTTGTCTCTCATAAAAAAAGAGGCAATTATATTAAATGCATATGATAGAACAATTGAATAATAATAAAATACCAATAAGCACATCAAAATACAGTTGTCATCTTCCATTGTACTCAAAGAAAATATGCTTATTAAAGTAATTTTCAAAAATTACAATATTGAGGATGGCTTGGTCAATGGTGCTGAAGGATTTTTTAGAGCATCCACAACATTTGAAAATGGCACAATTTCGATCGAATTTGCTAATATAGATGTTGACACTATTCAACGGAAAAAATGGCACATTTAAAGAAATATGGAATAATGTCTACCTGGACACCTATTACTAGAGTTTGTAGGAATAATGAATCAAACAACAAAAATAGTTTTACAAGAGAACAATTACTTGTTCAACTTGCAAGTGCATAAACTATTCATTGATCACAAGGGTTAACCATGGTAAAATTGGATTTTGACCCAAAAGGATTTAGGCAACATGAAGTTGTATATACTCCACTTTCTCATGTCAGCGATATTAAATCCTTGCATTTAACAAATTGGAACATATTAACTTTCCCCTCAATGAAGAATTTGTTATTGAGTTAAATAGACTTAAACAAAATTCATCTTATGAGCTTGAATATAACATATATCAAAGTTTAAAAAAAGGTGATTGGACAACATGTTCATTGAAAACTCATAGTTTCTTCTTGAATTTTGAATATATCATTATTGAATATGATATAATGAGTGTTGACATTCATAGTTTACAAGAAACAAAAGAAAAATCACCTAACATACTACGGAAAAAAGTATTTTAGTTGAAAATCATTTCACTTATACAAGAAGCCAATTTTAGTCAACAATTGCAACATTCCATGTAGAAAAAAAACCATTACAATTGAAAATGTATACATTGCACCAAATGCAAGCATTGAAAAAATAATTAATTTCTTCGAGTTCATTTTAGAGAACGCATGCAACAACTATCCAATTGTGCTTGTTGGTGATTTCAATTTAGACATGTTGCAAAATAGTCATCAATAGAAAAAACTACTTTTGTTTATGAAAAATAATGATTTCGATTTTCATACAAAAAAACAATCGACTATAGATAAATGCTAGATCACTTTTGGAAAAACCCTTCAATTAGTACTATTTATTTCCATGTCTTCAATGCTTATTGAAGAAATCATCATACAATTTGTCTTACCATATATTTTTTATAGGCTTGAGTCATTTTGATAATGTTCATATTCTAGAATTCCATTGTTGACTTCTCACAATATTTGTCACATTTACTATTGTGAACCTTTGACATATGCTTTGATTTGCAAACATTGAAAAAAAATGAAATTTTGCGCAACAAGAAATAAGAAAACAACAAAAATAATGCAGTCTGTCTTCTATAACTGTAATTTTTTATGTCATGGTTAGCATGGAATTTACGCATTTTCGTTTTCACTTTGTGGCATTTTGTTCTATATATTTAATAGTATTATTTGCTTTAGCTTCTAGTTCATATTTCCCTATTTCTTGTGCAACTTCTTTTGAAAAAAAAAAGAATAATTTTTGTTTTTGGACCATAGTGATTCTTAATAACACAAGCATAGTTACCAATCAAACGAGAAAATTATTGATTACTAGTTTTTTATGGTAGAAAAAAATCACCCTATTTTGAAAAATGGTTATTCAAAATACACCTTTTAATTTTTGGAACATATTTTTGGCACTTCAAAGTTTCTTATGTTTCAAGTATGAACATTTTCTTAAAATTCCATGTTTACTTTGAAAAGTGTTGATGAATAATGGATCACTTTTTGTTGCATAACTTATTTTTGGCACTTTAAATTTTCTTATATTTCAAGTGTAAATTTTATTTTTAAAATTTCATGCTTACTTTGAAAACTATTGATGCAACATCAACCCCTTTTTGTTGCATGACTCATTTTTGAAACTTGAAATTTTCTAACGTATTAAGTGTGAATATTTTTTTTTTAAATGTTGATTACTATACCATTTGTCATTTTTTCTTATTCATCTTCTTGTTTTTCATCCTAAAATGTTTATTTTTTAAGGGTTTTCCAAACATGTGTTTTTGGTTTTTCTTTAGAATGTTTTCTTATAATGAAAATTTTATTTTTCTTTGCAATGTTAAAAAAAATGATAACATTAATATCCTGAACTTAGATTTTATATATATTGATATATCGTTAATTAATACTTCAATAAACATAAAATATTTGTCACTAAAAATTAACAATTTTAAAGACTCGAAAAAAATACACATTTTACATACAAATATAATTAGAAGACATATGTATTTCATGACCTTTTTGCTAAAAATGACATGTTCAATAAAATATTTTTTATGAAAAAATTGAATAAAAAATTTCAAAAAATAACAAATTTTATGAAATTTTTATGAATTTTATATTAAACAATAATGACATTTTAAATATTTTTTTCAAAAACAATGATTCAAGTAAGATTCAAAGTAAAAATAATACAAAAAGATTAAAAAAATAGAACATGCAATTTCAAAAAATCAAAATAAAAAAAATTCCTTAAAACTAGCAATTGCAGCACATGTTGCAAAGGAAGTGTCGTAAGGCCGTAACATAGAAAACAACACAGTTCTTTTCAATAACATAGAAAACAAACATTTCCTCATATTATTTTAAATCAAATGAGAAGTGACAAGTGACGAATCCATCATTGATATTTTGTGATTTTAATGAATGAAATGTAAATCTTCTTTCCCTCTTTAAAAAATGTAAATTTTGGTCAAAATTTGATTTTCACTATCTAAATTAATACCTCATTTATGAACGTCTCTTTTACTATTCCTTATTAGCATTCAGGAACAAGCTCCTACAAAGCTTTCAAATTTCGTCCAATTCTCTCTATGAATTCCTTCTAGTGAAAAAAAAAAGAAAAAAATTAAATTATAACCCTCTCGACAGTAAAATATTTGAGGCAGAAAGATGGTTAAAAAAATAGAATATTTTCTCACCCGTTTAGCTACACTATGAAGATTAATGCTTTTAACTATTAAAACCACCCAAATTATATACTAATTACTTTTTAATGATAATAAAAAGATGTTACACCATCTCTAAATTTAGAATAAGCAATTACACTCCAAAAGCACCATCAACAATTATGGAAACTTACATACTAAAATCTTACACAGTATTTTATATAAATTATAAAATACTATTTTAACATCTCAAAAATATAATTTGTATTTTTTAAATAAATTATCATTTAATTTAAAAATAACTATTATTGTTTACCATATTTTATTTAAAAAAAAAATTAAACATCAATTTATTAGACTATAAATACATCTCCCTACACGTATAACTAACCATGGATATTTCAGTAGATTTGTCATGCACGGGTTGATGAAATGGAAAAATGCCTTCATTTTCTTCTAGCACCAATGCTTTGTGTGTTCCTTCCTTCTGTCTCTCGTTACTGTCTCTTTTTCTGGTTGTCTGTTTTATTTTTTTGGCTCACTGGTGTTACCATGTTTCTTTCTCCTTAACCATTTGGTGGTTCGCATAGTGTACAATAATACTTCCTAATATTCTTTCTATACCTTATTAGCATTAGGAACAAGCTCCTGCAAAGCTTTCAAATTTCGTCAAATTCTCTTTGCGTTCCTTCTAGTGAAAAATAAAATAAATTAAACCCTCTCCAGAGTAAAATATTTGAGGCAGAAAGATAGGTTCATAAAATAGTATATTTTCTCACGCATTCAGCTACACTATGAGGATCAATAGCTTGACCTTGACCAACCCTCACATGTATCCTTGAAACTTCATTCGTATCTTCTCCAACAATTCTTCTGTTAGCATCGCCCATGTCTTGCAAAATATTTCTAATATGTTGTTTGCAGCAACAGAGTTATAGAGCTTCTTTATCACGAGCAATATCTTCAAGATAAGTTTCAAATGAAGGAAAATGTTTGCTACAAAAAATTCAAAACTATAATTCCACCACTTTGTTAATGGAACTCATCTGAACCCTCATCTAGGAACCAAACGCAATGAACACTGGTAACATATTTAATGTAAATACTTGTAAATCCCACAGGAACCACATCGAAATAACTACGTAGTTAACATAGAAGGATAGGGTTATCAAATGTTTTAAAAAAAAATACGTCGCTTCTAAAATTCTCATACATAAGGAAATTTTCTAGAAAAAACAATTTGCAGTGCCTGAACCTCGCAAAATTCTCATAATTCTCTTACCAAATCGAATGTTCAAGAAATCCTGAACCAAATCGTTTTAGAAAAAACGATTTGCAGCACCTGAACCTCGGCTTTGGCTCTAGCTCCTTCAGATCATTAGGTTGGGGTAACATGGGATTAAGGAGACCAGATTGGACTAGAAAATCTTTGTAGTAGCATCTTTATAAGAAATCCCAAATCAAATGCGAAAAAGCTAAAGATTGCAGATTTCAGAGAATTCTTTCCCTTGGATATCGTTTTACTAGAGCACAACATTGCATCTTATAGCTTTTAGTAGCCCAGTAATGGAATACTATATACAATTCAGCGAGATTCGATGGATGGAGGGCCGAGTTGAGAGTTGGAAGGGAGGAAGTATCCAGCGAGCTTTGGTGTTGTGCGATGCATATCTGATTGCTTATCGTTTTTTTTAGTAGAGGAAGTTCTTTATAGACAATTTTTCTAACTGTTTTATTTTTCTAACTATTTGAATTCTTTCTAATTGTTTCAATTTAATGGCAACAGATTATTCAATCGTTTAACATTTGATCCAATGCTTCAGACAAGTACACAGTGGCAACTAGGAGAGTTTTTTGAAACAAAAATGCCTACAGCGTAAATATAAATTAGAAACATACAAAGTTTTTAAAAAAATGCAATTAAATTTATTAGAGAAAAATGAAAAAAAATAACAAAAAAAAACATCGAACCTATTAAAAAAACTAACGCAAAAGAAAACATTAAAAATAAATAAATTGAAAAAAAACATATAAAAAAAATTAAACTAGTAAAGAAAACAATTAAAATAATAATAATAATTAAAAAACATAAAAATAAAGAAATAAAACCATAAAAATAAACAAAATTTAAAAATAATAATTAAAAAAATTATTAAAAAAAAAACATTAAAAATAATAATAATAATAATAATAAATCAAACATGAAAAGAAAATTAATAATAATTATAAAGACAAAAAATATTTAAAAAAAATAAAGTATAAAACATTTAAAAAAATAAAAGTATTTAAAAAAAATTCATATATATATATATATATATATATATATATATATATATATATATATATATATATATAATTTTAAAAAATAAAGATAAAAAATTTATTGTAATGGGCAAGCCTTGGATGGCGAGCCTTATATCCCAGTCTATCGGCCCATAAATGCACGGAGAGGCGAAATGGCCACCGTAGGATCATTTATTGCTTTAATCTGACGGTGGCCATTTAGTCTCTCGGTGCATTTATGGGCCGATAGACTGGGATATAAGGCTCGCTGCCTTAGATATGAGTGTGTGACGACGTTGACGACGTTGTGCTACCCCTCTGATGGGAATTCTATTCCGAGAATTGACTTCTGCAAACCCGCATGTTTCAATATTTAATTTTTTTTTTAATTATTATTTAGAAAAATTATTATTATTCTTTTTAAATAATTTTTATTTATTTAATGCTTTTTTGAATTATTATTATTTATATTTACTTGTTTGTGTTTTTTTAATTATGTGCCAAGCTAGCACATACCTATATGCCAACAACAAACAAATTTATATTAAAACACAATACAACCTAAACATTGAAAATAAGAGAAGGAAAAGGTATTACGGAGGTATTACGGAGCTAACATTGAAAATAAGAATTTACCTGCTAATATGGCAGAAATCCCGATTCTCGTCTTGGGACCTAAGTACGCAAAAGGAGAGTCAAAATCCGTAAAGAAAAAATGTGAGGCAGTGAGGAAAATTTGATGAACAATAATTCTATTTGAAACAAGGGTTTTACTTGCAGATGGAAAACCCGTGAGAAGGTGTTGTAATCCCTATCGCGTGGCTAAGCACTATGCACAAGAGTTGAACTGAAAGGGCTTTCTTGTCGTGTCTCAGAAAAGAGAAGAGAAAACAAATAAAAAATAAAAAATAAAAATAGTTGTCAAGGAAAAATTGTAAGACTTGATACCTATCAATGAGAAATAATAAAGAAAGTAATTGAACCCTGTTGAAGAGGAGCCGATGAAGAAATGACTCTATGCAATTCAACATGCATTAGATTAGCGATGGAGATAATTAGGAAATAAAACCACAACTGCAAGAAATGGAAATGAGGGAAATTATGACCAGGATAAGAGTCATGGAGGGAAAAGAAAAGTGGAAACTTGTGAGAGAAATTCCAACTTGATGTCGAAGGTGGGGCTGATGATACCTTACACAGGATCCACACAATTGTTTTTTCTCCACGATGTGAGAGCGAACCTGCACCCTCACATCACTGCCATAGAGAAAATGTCTAAATGGTAAGGAGTGGGAAATGGAAAAAGGGAAAAGCAAACTATTAGGTTTTGTTAGACTAATATCGGGCGTTGATTCTCCATGGAAATCTGAACCGTTGAACAATCCCCAAAAAAACTTAAATGTGCCATGTGAATGCCAAGGTGTTAGATGAGAAATGGTGCCAGCAAATAGCGGTAGGTACTGGTTGTACCTAAATACTCACCAAGATTACCCACCATATTAAATGTGACACTGAGGGTTAGTTTAGGAGTGGCGGCGTTGGTTATACTTAATGTATAGATGCACAACTTAGTAATACACAATATTAATACCCACATCGCCACTCTTAGGGATCCCAATTAGATTAAATGTTTAGGGCGCATATGTTGTAATGGGTAATTAATTTACATAGAGGTACATTCATAGTGTTACATTAGCATAAATAAATATGGAGATATCTACATATAATTATATACTATGGTTTTTCCACTACGATTTAGGGTGCCTAGGTTTTAGGGTAACAAGTTGTAATACACAATATTAATACCCACATCGCCACTCATAGGGATCCCAATTAGATTAAATGTTTAGGGCGCATATGTTGTAATGGGTAATTAAGTTACATAGAGGTACATTCATAGTGTTACATTAGCATAGATAAATATGGAGATATTTACATATAATTATATACTATGGTTTTTCCACTACGATTTAGGGTGCCTAGGTTTTAGGGTAACAAAATTAGAATTCAATGTGTAAACCTTATAACTATTCAACCAACAAAGAAAAAAATGAAAAAAAAAATTTAGTTCTTTATATTGATAGAAATGAAAAAAAAAATGATCTAATTGTATAAGAGGAGTGTGACAAATGGTATTAGAACCCATGTTCTTCACTAGGCCCTAGTGAACCACCATAATAATAATAAAAAAATGATATGTTTTATCTTTTACTGAAAGGTGAACAAGCCACGAAGATAATTGATATATATGGCAGAAGAAACATTTTTTATTAAAGCAGGGGATGTGAATGCAGAAGATTAGTTGTATGTTGAATTTGGGGAAAGAGTCACTCCAACCTCCAATCAATTTATGGAAACTATACGAAATTTGCAACAAGAACTGGCACAATTGCGGAACAACAATGAACGTTTATTACGGGTCAGTGAAGAACAAGGGATGAGGATTAGCGGATTAAGATAAAAATCAAGCCATTGTAAGGTGGGACCAGAAAGATAGGAGGAAAAAGAAATAGCATTAGAAAAATATGATAATGAAGTATGGTCAAATAGAATGTATCCCTGGAATTCTAAATCAAAGAAACAGACAGAGCTACAAGGGGAATTCCGGAATATCATACCTCCTATGTTCGACGGGGAGAACGAGGAAGATGTTGAAGCTTGGTTGCTTAATATGACCATGTATTTCCAAGTTTATGATTATGAAAGAAATATTAGCACTAGATTAGCTATGTACCAGTTACAAGGCAAAGTCACTTTGTGGTGGGAAAAGGCAGAGAGTGTGCATATGTTGATGAAAATATGGTATCTTGGGAG
Source organism: Pinus albicaulis (assembly GCA_034641835.2). Classification (NCBI taxonomy): domain Eukaryota; kingdom Viridiplantae; phylum Streptophyta; class Pinopsida; order Pinales; family Pinaceae; genus Pinus; species Pinus albicaulis. Next base: position 1,999,944,474 of record CM076578.1, read on the forward strand.
GAGTTCTATAAATAGTTTAAGAATAACTATCTGAATGAACGGTATTATGATGACGGTTCAAAGGTGCTTTATGAATTAAGATTAGGACAACTCACGATGGATGAGTTAGTAACAAAATTTACAAATTTATTAAGATGTGTTCCTTATATTAAAGAAGAAAAAGCTAAAGTTCAACGATTTTTGAATTGTTTTCCTATAGTTTAGAAGGAGATGATCGAGTTTTATAATCCAAAAAAAAATGGATGAGGATGTAAAAAAGGAAAGGCTATGCTACCAAAAGTTTAAAAACCAAAGTTAAAGCTCTAAGGGTTGGAAAAATAAATAAAAATCCAAATCGACGGCAGGAATTACGCGACAAAATCCAAGGTACCTTAGAAATTTTGGTAGAGATCATTAGCGGAAGAATTTCAACAAGGGGAATATGAACCTACCAGCACAATCTTGAGTGGGGTCAAAAAATATGGATATGAACGTTAAAATGAATAATGGTGATAGAGAGAGATGGGTTTTAAAATGTTGGAGGTGTGGAGATCCTCACCTGTTAAGGGAATCTCCTCATAACCCCAGAGCTATAGAAAATATACAATTTGTTCACAAAACTACAACAATAAATGATTTTGCTAGGAGTATTCATATAATCAGGACAACTTTAGAGGACATACAAGCAGAACATCGGTCCATAGTGATTGAATTACAAGGTACTCTTTTTAACCATCTTGTTTCTATTCTAAATGACCCTGGAGGTAGATTAAGTTATATTGGGCCACAAAAAGTGGAGAAATATAAACATAAAATTGAAAAAAATAGAACAAATTCACTGGTAAAATTAGCAAGCTGGACTAAGAAGAAGGTCACTAGCTTAGTTAAACAATGTCTACTTGATTTAAATGGTTACTTGACAATGATAGGCCTAAATGTACTTCCCCTTGGGTCATATGATATATTAATTGGAATGGACTAGTTAGAGCAGCAAGAGGAAATTATAATTTTTTTCTCAAAAATAATTAATTGTATAAATCTGCAAGGGCATATCGAAATAATTCAAGGAGTTCCAAAACCAATATCAGTAAGACAAATTACAGCCTTGCAAATGAATAAAAATGTTCGAAAGGGATGTTAAATATTCATGGTTCATGTGGAAAAAGGGAAACTTTCTAGAGAAGAACATAAATTAGATACATTGCCAATCATTAAGGAGTTTTTAGATGTCTTTCTAGAGGAGATTCCCAGCTCACCACCCCATAGAGATGTAGATTTATCCATCGACTTAATACCTTATGAAACCCCAATATCTACAACCCCATACTAGATGAGTCCACTAGAGTTACGAGAAATAAATATGTAGTTATAGGAACTGTTGGATAAAGTTTATATCGTGCCTAGTGTGTCACTTCGGGGGGCACCTGTATTCTTTGTTAAAAAGAAAGATGACACATTTAGAATGTGAATTGATTATCGTGAGCTAAACAAGTTAACCATCAAGAATAAGTATCTCCTGCCCCATATTGATGATTTATTTGACTATGAGGGGGGCTACCATATTTTCCAAAATTGATTTAAGAACATGATATCAACAATTGAGAATAAAAAATGAAAACATCTATAAAATAACATTTAGGACCAGATACAGACACTAAGATTTTGTAGTGCTACCGTTCAGTCTTACAAATGCCCCGACAACATTCATATGTTTGATGAACAGTGTGTTGAGTAAACATCTAGAAAAATTTGTGTTAGTATTTATCGATGATATATTGGTATACTCTAGGAATGAAGAAGAAGATAAAGAAAAACTGAAGTTAGTCTTGCAAACCTTAAGGGAAAATCAATTGTATGCAAATTTTAGTGAGCGTGAATTCTATAAACCCAAAATACATTATCTAGGGCATGTGATATCAAAGGAAGGGTTAGCAGTTGGCCTAGCGAAAGTGGAAGCTTTGGTTGACTGGCATGCACCCAAGGATGTGGCTATTGTTCGATCATTCATGGGACTTGCAGCATATTACCTATTATGAAACAAACTCACAAAATAGAAGAAAATAGAGATCAATAACTTAGAAATCAACCTCTTCGAGTGGGGAACCTCTTTTATATTACATAAATGAACTATTCTTGGAAGATAAAAATGAAAAAACATCCTTTCTATATATAGTAGTCGATGGGGTCACAATATAATCCTAGCCGACCTAACAATAATAATGTAAGGGCACAAGAATAACAATAGTGGGATATTATGGGGCACAATAATAACAATATGGGGACTACAGGGCTACAACAATAACAATAAGGGGGCTACACTAACAACAATAAGGGAATAGACTAGTAATATAGGTTCCTAACATGCCCCTCTCCTTCAAAAAGTGTTGTCCTCAACACTTGAGTAGTTCTAGATGCTTATGTATAAAATTCTCATCCTCCCATGTGGAATCTTCAGTGGGTAAGTTCTTCCACTTGATGAGATACTCTGAAATTGATCAATTTCATAGTTGTTGATTTCTTGTTTCCGTGACTTCTTCAGGTTCCAATATTATTTTTCCTTCCTCATCAAGGTCTAGAAATATTGTTTGAACATGAAATTTGTCACCTATAACCTTCTTTAAGCATGAAACATGGAAATTAGGGTGCACTCGGGAAGATGCAGGAAGCTCCAATTTGTATGCCATAGTACCAATATTTTTCAACACCTTGTAAGGACCATAGTACTTTGGTGATAATTTATTATCGTTCTTAGCTTGCTTGAGGGACATTTTTTTGTATGGTTGTATCCATAAATATACCTAGTCGCCTAAATAAAAAATTCTCTCGCTATGATGTTGATTTGCTTATTGTTTCATTCGATTTTGTGCCAAATTTAGGTTATCCTTGAAGAGTTGGAGAACTTGTTGTTGATGCTCAATGTGACCTTCCATTGCGTGAACCTTATAATTTTCTCTTATTGATGATATGATGGATGGAAGATGATATCCATAAAGTGCCATAAATGGGGTCATTTTTGCTGCAGTGTGGAAGGAAGTGTTATACCACCATTCAACTTGAGGTAACCAATTGACCTATTGTGTTTGTTTATCAGATACAAAGCAACGAAGATATCCTTCCAAACATGTGTTCACTATCTCAGTTGGCCCATTGGATTGAGGATGATAAGACGATTTATGAGGTAGTTGAGTACCCAAATAAGAAAATAATTTCGTCCAAAAATTTCTAGTGAAAATGGGATATCTATCACTTACAATAATGTTTGAAGTCCCATGTAGCTTTTGAATTGTTTCCATAAATGCAATAGAAACTATACTCACTTTAAATGGATGAGATTATGCACAGAAGTGTGCATACTTGGTAAGTCTATCAACTACCACCATGATGAAACTCTTTCCTTCAGACATAGTGATGAGATCCATCATTAGGTATAATTGGAGGGGTTAATTGTCACATTTTTAGCCTTATTAAGTCTCTCTTTCTCACATTTAATTATATTATGGTCTTATGTTGCTAATGTAGATGGTGATTAAGGCTTTTCATACTTTGAATGCCTAACATGAGTAAAATGTAGGATAATCACGAAGATATTGCACTTTTGATTAATATTTTATAATTAAATATCGAAGTAGAAAGAAAGGAGAGATTATAGGGGGGTTGCCCACCTCCTTAACTCCCAAAGGAAGCCAAGGGTTCCTCAAGATTACCTCCAACAAATTGAAATCAAAGGCAACCAAGAAAGTGGGAGACCAACTGCACTAAAGCTACACTTCTCTTGTAGTCAAAGAGGACACACCATCTACTTTTTTGGGAGTTGTTGGTAGCTACCCTCTAGGTTAAATAGGGTTTAGCAAGACCTCATTAGGATTCGAACTTTGAAGGAAGATAATAGACTCTTATCTATTGTAATAGGCTTTTGAGACTTTTATGATTATGTAATGATATTATTTTCTGCATTAAGATGAGTATTTAGTTTGTCCTTCACTAATTTAGTTTCAAAGGGCTAGGCTTGTGGGTTACGGCCTAATCCATTGGCCTTAGTCTCTCTTGTGTATTCATGCTTATTTTTATGTCATTGTAGCTAGGTTTCTTTATGAGTTTTTAACTAGTTTTCTTACATTTCAATTCATTGTTTTTATTTGTATTCCATTTGTCTTTTTATGTAGTTAAGCTTGCATAAACGTTGGTAGAATAATTGATAAACTCAGAAAGTTGTATGTCAAGCCTCCCTCTCTCATCTCTATCATTGGTGCTTGAGGAGGGAAAACCTTCCCCACGGACCAAATTTGATCTCTAGTTTATGATTTTTTGGAAAGAATAGTTAGGTTATTGTAGTGTCATGAACATGTCTAGAATACTGAGTTAGACTTCTGCTTGAAGGCTAAAGTAGGTTTTCTTTCGAAATTCAACTCATTTTTTCCATTTCCTTCATCATGAATTTGCCAATGTTTGTTGCATAAATAGGTAGTTTTCTTGTAGGTTCAAGTAGCATAGAGAAGGAGGACTTCACTAGCACCCATAGCTTAATTTCTCACCCATCATCATCCTTCTTTCCATCGAATCGCCATCATCCAGGTGTTTTTTAGATTTTTCACCTTCACACTGTGAGCAACCCTAGAAGTGAAAGACAAGATTATCAAGAGGTTTTGAACCCTTTCAAGGGGTTGGACACCCTCCATTCATCCAAACACACATTAAATCCACCTCCCCTATGCTTTTCTCCACCATTTTTTACCTTGGTTTTCCCTCAGACTGTTTCCTGTAGCAATTCAGGACATTGTTGTAGCACTATAGGAAACCTATAGCAGCACCTATAACAGCACCAAGTGGCCTCTCATTAAGCCCATAAACCATTATCCATCTCATCCATACCTTCCAAAACCACCCACACACCTTTAGTCCTGCACCCATGAGTTCAAGACCTTCCTAAACCACCTTAGCGCTTTCTCCTCCTTACTGCAAAACAATGCATTTACAAGCTACAAGAATAATTAGGTCATGATTAGATGCATGAGTAAAAGCATGATAGTTAAAACATGAAGTAGACATATTGTTTTTAGCCATTTGGCCCAACAATGTGTGATTATGTTAGTCTTCTTTCTGCAATTTCAATTCAGTAGTTTACTTCATGGAAGATGCCTAGTTTTCTTCCATTTATTTCCATAGCTTAATTTGTAGATTTATTCCATTGCAGAGTAGCTAGATGTGATTTCTTGTTGTATAATATTTCTTTGATTAATGATAGAGTAATGGCTTTGAATCGCTTGTAGCGCTAGGTCTAAATTTGGAAGTGTGACAAACTTCATTCAAAAACCCTAGAAATACCACCCTTTCGTAGGAATTAGAAGAGGATGACATGAGTAGAATGCATCTGCTGTGTATATAGCACTATCACATGAAATTTTGTACGAACCCCAGCTTGATGAAGTAAATTAGAGTAGCCTGTGGGAGTTACAACATTCTTGGTGCAATACCGGGGCTCACCACTTTTGGAATTGTTGTCAGGGATGTGTCTAGTAGATGCTTTGATTTTTTTTTAGAATTATTTTATGATTTAATTTTACATGTTGTTTCAAAAATATTGAAAAATACAAAAAAAATTGATTTTCATGCCTCGTAGGAGTAGGGATACTCAAGGAACATTCTTACCAAAAACCCCCATATCCACACATAGTCACCCTTCACTCTTCTTCAGTGACTGTGAGATTGAACACACCATAGGTCAGCCTTTTGAAAAATTTGAAGAACCTATTGGGGAAGAAGAAGAACTTGTTTCACGAGAGGAACCTGCTTAACCTATTCAATTCATAGCTGAAACAGAAGCCCAGAGAGTCTTTCCCATTAGATAGGTAGATGGGGAGACTAAAATGAAGAACATCAACCCCTTAGCACTTCCACATTTCCATGGACTTACCTCTCAATACCCTGACACATTCATGTTTGAATTTGATGATCAATTTCAAAAAGCTGAAGCTACTCCCATCTACCCTTAAGGATGCAGCCTTGAGCTGGTTCATGGGTCTACATGGGAACATCATCACTACCTAGGCACAAATACAAGATACCTTCAACAACAAGTACATGGACTACTGTAGGTCCAAGGAAACTATAGAGGAAATATTCAGGATTACTCTAGGGCCTGGTGAATCCCTAGGTTACTACGAATAGAGGTTCTAGTTAAACTATAAAAGATCCAACTCTGCCCTTGATCCCAGATCACTTAAACTAGTACTTCTCCAAGGGATCAGGGAGGAGGTGATAGAAACCCTTAATATGTTATTAGGAGAAGATATCTACTAATTTCCTTATGAGACAGTCAAAACTCTCTTCAAGAACCATTCTAGGGCAGCTAGGAAGAAAGGAACCTTCATCAAGCATGAGATTGGAAATATGTTGGAGGAATTTAAGAGTGAGATATTGCACACCTTTTCATTACAAATGGACACAATTCATATCAATAGGAAGAAATAGGAAGCATAAAGAGCCTTGGTTATATTCTGCCCTATATGTACTAGGAAACACCCTCAAAATGAATGTACATTAAATGTAATAGAGTTTTTAGTAGTCTGTGAGGAGAATCATGCCACAGACAAGTGTCCCTCCTTACCTAGACTCAAAGTTGTATATCAAGGTGGGGAAGTAGGACTGGAGCAACTCTCTTTCATCAACCAGAGAAGGCCTCAAGGCCCTTGGTCATATAAGCAAGGTATGCAAGGTGCACCTTATTCCTACTATCACAAAAATCATAATGCACCTATACAATCTTGGTACACCCCCACTCCTCAATCCTCGCCTACACCTCATACTTGGCCTTACAACCCTCCATATCATCCTCAGCCTGTGAACCAACCATTTTAGCTATGTTCCTCAATAACCTCATTGGAACACCCCATCAAAAGGGTGGAGACCTCAGCATAATAAACCACCTACTATAATGCTTCCACCCCAACCTCAAGATTAGATTACTCATGCTGCTCCACCAAAGTTGGCCTAGCTGCCTACACAACCCAATCTGAACCCGAACAACAGACAGGCACATTAGGTTTACAGTGGAGAGACATCTTATCCAGATTATGTTGTGGAGATACAAGATATTAATCTCAGGTCAAGAAGAGTACTCCCAGACAACCATCCTCCATATCCACCTGTAGAGGTCAATGAGGAAAAGAAAGAAAGTAACACCCAGATCTAACAACCTCCTTTTCCATAGAGCTTGATCCACTTCACTCAGCACACCCCAGAGGAGACTGAACTTCTTGGAGAACTGAAAAATCTGTGTGTAAAAATACCCCTTCTCGAGTCAGTTAAGGATGTCCCTATTTACAATAGGCTCATAAAGGAAAACTTCTTTGAGAAACCTAGGAGAAAGAAGAAAGATACCCCCGCCATCAATGTAGTAGGACATTTGTTTGACTTAATGTTGGGAAGGGTGATCCTTCCAAAGTACGTGGACCTTGGTAGTCCAATTGTATATGTGCACATAGATGGTGTCATAGTCCACAATACTTTGATTGATCTTGAGGCTTCCATCAATATAATGACCAAGGAAAGTGTTACACCATTTTTTTGGTCATCTAACCTATTATTATTAGATGAACCCAAGTACACCATGTAAAACCAATTTTACCCTAAGTAAAATTGCTTTCACCATATAAAATAACTCATTTGGTCACATTTAACCCAAAACAAACAAATTAATTAATTAAATCCTTATTTATTTAATTATTTCCTAAGAACAAGTTATTTAAATCATTATTTAAATAATATTCTTAGTTAAATTTGACTAAATCATCCATAAATAATTAAATAAACCATTATTTATTTAATTATATTCCCATCATTCCCCTAAAATGATAAATAAATCATTTATTTATTTATTATTTATAAATAAAAGAATTGACCCAAGTCAAGAATCCTTTTCCCTCCAACAAATATAATAAAATATTCCTAAAAGGTGCTTCTAGAATTCGATTAATAATATTTTATTCATGCACCGAGTTCTAGACCGCCCCAATATTTTGTTATAAATAGGGGTGTTTTCCCCGTTCATTATTCACCTTCATTGCATTAGATCACTCTGGATCTACTCTTGGTCACCATTTTCCATTTTGCTTTGTGAACTCCCATTGAGTTCTATGTTTTCTTTTCTACAACCATAAGAGAGAGAAATGTTAGATCTGAAACACTGAGGACTTTCAAGAACCCATCCCACTGAGGAGAACCGGAAGACACCTTTCTTGTTTTCCTCTCAGGTGCCCCACTCTTTGATATAATATAAAATTCTTTGAAATACATTCTTCTTGTCTTGTCTATTGGATTTATGGAGCCATATTATATTTTATCTGCTTAATGTCTTTTGTGCTTAGATCTGAATTTGTGCAGCAAACTTAAAGATATTTTTCAGCCATAATCAATGTTAGGGCTATTTGTTATGTGTAGCTAAAGTGATCTTTTATGACGAAAGATTCATACTAACAATTGGCGACTCCACACGGGTTTTATTTTACGACCATTGTCATTTTATATATTCCTTCATATCTAACTATTTCAGACCCTAGGGTTTCTCTTCCATTTTCTTTTTTCCCTATTTTTATGGTGTTTTTAACCCCCAAAACCCTCAAACAATCAAATTTTTAACTTCCGTGTGTTTTTGGCCTTATTGCGTAGGTGAAAAACATCAGTTGCAGCTGAGACAACAAATTTTTCTGAAATTTGCTGCCGAGACAGCCGGATCTGCAGGTCGCACTTATCAGCCCAAAAAGTGTGACCTAAACTTGAGGATGTACTTTTCTGCCCAAAACCTGCGACCTGGACTGAAAACAGGTCAGAACTTGCGACCTGCACTTTTTCTGCAAAATTTTCAGCACTTTTTCTGGGTTTATATGAAGCTTCTATCAGGGTTTTCCAGCCTCCGTCTCTGCCCGTATAGACCTTTTTCTGATCTGCTTCACTCAACTAAGAGAGAATCTTGCCCCTTAGGGCTCTAGTACCCTCCACTTTTTGTGGGAGAGTCTTTGCTATTTCAGAAGTCTGAATTTTCAAAGTTTCAGCTTTATTTTTCTCAGATTTGATACTTCCTTTTCAGATCCATTTAGATCAGCTCTTCTCCCTCTCAAATCACCTCATATTGTTTTGTTTGGGTTCCTTTCCATGGCCACCACCTTGTCTCTTCTATTTTTAGCTGATCTCCTCCTTTTTAGCAGCAACCTTGCCTCTGCCTATTTGTTGTTCTCTGCACCACTTTTCAGCAGATTTCTCCTTTAGGTCCCAGTCCCTCCTGGCATTCGATCTATTGGCCCCCTTTTTGCGTGCTTGGCTTATTTTTTTCCCTCTTATAGACTAGTTTTGAGAGACCCGCCTTCTTGGGTTACATTGATGAATTAGTAGCTGTTAATTTTTTGATCTTTTCGTTTTATTTACTGCAGATTTATTTTCAGTTACACAACACACTTTTTCTTTTATTCTCAAAACATCTGGGTTTAAAAAATTAAAATTAACGCACGCCACACACTGACCCTAAGTGAAGAAGCGCCTGGTTAACACCGACTGGCAAAGACTTTAAAATCAATTATCACTGCACCTCTCTGCCCTTGACCTCACTTGATTTTTTCCCTGCCCTTGCGGTTTTTTCTTCTTCCTGTCATCATTGCGCCCCCAAGGCTCCTTTCTCGGAGAATTCTTGGCCTTCACCCTCAATTTCCACTTGGTCGACTTCCTCCTTCCCATCGTCATCAAGTAATTCCTCCCCCGAGTCCACACTCCGACTCTTCCTCTGATTGTTCGGGTTCTCCCCCTACTCCTGGTTCTCCCCCTGTCACTTTTACCATGTCTACTTCAGGGCCTACTACCAGCAGCAACCCCAGTACTACTGTTGGGTCTGTTTCTAGTGAAACCACCTCGGGACCTACCTCGACTACCCCATTTCTCCCTTATATGGCCGGCCTTAGTCTCCCCGACTTCAATCAACTAATTAATGATCCTATTCACCACGATGTTAGTTGGCCTGCTATGCCCACCAAGCTCCCCTCTGACATTCCCAAATTCGAAGGCCTTGCTAGTGAAGATCCCTCTAACCATATCTGATCTTTCCACATGTGGTGTTCCTCCAATTCCATCACCGATAACTCCATCCGTCTTCGTTTGTTCCAATGCACACTCACCGGCGAAGCTTCCAAATGGTATGTTGATCAAGCTACCTCTTCCCATACCACCTTTGTGACCATTGCCCAAGCCTTTCTATCTTATTTCCAGCTCCCCCTCCGATACGACACTGGTACTGAACTCTTAACTTCTTTTCATCAGTCCTCTTCGACCCGCCTTTCCGCTCATGTCCAAGAATGGCGACGAAGACGGAGCTTGTGTCGTGCTCCCCCCTTTGAAGATCGAGTTTACATGGACTAGTTCCTTCGCTCTCTCTTACCTCCCATTGGCAAAGATGTCGCATCCCATTTTCCCCAAACCGAAGAAGCCGCCCTCCAAATAGCCTTGAAGTATGACCTTATCTATGCCCAATCTGGTTATGTTTATACTGTCCTCCCTGACCTTCCCAAACCTGATGGCCCTAATGCCTTGGGGGCATCTCACTCTGCCGATGGTATCTTTGGAGCCCTATCACATACCTCTGCCCAACCCCTTACAAGCCATGGTTTTCCTCCAGGGGCCAACCTCTCCGAGGTTTTTCCCCTCCAGGTAGCATGTATTCAGGCTACGACATGCCTCCTCCTTTTGCCCACCCTCCTGCTTACCTTACTGCTGCCCACCCTACCCCTTATCCATATCCGCAACGTGGTGTCCCAGCTCCTCCAGCATTTGGACCTCCCACTCCCTTGCCTTTTCCACCCCTGCAACCACACTTACTACCCCCTCCAGGGAAAGTATTTGCACAGCAGGGGGCACCTAATTTTCCTCCTTCTCAAAGAAGGAGAAGAGGCAATCAATCTGCTTTTGGTAATCATGGATCCAATTCTTCCAGTATTGACTCTACCACTGCCAATAAGCCACAGGACCTTCGGCCTAAACTGGACAGGCCGCTTTGCACCAATAAGCCTTGTTCTTGTTGCGGTGATTATGGTCACTACACTCACGATTGTCCTTTATTACCACAAATGTGGCAGATGTGGGAATCTCAGGCCACCGTGAGGGGGCAACACTCCTCCCCTACAATCCCTCCCACTCCAACTACTTCCCAACTCGTTGTGTTTACTGATCCTTTCCCTCAACAATGATTCGTGGCCACTCAACCTCCTCATGCCCCAGTAACCACTCAACCTTCCCCTTCGGGTTCCTCTGATTACCAGATTCTCATGATGGCCTTTGAGCCTCCTCTCACCGTCGACCTCAACCTTCAAACTCGGTCTTGTCAGTGTTCCACACCTCCCGTTCCATCTGTTTCCGAGTCTCCATCGTCAGGTCCTACAGAGCCTCTATCAACACCCAATGGTCCCTTACAACTCCCTCCACCCAGATCCGAGGTTCATCTCAAGCCTCCTAAGGGACGATTATGCAAAAATGTTGCCTCTGGTCGGGCTACCCATTCATACGACATAGTAGATGATCTGGCCCAATCTCCTGCTACCATTTCAACACTGGAACTCCTCCAGTCATTTCCTTCTCAAAACAGGGCTCTATTATCTGTCGTGGGTGCTGTAGATCTTGTTGATGACCAATTGATTGTTTTTGACACCTGTCAGTCACACCATCCCCCTCTCCCTCCTTCGGTTTCTTTCCAAATCCCAGTCAAAATCTGAAACACCAACGTTGCCCGGTGTATTATTGATGAGGGGGCATCTACCTGCGTAATTTCCGCCTCGGTTTAGAAACAACTCGGATCCCCTGAATTGGCCCCTTCCACCATCACCCTTTGTGCATTGGATGGCCATGCCTCCCAGCCCATTGGCCTATTACGTAATTGTCCTATCACCCTTGCCGGAAAGACCATTTGTGTCGAAGTTGAAGTTATCGACGCCCCTCTTGACTACAACATACTTTTGGGGCATAGTTACACCTATGCCATGTCTGTCGTCCCATCCGCAGTCCACCGCAAGAAGTTCTTCCCTCATAATGGAAAGATTGTCACCATTGATGAGTTGACCTAATATGAACCAAAATCTCAGACCTCCCCTGAGTCCACCATCTCTACTGTCACCAACAAGCAAACTGTTGATTTTTTTACCAGTGTTTCCCCTGGCGTCTACAAAGACTCCTCCTTGCTTGGCACCTTTTTCGACTCCCCTCCTGTCTCTGATCCTAACATGGCGAATGTTTGCATGATGCAATCATCTTGGGCTAACCTTACCACACCCACTTTGGCTAGTCAGCAACCTCAACCTCAACTAGCTCCTAGCCCTTCGCCCCCATTAGCCACCCTTCTTCCTTCTGAATCTTCTTCTACTGCCACTCCTCATGGGTCGATTTCACCTGAAATCAACCCCCTTGGCACTATTCCTCCTGGCCATTTCCATGCTGGTTAGATCCCTTTCCTCGCTCCCCCTCTCGGAGCTTATTTGGTCCCTACCTTGGCCACCCTATCCCTTCCCAACTTGACCTTGGGTATACCCGTCTGGTATCTTGACCCTCCAGCCACCACTCCGCCAAGTCAACCTAAACCATATATTACTTTGACCCCAGTTCAACCAATCCCCATGACTTCTCTTGATACACCGGTAGCTCATTTACCTCAGCAAGCACTGCCTCTTGTTGCAACCGCTTCGAGTAAAAATGGCAAGGCTCATAGGGGGGAATCAAAGGACAAACCTACCCCGCCCCACCCTGCCCCTCCTCAGCCTCCCAAGCATCCCATCCAGTGTGCTCTGTGTGATGTTGTTGGTTATGCCACTCATACCTATCCTGAATTACCACCTCTGAAGACCATGGTTAATGAAACGTTTCCAGAATCATACATCCCAAAAGTCCATGTCACCATACCGGATTCTACCCCTAAAATTAAAAACTTGTGCACCAATCACCCTTGTTCTTTGTGAAATTTCCATGGCCACTATACCCACCTTTGCCCCCACCTTGATGAGTATCGTGCTTATTTAGCCACATACCTCCAATTCAAAACCGCCCTCGCCCGTAATCCTTCTTCCCTCACACCGGACCACCTGTCTACCATGATTACCATTTCTCCTCCTGATACTGAAATGACCGAAACTTCAGCCACCATTTCCTACCTTTCCTCATCACCGCGATTCTCGAATACCAACCCCTTAGTACCCTCCCCAGATGCCTCGCCTGACCATTCAACTACTCACTCTGTCACCTCACATGACATCGTACCTGTGAGCCCTTCCCATCACAATCCAGTGTCTCATTCCTCTACCTCCTCAGGTCAACCTCTTCCATCCTCTCTTCCCATCTTCTAATCCGATGAAGACATCATGGAAGACATGACCAACCCTGATTTTCCATGGGACGATATGCACCATCGTGCATATTTACTCCCACATCAATCCCATGACCAATATGCCCTTAAATCCAAAGACTTCATTCCTGATAAAGTTGATTGGTTCAAAAACCCCATTCCTGCACCTAACGCTTTCGAAGAAGGCAATATGGCTAATATCTCTCCCACCATCAAAATCGACATTTCTGTCAAGCCAGGTATTAAAGAACCCATCACCATGGGTGCCCAATGCACCCTGAAAGAACTTGAAGCCTACACGAAAATCTTCAAAGAATTTCGTGATGTTTTTGCCTGGTCATACTCAAAAATGCCTGGACTCCATCCTGCCATTGTCGAACATCACATCGACACATGGCCTGATGCCATTCCAGTTCATCAAAAGTTGCGACCCATCCATCCTTCTTGACGTGAAGCCATCAAAGCTGAAATCGACAAGCTCTGGTAGGCTGGTTTCATTTACCCCATTGAATATACCACTTGGGTGTCTAACCCAGTTCCCGTCCTCAAAAAACAAGGCACCATTCGTGTTTGCCTGAATTTCACGATCTGAAAAAAGCTTGTCCCAAAAACAACTTCCCCACACCATTTATTGACCAAATCATCGATGAGTGTGTGGGGCACGAGATTCTCTCCTTTATGGATGGCTTCTCCGAATACAACCAAATTGTTATCCGTCGTGCTGATCAACTCAAAACCATGTTCATTAGTCCGTGGGGCACTTTCACATACCGAGTCATGCCATTTGGCCTTAAAAATTCCGACGCCACCTTTCAACGAGCCATTTCTTATTGCTTCCACGACTTAGCCCATATTATCCTTACCTATTTAGACGAGCTTATTGCACGTTCTAAACATCGGGTGCAACACCTTCATGATCTGTGTACCATTTTTCTCCGATGTCGCAAGTATAACATTCGCCTTAACCCTTTGAAATGTGTCTTCTGTGTTCCCACCGGTCGTTTCCTCAGCTTCATTGTGTCTAAAGACAGGATAACTCTCGACCCTTTGAAGGTTCAAGCCATTCTTGAACTTCCTCTACCTTGTACCTTACGCCAGCTACAAAGTCTCCAAGAAAAAGCTAATTTTCTTTGCCGATTCGTTCCTGACTACGCCACTACTGCGCACGACTTCCTTAGACTTCTTCGATCTCACACCCCTTTTGTCTGGGATACATACGCTCAAGAGTCTTTTGATGCCCTCAAGCACGCTCTCACATCCGCTCCCTTGATCCGTCCCCCTGACTTTGATCGAGATTTCATTCTATACATCTCCGCTTCCACCTATTCGGTTGTTGGTGTCCTTATCTAGGAAGACGATAATGGTGTCGAACATGTGATCTATTATGTCAGTAAGAACCTTGCCGGTCCACCTGTGTCCTACTCGCATGAAGAAAAATTATCACTAGCTGTCATGTTCTCGGTCCAAAAATTGCGTCATTATATCCTCATGCATTCCACCAAGGTTGTGACTGATTCCAACCCCATGGCTTTCCTATTGAGTCGCTGCATCCTCAATGGGAAGTATGCCCGTTGGGTCGTTATTCTCCAAGAATTCAACCTTGAATTTGTCACCCCAAAAAGTAAGAAAGGTTTAGTCCTAGCTGAACTCATTTCTGATTTTCTTACCCGGACGCAAGATACTCCAATTAATGATGCTCTTCCAAATGAACATTTGTTTGCCATCACCACCGACGATCCTTGGTACGGTGACCTCCTTACTTACTTGCGAACCCAAAATTTTTCCCTTCACCTTGATCGTGATGCTCGACCATGTATCCGACACTAAACCTCTCGCTACCTTCTAATCGACGACGACCTTTATCGTCGCAGTGTCGATACCGTCCTTCATCATTGCCTCACCCACGCTGAAGTCGAGCAAGTCCTAAATGCCTGTCATAGTGGTGCTTGTGGTGCTCACCTCTCCGGCCTCGCCACCGCCCAAAAAATCATGCATGCTGGGTATTTTTGGCCTTCTCTCTTCAGTGATTGCATTGAAGCAGTCAAACACTGTTCCAATTGCCAACATTTCACCCCCAAGGCGTGAGCTCCTACCGCTCCTCTCCATCCTGTCGTCACAGCCGATCCTTCTTGCAAATGGGCCATCGAATTCATGGAATGTCAGCCTCCATCGGCTGGTACCCATAAGTATATCATCGTGGCGGTTGACTATTTCACTAAATGGGCCGAAGCTATGCCTACCTTCAACAATACGGTAGCCAATGTAGCCCTCTTTTTCTTTAACCATGTCATTGCCCGATTCGGCATTCCAAAATAGTTAGTCTCAGACCATGGCCGACATTTCGAAGATCAAATTTGGCATGAGCTCTCCTCCCTATTGGGTTTTGAACACCAATATTCATCTTCCTATTACCCCCAAGGTAATGGTCAAGTTGAAGCGGTCAATAAAATTCTTAAGACCATGCTTCAACGAATGGTGAATAAACACAAAACCAATTGGCATCTCATGCTCCTCCCCGCTTTGTGGGCCTATCGTAATTCTATTAAAACGGCCACCAGTTTCACTTCTTTCCACCTTGTCTTTGGCGAGGAGGTCGTCTTACCAATCGAGTGTGAAATCCCTTCCCTTCACTTGGCCGTCGAACTCCTCCCTAATACCCAACCTCTTGAACAATGACTTATCATGCTTAAGCGCACCTCTGAAGACCATCGTGTTGCATTGCAAAGTCTTGAAGCGGCCAAAAAGCGCACCAAAGCTCAGTATGACCGAAAATTCCACCCTCGCACCTTTCATGAAGGTGACCTTGTTCTAGTATACGACTAGGCCCACAAAACCCTTGGTCATGGGAAGTTCGACTCATTATGGCTAGGTCCTTATATTATCAGTAAAGATCTTAGGAAGGGAGCATATATTTTAGAGTACTTTGACGACCACCACCTTCCTAATCCTCGCAATGCACTCTATCTTAAGAGATATTACCCTTAGCATTTCCCACTCGAAATGCATGTTTTATCTCCTTATGGATAGCCAACATATGTTTGTTTTAATCATTCACTACTTCACCAGGACACATGTTTTCTACGCAGTCTTTCTTTCCCTCTTCTCCAAATAAGATTTCCTCACTTACAACACTTTTCCTTCGGGCACCGCTTGGCCTCCATATTTATTCTTGTTCGTGTCAATTTCCATCATGAGATACCATTTTGTACTCATGTTTTTTCGGGTCCCCTTTAAACCTTTCATCATTACATCACCATCATTAGTGTCTACTTGTTCGTCGCTCTACTATTTTCCCTTGTGCCTTAGTTGGGGTTCCCTTATTGCCTCACCTATGGCAGACCTACTTTTGTCGACATCAGCTCATTTATTCCAGAAGCCAGGTCTAGGGGGAAGTGTGCCATTGGTTCGAGCTCTTCCCAGCATGATCATGATATATACACTTGATGTTACAGTGACGCAGCAGCAGCTATTGGTGATTCCCGGGAATGTGTGAGATGTCTCCACCCTCATGAGGGGGTGGCCCTACCGGTAGCCCCCCACATGCCCGGATGACTTCATTTCCGCCCTTGATGCAGCTCCTCCCATTTGATGATATCAGCCTCAACCGCTTGCGGCGCCTCTTCAATTTGCACATTTCAATCAGAATTTGCGAGCCCTTCCCCGTGTGTAGGGGGAATTTGGGTGTATTTGTATCTCATGTACTACCATCTTATTGTATAAGTCCTAACAATTATTCCAGGCATCGCATCTATGTGGGATTCATCATGTTATTTATCTAGCTCATGTTTAGGCTAGCACATGCTTCATTATTGCATTCCGTGGTTTTCCGGGCGCCTTATTCTTTGTACTTTGTCTCGGTGGGCATAAGTATGCCTTCCCCACCGCCTTTAGCATAGGTACCACTTCATAAACTAGAGACTTGTTGCACCTGTAAGTCTCATCTCCTCAGGGTCTTGTCCTTTAGCACATCAGACCACATTACACTTCTCTCTCTCCCTTCCCTTTTTGATATCTAGTGATTGAGTTCTTACAACGTACTTCGGTCATACGATTTGCTCCTAACACTCGTATGTTGGGGGGTAATCTGTTACACCATTTTTTTGGTCATCTAACCTATTATTATTAGATGAACCCAAGTACACCATGTAAGACCAATTTTACCCTAAGTAAAATTGCTTTCACCATATAAAATAACTCATTTGGTCACATTTAACCCAAAACAAATAAATTAATTAAATAAATCCTTATTTATTTAATTATTTCCTAAGAAAAAGTTATTTAAATAATATTCTTAATTAAATTTGACTAAATCATCCATAAATAATTAAATAAACCATTATTTATTTAATTATATTCCCATCATTCCCCTAAAATGATAAATAAATCATTTATTTATTTATTATTTGTAAATAAAGGAATTGACCCAAGTCAAGAATCCTTTTCCCTCCAACAAATATAATAAAATATTCCTAAAAGGTGCTTCTATAATTCGATTAATAATATTTTATTCATGCACCGAGTTCTAGACTGCCCCGATATTTTGTTATAAATAGGGGGGTTTCCCCATTAATTAGTCACCTTCATTGCATTAGATCACTTTGGATCCACTCTTGGTCACCATTTTCCATTTTTATTTGTGAACTCCCATTGAGTTCTATGTTTTCTTTCTACAACCATAAGTGAGAGAAATGTTAGATCTGAAACACTGAGGACTTTCAAGAAACCATCCCACTGAGGAGAACCGAAAGACACCTTTCTTGTTTTCCTCTCAGGTGCCCCATTCTTTGATATAATATAAAATTATTTCAAATACATTCTTCTTGTCTTTTCTATTGGATTTATGGAGCCATATTATATTTTATCTGCTTAATGCCTTTTGTGCTTAGATATGAATTTGTGCAGCAAAATTAAAGATATTTTGTAGCCGTAATCGATGTTAGGGCTATTTGTTATGTGTAGCTAAAGTGATCTTTTACGATGAAAAATTCATACTAACATAAACTATTATTAAACTCAACCTCCAAGGGAATTTGAGGAAAACCACAATGGTTATGCAACTTGCAGATCGGTCTGCAGTAACTTTGGGAGGAATTTTTGAGGATATTATGGTTTCAATTGACTATTGGGAGTATCCTACATATTTTCCAGTTCTCCAGCCAAAAACCAAGTTTAATGGATATCCTCTCATTCTAGGGAAACCTTTGCTAGCCATTGTCAATGCTTATATTAGTTTTCGGGCAGGAAACATGACTATTAAAAATGGGCCCTTATCTGAATAGGTGGTATTATATCCGCCAGCCCAACCTTCCATTGACCATGACCTACCTATATGGTTGGAGGATGAAGAAGAAGATGAAGTATACAACAATACACCCTACCCAATTTGTACCATAGATGTTGTTCTTAGAGTTTGGTAGCTTGATAAGATGAACTCATCGATCAAGTCATTCAGAACTAATTCCCCACTGATAACCAACTTGAAAACCTAGTCAAAGAATTTGAAAGCCACCCTTGGATGGAACTGCACTCAGTTGATTCAACCTCTGAAACCACCAAGGCTGTGTAATTTGGCCCATACAAATCTCTAAAAATGAACTCAAACCTCTCAGATAGAGAAGAATAGAAATTATGCCAACTTGTGAAAGAAAACCTAGATGCATTTGCTTGGGACTACAAGGAAATGAAAGGGGTGCATCCCTCGGTGTGCAGACATCATACTTACATTAAATAAGGATGCAATCCTGTGCATCAACCCGAAAGGCAGAAAAACCCAGCCCTAAAAGACACAGTCAAGGAAGTAGTGTAGAAATTGTTGGATGCAGGTTTCATTTATCCTATATCATACAATGAATGGGTATCTCCTCTTGTCCTAGTCCTAAAGAAGAATGGAAAATGGTGAATCTGTGTTGATTATGGGGAACTCAACAAAGCCACCAAGAGGGACCGTTTCCCTTTTCCATTTATAGATCAAGTCTTGGATGGCCTTGCAAGAAATAAGTTATTTTATTTCTTAGATGGGTTCAGTGGGTATAACTAGATCCAAATTAGCCCTGATGACCAGGACAAGACTACTTTCACATGTCCTTGGGGTACCTTCGCTTACATAGTCCTACCCTTTGGGCTGTGCAATGCCCCAACTACCTTCCAAAGATTTGCCTTGATCATTTTCTTTGTTTCCATGACTCAGTTGAAATCTTCATGGATGATTTCACACCCTATTGGGATAAATTCCAGGAATCTCTCTCCAATTTGGGAAGAGTGCTAAAAAGCTGCATTGAGATGCATCTCTCCATGAGCCCAGATAAGTGTGAATTCTTGAAAAGAGTAGGAGTAGTATTGGGACACTTAATCTCCCAAGGAGGAATACAGGTGGACCCGAAAAAAGTAGCCATCATCAAAAGGGTACCGGCTCCTTAAAAGCAGAGATATGTCAGGAGCTTCTTAGGTTTAGGTAGCTACTATAAACATTTTATCAAATATTTCATCAAGTCGGCTTTGCCACTATTTGGTTTTTTGGCCAAAGACTTTGAGTTTACATGGTCCAGTCTCTGTTAAGAATATTTTGAGCTCATCAAGGGAAATTTAACTACTGACCCCATTCTCTGAGGTCCCAATTGGACTCTGCATTTCCACATTCACACAGATACATCATACAAATTTGTGGGGGAAGCCTTGGGACAGTTAGAAGACAAGTTACCTTATGTAATCTATTTCATTAGTAAGAACTTGTCCATGACCGAACTCAATTATATTGTCACAAAGAAGGAAATGTTAGCCATTGTCCATGCTTTAAACAAATTTAGACATTATATCACTGGTTATTAAACCTTTGTACACACTAACCATGCAATCATTAAATATTTAATGAACAAACAAAATTTTAATGCTAGAATAATTAGATGGTTGTTTCTATTACAAAAATTTGACCTAACCATTTTTGATAAACCTGGAAAGGAGAATGTTTTTTCAAATTTTTTATCCAAGTTAGCTCTATCTGTAAATGGATTGGATGAGTTCAGGATGCAAACACTCCTTCACACATAATTGTTTCAAGGATTTCAAAGGAAAATTTATGACATGGTTGGGACCCTAAAAAGTGGAAAAATGCTATGATAACGGCTCAGTTCAAATCAGAACCATAGATGAGGAGGGGATTCCCTTACTTTCCAATGGTTATAGGATCAAACATTACAAAAAGCCTCTATCTAGGGCTGAATTTATAAATTCCATAAACATGGAGGTGTATGTCATGGGATATTCCATAGTTTTTAGCTCCTCCCCCTCCTAGAAAAAAATGAAAAAAAAAAGAAAAGAAATAAAGAGGCATGGGTGAAAACCTTGCTGAGGTACCCAAGGCCAACTCTAGGGTTGAAAACTTTCGTGAGGCAATCCTGGAGAAAAAAACAAAAGAGAAAAAAAAACAAAAAATAAAATATCCTTGGGTGAAAACCTCCTAGAGGCACCCAAGGCATGTTTGTGCATTGAAAACCTATGTGGAGGCAATCACTTGCCTTCAGAAAAAGTAAAAGAGAAAAAAAAAAGGGGGAAAGAAACATAACGAAAAAGAGAAAGAAAATACCTATGCACTTATTTTTTCCGTTTTGCAGGTTATTGATCAAAGATGGTTTATGGATCCATAGGAGCAGTTTTTCCTCACTTCTCCCCCTCCAATTCTTATACACTCCATGAACCAATTCATCATGCACTCATTCATTCATTTCACCCCTCAAATAGGCAGTTTTTTCTCCTAACTATAATTGCTACAAGAAACTTTAGCAGCTACAGGATTCTTGTAGCACTACAGGAAACTCCTGTAAATGCTACAGGAAAATTGTTTATGGGGAAAGGAACTCTCTAAAAGATTTCTAAACTCCAAGGAGAACATGATAATTTATTTTTTACCTATTTCGACCACTCCTAACCCCTCATTTTACTCCATGCACAAGGATTCACTCTATAAACCCTATGTTGTGCCATTAGCAGCTATATCGTCTGTAACTTGGCATGAGACATCTCCCCTTAACTATACACCACTCCACTCATTCCATGACTCCATTCATAACCTCCATAAACCATTTCCCTTCATTTATCAATTTAAAGCCCCAATAAGTAAAAAAAATATTGTTATAGGAAATTGGAAAGTTTCATGTAGCAATTCTGTGTATGGCACAACAAGGCTAAAATATGAAGATAAGTTGATGAAGATGGATTCAAAATACCACTAGCAGTGATCCGGATTTATGCAGGAACGCAACAAAATAAACACATAACCATAAATACAGAGATGCAGCGGAAATAACACTTCATTTCATTAATATCAAATAACAGAAAGATGCTTACAGACATAATGGAAATAAAATAGCTAGGGTGCTGGTAGCGAATCTCTGAGAAGAGATGTGGTTGCTACAGACCTTTGAACTGAGTTACAATGAGGCTCGAGGGACTATTTATTATTGAGAAACAATGGAGAGCCCTCAACATCCCAAAAACCTAACCCTAGGAGATGAAGCGCCAAAACTATGGGCCCCGTTTGGGTAAATTGGTGTTTCAACTTCCTAGAGACGTAACTTTGGCATACTATCTCCGTTTGACGCACATGATACATCATTAGAAAGCTCTATCCGAGGACTACAACTTTTGTGACGATTTTGATGATCAAAATCACAACAAATTTCATACCCAAAAAACGTCGTTTAGGGCCTCAAAACGGCTACGGAAGTTCAGGACCCGAAAAACTGCTAAAAATAGTAAGTTATGCCAAAACTGAAAAACTGAAAGAGACAATGGTGGGGGCCCAAGTGGAATAGGTGGGTGGCCACCAATATCCACCTGGATCATTCCTCCCCCCTTAGGAAGCAATGGTCCCCATTGCGTTAAGTTCTTCCATGAGATGAGGAAATTTCTGCTGAACTTGGTCCCTGGTGAACCACTTTCCTTGGTGCAGGAGTTGGCCAGCTTTGACAACCCGATACAGTTGGATCTGCTGTTGACGAGTGTTCTTGATTTGCATATCCATGATACAATCTGTGGTGGCCTGTTCCATGCAGTCTGGGTTTAACTCTGTTGGTGTGAGTTGTTCTGCAATGTCCGAGGTGTCCAGTAGAGGTGGAAAGTAAGGACGAAGGCGATCCACATTGAAGACTGGGTGCAGACCAAGGAATGGTGGAATACTAAGCTCGAAGGCATTGTTACCTACAGCCTTGTTGATGGTGTACGGCCCGTATCGGAGCGGGCGAAGCTTGCGGTGAGGTCCAGTGAGGCGCTCCTTCTGCAAATGTAGCCACACTTTGTCGCCCACCTGGGGGTTGTGTGGCACCCGGTGTTGATCGTGTCGTTGCTTGTACTTAGCATTGGCTCTGTCCAATATGTCATGAACCTGTTGGAGGATGTGCTGAATACGCTCAATGAAGTTGTTTGCTTTGTCAGCACATGAGCCGAATCGGCTTGAGTAGTCGCAAATGGCATGGCTACGTCAATGAGACATAGTGGCTAGAATCCCAAGATCACCTGAAAAGGGCTATGGCCGGTTGAGTTGTGTGGAGAGCCCAGTTATAACTGTGTTGTACATAGGGAAGGCTCTCGTCCCATGTGCGTGGATGCTTTGAGTTGTTTGAATTGTACATGCGCAGAATGTGTACAATCATTCTATTGACGACCTCTGTCTGGCCATCTGTTTGGGGATGGAAAGCCGTGGACTTGGTGAGCTTGGTATCCAACATCGACCAGAGGCTGGACCAAAATGTGCTGAGGAACCTGCTATCCCGATCTGATATGATAGACTGTGGGATCCCAAAGTGCACCCACACCCGTTCAAAGAAGAGTTTAGCAGTGGCTTCTGCTGTGATATTCTTCTTGCAGGCCGCCATAATGGCCATCTTCGAGAATCTGTCGACGACCACAAAAACACAGTCATTTCCCTGCTTAGTAGAAGGCAGGCCCGACATGTAATCCATGGAGATGGATTCCCAAGGTCGACTAGGGGTAGGTAGAGGAGTATATAGGCCTTGCTTCTTGATAGTCGGTTTGGCAATGGCACAAGCAGTGCAGGATCTGATGTGCTTCTCGACATCCTTTCGAAGGTTCGGCCAATAGAAATACTTCTGTAGTATTGCTACCGTTTTCTCGACCCCGAAATGCCCAGCGACTCGACTGTAGTGTGCTTCCCATATCATCTTGGCACGCTCGCTTGAAGGAACACAAAGGTGTCCCAGGTGACATAAAAGTGCATCTTGGAGGTGAAAATTTGGAACTTGTGTGCCCCCAAGAGTGCCTTGTAAGTGTGGCCGAATTCTGGGTCACTCTCATAGAGAAGCGGCCAATCAGAAGTCTCGTGCCCACAAGAGTTGAGCACGGTGGTGAGCGCCACGATCGGTGGTCGGCTGAGGCAGTCTGCAACATTATTGGTGCTACTCTTCTTGTACTTGATGTTCAAATGAAACTGTTGCAGATATGTGGACCACTTCTGATGGCGATCATTCTGCAACTTCCCTTGTGTCTGTATGAACTGCAGGGGCCGGTGGTCCGTGTGGATGATTGTTTCCTTCCCCAAAATGTAATGCTTCCATTGTCGACAGGCTTGCACAATGGAATACATTTCTTTGTCATAGGTGGGATACTTGCGAACTGTCTCAGACAATGTCTCACTGTGATATGCCACTGGATGTCCCCGTTGAGTAAGAACTGCCCCAATAGCATAGTCAGAGGCATCTGTCTCGATCTCAAATGGCTGCTGCAAGTCTGGTAAGGTGAGCACTGGGGCAGAACAGAGGCGATTTTTCAATTCTTTGAACACCTTCTGTTGAGGTTCCGACCAAAATAATTTTTCTCTCACTCCTCCTTTGGTGACTTAACTCAAGGGCCAAGTGATATGAGAGAATCCCAACACGAATCTACTGTAGAAATTAGCAAGACCCAGAAAGCTGCGAAGCTTTGTTATAGTAGTCGGGGTTGGCCAATCCCGAATGACTTGGATCTTGGCTGGATCCACATGCACCCCCCTTTCATCAATAATGTATCCCAGATATTGAACCTGGGTCATGCCAAACGTGCACTTCTCCAAATTGGCACACAACTTGTGTTGCCGCGGTGTTTGGAGGACTTGTCGGATGTGATGAAGGTGCTCTTCCCAAGTCTTGCTGAAGATCAGAATGTCATCCAAGTAAACCACTACGAATGAGTTGGTGAATGGCCGCAAGATGTCGTCCATCATCCTCATGAAGGTTGCGGGAGCATTCGTCAACCCGAAAGGCATGACCAGCCATTCAAAAAGGCCTTCCTTAGCTTTGGAGGCAGTCTTCCACACATCAGAGGGTTCAATTGGTACCTGGTGATACCCAGACTTCAGGTCGATCTTACTGAAATATTTTGCACCTTGGAGTTGGTCCAGAATGTCATCAATCCGTGGGATTGGGTACCTATTCCGGACAGTGATCTTGTTCAGCGCCCGATAGTCAATACAGAGTCTCCACGTCCCATCCTTCTTCTGTACCAACACGATCGGGCTCCCACAAGGCGATGAACTTGGTCTAATGTGACCTTTCTGCAACAGCTCCTGAATCTGCCTCTTGATTTCATCATTTTCCAGAACAGAGCGTCGATAGATCGGTCCATTGGGTAGTGGCGCACCTGGGGTCAGATCAATCGGGTGCTTGACCTGGCAGTGCAGAGGAACCCCTGTGGGTGAGGTGAAGATGTCCCCGTACTTCTCCACGACCTTATCCATTTGTTGTTGTCGTGCAGAGGGGCCCTGTCTGGAGGTCGTGGCCATAGTCTTCTTCTTGCCCTGGGGGCGGATCATCAGGAAAACGAATTTCCTGGTTTGGGAAATGAGCTTACTGCATTGTTTTGCAGTAACCAAAGAGATAGTCGTAGGAGGTGGTACCTCTGGTATCCTGTACAACTTATTTCCCAAAGTAATAATAACAGCACGAGGTCGAGACTCATACACAGCATGACGCTTCCACAAGTATGGTTGTCCTAATAATACATCAGAAACATCAATAAGAGCAACGTCACATAATACCTCATCCGTGAAGGGCTTGATGCTATAGGGAAGGCGACACTGCCAGCTGACGCGGAGATCTCGTCCTTGGTGAAGCCACCCGATGGTGTATGGATGTGGGTGAGCTGTGGTCGGCAAGCCCAACCGCTTCACGGCGTCTGCTGAAATGAGGTTCTTTTTGCTCCCATTGTCGACAATGAACTGTACAGGGGAGCCCTTTACCCACATCTGGGAGTGGAAGAGACGTTCCTCCTCCTCTGGATCTTCCGGTTCCTCCTTCCGGACCTTTGTAGTGGCAACAGTGGCGTTGGGCTCCGCATCAATAATCTGTTTCCCTTTTTCATTCCCCTTTTCAGGTTCTGATTCGGAGTCAGAGCATGCATCTGACTCAGAAGCCCTCATCTCGGCCACTAGCGACTGCTTGGCCCGACACTCACTTGTGTTATGAGTGGAGCTCTTATGGAACTCACACCACTTTCCCGTGTCCTTCTTTGGCTTTACGGTGTTGTTCTTTTCTTGTGGCTTTGACGGGTTGTCTTTAGCCGCCATGCTCTATCCTTTGTTCTGCGGTTTGGAAGCACCTTTTCCTTGCTTTTGATTCACAGATCCAAAGTCTCGCTTCTTCTGTTTGAATTTCTGCTCAATCTTGGCAGCATACCGGTATGCCGTACCAAGCGAGGAGATGTCGAGGAACTCCATTTCTTCCTGAATGTATCTGTGCAGACAGCTGCGATACTTTAGCACCAAATTTTTCTCTGAATCTTTGATACCCAACTTTGTGCGCAGGGTATGGAACAGATTCGTCAGCTCGTGCACATCTTGATCCCTTTGTTGTCGCAGCGTGGTCCATTGTATGTACTTGTCCTCATAGCTCCTCACGGGATAGTACTGTTCCTTGACGGCGTCTCGGAAAGAATTCCAAGTTGGTACGGCCGAGAACAGAGAGGGTTCTGTCTGGTCCTTGTTCTCACAGTAGGTTTCCCACCAGTCCTTAACATGGGGGGTAGCTTTGAGGAGTGCAAAAATAATCTTCTTCCGGTCTGAAAAGTCATGAACAGAGAAATATCCCTCTAATAGATTCAACCATCTATCTACGGCATCTGCGTCTATTTGACCCTCAAATATGGGAATGTCAAAATTTACTTGTACCTTAAAGGGAGTCGTAACTCCAGAGTGGCTACTGGATGCAGATGCGCCGCCGGTGGGCAGCCGTTGAAGGATCTGAGCGAAGCTATCCATCATCGCGTTCCTTTGTTTTTCGAGGGCCTCCTCGAGCAATATTTTGATAGGATCTCCTGCTCCCTCATCTTTCTTTTCGTCCCCCATGGGCGTCCGTCGAGGTTTACGAGGTTGATCTTGCAAAGGTTCCACCAGATCAAGCCCTAGCTCCTTATACCCTGACCTCGTTGGGGACATGCAAAGAAGGATCGAGAAAAAGCAGACCGCTCTGATACCACTGATCCGGATTTATGCAGGAACGCAACAGAATAAACACATAACCATAAATACAAATATGCAGCAGAAATAACACTTCATTTCATTAATATCAAAGAACTGAAATTTGCTTACAGACAGAATGGAAATAAAACTAGCTAGGGCACTGGTAGCTATCTCTGAGAAGAGATGTGGCGGCTACAGGCCTCTGAACCGAGTTACAATGAGGCTCGAGGGCCTATTTATTATTGAGAAACAATGGAGAACCCTCAACATCCCAAAAACCTAACCCTAGGAGATGAAGCGCCAAAACTATGGGCCCCGTTTGGGTAAATTGGTGTTTCAACTTCCCAGGGACGCAACTTTGGCATACTTTCTCCGTTTGACGCACATGATACATCATTAGAAAGCTCTATCCAAGGACTACAACTTTTGTGATGATTTGATGATCAAATCGCAACAAATTTCATACCCAAAAAACTCGTTTAGGGCCTCAAAACGGCTCCGGAAGTTCAGGACCCGAAAAACTGCTAAAAATAGTAAGTTATGCCAAAACTGAAAAACTGAAAGAGACAATGGTGGGGGCCCAAGTGGAATAGGCGGGTGGCCACCAATATCCACCTGGATCAAGCAGAATCCAAGAGAGCGATAACACCAACCAAGGCACCTGATGACCTCCATGCATCACCTCCAAGAAGAAAAAGAAAATAAAGGGTTAAGTAGCTCACTCATAAAACAAGCAGCTCACTTAGAAAAAACATTGTTCACTCAGAAAATAAAATAAAAATAAAAATATAGCAAGAGAAAGATCATGTTTGCAACCACAAACTATATCTCCTTGCACCAAATCATTATGCACCACACCACTAGCAGGCAGGCTTAGGTATGTCCCTTCAGCTCTAGGCTATGGACTCATAATGACAAAAATAGTTTAATGTCGAGGTTTACAAACTTAAAAGGAAAAAAAAGGTGGCTAGTTAACTTGTCCACCTTCGTAAAGTTAAACTAAATGAAAAGTGAAGAGTACATGCCACCTAGGGAATTCAAATCAATTAAGGGGGAGTGAAAAAGGACGAGGAGGTGATTCCGAGGCTAGAGAAATAATTAACTGGAGTGGGACCAACAGTCTCAAAGAGGAAAACGCGTTCTAAGTACGAGTGAGCACTCCACTCCAAATTTGGTTAAAAATACCATAAAGGTAAGTTTTTCCTCATTATATCAACTTCACTGAGCATTTTGAGAGAAGTGGGAGAAAAATAAGCCAGAGGATCCATTAGGGAGAGAAGCATTGAAGTCTGAGATTGCATGCACCATCATGCTACAGGAAACAGTGAAGTGCAACATGCAACTCCACAGGAAGATAAACAAGGATACCAAGGGAAAAACAAATTCACCTTTGGGTGAAATTTATACCTAAGGCTACCATGTCCCAAGAAAAAACACCAGAGGACAGAGGTAAGTGGTTTCCACCTTCAAAAATTACGATTTCTCCATGCAATTTACACATATTCAGTTATAATTTCGTAATTAAATTGTGAAAATTTTAATTTTTTGAGACCATAATCTCAAAGAGCTCTTCACAAGCCACTCTCAAACAAAAAACCATCTTACCACCTTCCTATCGTGACAATAAAAATGGGAGGGGGATTTTAACATAAGGGTTTTGATCAGGAGATAGATCGAGAGTTTGTAGTGGCTCATCAATCACACTTAGAGGAGAGAGCCACCACTGTGGTTAGGGGCCTATCCATCACACCTTCACCTGAACTAATCAGCAGAGTCACAACTTTTCCCTTAGGATTTAAGTGGGTTAAAGAAAGGATGCCATGCATTGTAGCCAAGAAAAGCTTCTTTCTGCAAGGAGAAGAATACATTGAGGAAAAGAATAAAGTGAGGAGACAAAACCTTCCATAACCCAAGGATGAAGTAGCCTTCCTGTTGGAAATACCGAGGGGGGGGGTGAACCAATATTCCTTTCAATTAGAGAATTAGTTAATCTTCAATTATTATCAGTGTTTGTACAATGATAGCAGCAAACAAGAGGAACACAAATGCACATAGTTATTAAGATGGAAACCCACTCTGGGACAAAAACCACCTAATGCTTTTCTAATAATTATTTAATATTCAACTCCAATTGAAAATAAAGCTCCAACTTTGTAGAGTCTAGAAAAGAATTCTTCTCGAGCTCCCACTAAATGGATGCTCAAACGCCCGATATTCTTCAGTAGTCAACTGAATGGATGCCCCAACACTCAATGAGCTACAACTCACCCTAGCACCACCTTACCACCCTATAGAAGAATAAAATAAGAATGGACTCCCGTACCAGGGAAAATGGTCCACTTTACAATGATATAGAATGATGTAGAAGAAGAATATATACTATACCATAACCCCAAATTTGACACAACCACCTAATGATGATCCTAGACCTCCCAACACTGCCTCTTCAACCCTTGGTAGATAGACACTAGTACAAATTTTACAATAATGTATTTACAATGACTTAGTACAATGATACCTTTACAATGATTGTATGTAGTGTTACCCACTTGAAGACTTGATAGGATGAAATTATTTCTGTGGTTATGCACCTTGGTTGATGCTCTTTTCATGCTACCCTCTACTGCACCTTTCTTTTCTTTTCTGCCCAAGAAAGTTTGGTCCTTGACAACACATGATCTAGCTTTTTCTTTGTCTTCTAGGAGCTCGACATTGAATCTGGTGTATCTCTGTTATTTTAGATCCTCAATATCTGATTTTCAGTCTTGTATTAGTCCTCTAATTCTTCTTTCCAATGCCATGGGTTTGATCCAATTTGGATTCTTCAAGAGAGAGTTATACCCAATCTCTTACAATGCCCTAATTATGGATTGTTTCAGTAGAGAGCGCTTGTACGGCATGCCACGTGTCATTGTTTCTTCATTTGGCTCTAAAAGTGATAGAGAGAAAACTAAATAATGTGCACTATCTATCAATTTTTATGGAATTTCAATCCGATACTCAGAGAGAGAGTTATGACGATTTTACCAAGGTCACTTCCTTGAGATGAATTTCAGGAGCCTGTAAAAACCCTGAATTCCATAGATCATATCTCCAAAAATATTATGCACCTTGATCTGAAATTTTTACAGCAGCTTCCTTAGGATTTCAGCTTCGCCTCATAAATATTTCAGCTTCTGAACCTTCGTAGAAAAAAAGTTAGAGAAAAAATTCCACGAAGACCTGTTTCAGATGGTGAAATCCCTTATGTAAGGAGGAAATGAGGATCACAATTTATATAAATGCTTAAGTTGAGAGGGCCTTCAACAAGTGAACGTGGGAGGGATTTTAGGAGCTTAAAAAATATTAGTTATGAATTTTCAATGACCCATCCCCCAAACCCATGAGGTTTTATCCCACTCACTGGGGGTACAAACTTCAAACATGAATATCTCTCAAACCGTGAATAATTACATGGCGTGCAATATATCAACGGAAACATCTTGACAAGTAGAAACCATAAAAATCATTATTGACCTAGAATATATTAATTTGGTAGGTCAAAATTCCCATGCAATATTGGGTTAACCCCTTGTGCTTCTTGGGTTGACATCAATGACAACCATTGATCAACAATCTCCCCCTTTGGCATTGATGGCAGCACAAGTACTCCCCCTACGATCATGACACCTCTTCCTACAACATTCTCTCCCCCTTTGACATCAATGACAAAGGGTAACTCCCCCTAAAACACAACCATCCTATGGACCTGTACACACTTCCACTCCCCCTGATGCACAACCGTCCTGTAGACCTGTAATCTAATTAGAACTTGGGAGAATCCCAAGCTTTTGACAAAGATATTCAAATGCTTCACGAGGTAAGGGTTTAGTGAAGATATCAGCAATTTGTTCTTTTTTACAAACATACTCATGTTTGATATTCTTTTCAGCAAATTTTTCTCTAAAAAAATGATATTTGATCAGAATGCATTTTGATTTTGAATGTATGATAGGATTCTTGGAGATGTTGATGGCACTAGTGTTGTCACCAACTATGGGAATAGGCTCACTAATTTGTACTTGAAGATCTTGCAAAGTTTGTTTCATCCAAAGGACTTGAGTACAACATGATGTTGCTGTAATGTATTCTGCTTCCACTGTAGATAACTAGATTGGAGTTTTCTTTTTGCTAAACCATGATACGAGACAACCACCTAGATAGAATGCTGCTCCACTAGTACTCTTACGATCATCAATGCTTCCTACCCAATCTGCATCTGTAAAGGCTTGAATAATGACATTGTTACCCTTGGGATACCACAATACATATTCTTCTGTGCCCTTTAGATATCAAAGAATTCTTTTGACGGAAATAATATGTGATTCTTTTGGTGCTGCTTGGAAGCTTGCTACTTGTCCAACTTCTTGCATAACATTTGGCTGAGAAGCTGTTATATATAGAAGACTACCAATCATATATCCATACAACCTCTGATCCACATCCTTAGATGAGTCATCTATGCTCAATTTGCAACCTGTTACAATTGGAGTAAGGATGGGTTTGCAATCTTCCATTTTAAATTGCTTGAGCATTTCCTTGATGTACTTGGCTTGACATATAAATATTCCTTTCTCTTGCTGAGATATTTGAAGCCCTAAGAAGTATGTCAGCTCACGAAGTAAAGACATCTCGAAATCACTTTGCATCTTTGTAGCAAACTTCTTACTTATTCAATTATCATTGCTACCAATTATTGTATCATCCTCTTTAGCTATTAGACATGCTTTAGTTGCTTCATCCATAACATATATGTCGTTTTAAGCTTGACTTTGTTGTAGCCACAATTTCACCAAACATGCCTTTCCTGATTTCCCATTTTGTGGAGTTGAATAGTATTTTGTCCAACACTGAGCAGATTGTGATTCATGTTTTCAACCAATTGAACATTCTTGGCTAGAGCATCTTTTCTTCCGAGAGTGACAGTACCTAATCCTATAACATTTGAAGATCCATCATTTCCAAAGGACACGGTTCCATCCTTCTTCTCTTTCATAGATACAAATTTATTTCTATCTCGAGTCATATGCATTGAGCAACTGCTATCAACATACCACACGTATTTGTTCTTTTGAGCCTTGAAAGCGAGAGCACAATTATCATTCTTCTTCTTCTTCCATGTTCGTTCATTCTGTGGCTTCAAAGATTCTTCTGGAGGATTTTCAAGTTTGCATTCTTTGGCTATGTCTCCAAGGTTTCAACATTTGTAACATTCAATATTATTTATTAAATGTTCAAATCTATTGATGTTTCGCTGAGCCCTGGGAGGTTCATATTTGACAGACCTCCTGGAATTGTATTCGTTCCTAGGGTACGTGCAACATTCTACAACTTTATGACCAAATTTTCCACATGAATAATAGTAGCCATAAAAAATATGTTGGTACCTGGATGGAAATTTTCGTCGAGGAATTGTCTTCCAAGTTTTTTCTTGCGAATCTTATCCAATGAAGTCTACATGCATGTCAGATCTCATAGGTTCATTGTATTTTTTTTTATAATGTCCTGCTTCTTCTTCTTTGTAACCGATGCCAGTTTTGTCGTTGTAAGATCGTTGATTGTTGATGAGTTCTTCCAATTCCCTTGAGCTGTTGGCATAGTTTTGGATAGTTTTTCCTTTCTTCACTTCCTCATGCAGCGAGACTACTTCAGCTTCTAACTCTTCCCTTTCTTGGTTGCTTTCTTCCAACCTCTTTTGAAGTGACTCTTCAATGCATTTATGTTCTTCAAACTCAATTTTGAGACCTTGAACTTGTTCTTCAAGATTATTGGAACAGATCTTCTTTGCCTTGAGATCTTTTATAAGCTTGATTGCTTCCTCATAAAATTCTTCTATGGTCCATCCTTCTTCTTCATTGTTTGATACCTTTTGTTTATTGTGCTTGGGGTTATTGTGCTTGGCCATAAACAATACTCTCTCATTGGCTTCTTCTTCACTATCATTTTCTTCATCGGATGATGAGCTATCTTCTTTAGACAGAAAGTTCCTTTTGGATCCTTGCTTGTTGAATTTCTTAAAGCCTTTCTTTTCTTTTGAGTTGCCATTACTTCTGTTTGGAAATTTTGCTACAAAATGCCCAACCTCATTATAGCTGAAACATATCAATGGAATTTTACCTTTGAATTGTCCCTTACCAATTTTTAGTTTTCTTGTGAAGTAAGCATATTCTCCATCTGAAATACCTTCTTCATCATCTCCCTTTTCTTCACACTTGTAGGTGCATGTCTTTTCAATTGAAGGTTGTTTATCCTTATTGGTTTTCTTAGATGCAATGAACGCAATTTCTAGATGCGAAGTACCCTCTTCTTCATCAAGTCTCATTTCATATGCTATGAGAACTCCATGTAATTCCTCTTTGCTAAGTTTGTCCAGATTTGCACTATATTCTAAGACCGATACCTTTGGGTTGAATCTCCCTGGTAACGTTCTAAGAATCTTCCGTATAATAGTCTTCTCATCAACTGGCTCTCCCAATCCTTCTAGAGTATTGGTTATTTCATCAACGTATTGGAAGTATGCAACAATGTTGCAATCTTCTTTCATTCTGAGTTGCTCAAATTTTGCTCTATAGATTTGAAGCTTGGCTTCTTTGACATTTGAGTCACCTGCATATATATTCTCAAGCTTGTCCCATACATTTTTGGCAGTTTTACAACCCAACACCTTATGATAAGCAGATTCAATAAGTACACTGATAATAATATTCTTTTCTTTTGCATTATTTACCAAATTCTTCTTACCTTGTTCATCCGTAGTTGATGTAAATCCATTTTGAACAGTGTCTCATACTTCATAACCTTGCGCCAAGAGATAGACCTCCATTCTTCCTTTCTAGAGTGCATAATTATTTTCATTGAATAGAGGTACACCATTCTTGGTATGCTCCACGAACTCCTTCTAGCTGTTAAACTGTTATTGAAGGAACCAAGCTCTGATACCAATTGTTGGAAATACTAAGAGGAGGAGGGGGGGGGGTGAATAAGTATTCCTTTCAATTAGAGAATTAGTTAATATTCAATTATTATTAGTGTTTGTAGAATGATAACAGCAAACAAGAGGAACACAAATGCACATAGTTTTTAAGGTGGAAACCCACTCCGGGACAAAAACCACCTAATGCTTTTCTAATAATTATTTAATATTCAACTCCAATTGAAAATAAAGCTCCAACTTCCTAGAATATAGAAAATCATTCTTCTCCAGCTCCCACTGGATGGACACTCCAATGCCCGAGATTCTTTAGTAGTCAACTGAATGGATGCCCCAACACCCAATGAGCTACAACTCACCCTAGCACCACCCTACCACCCTATAGAAGAGTAAAATAAGAATGGACTCCCGTACCAGGGAAAATGGTCCACTTTACAATGATATAGAATGATGTAGAAGAAGAATATATACTAGACCATAACCCCAACTTTGACACAACCACCTAATGATGATCCTAGACCTCCCAACACTGCCTCTTCAACCCTTGGTAAATAGACACTAGTACAATTTTTACAATAATGTATTTACAATGACTTAGTACAATGATAGCTTTACAATGATTGTATGCAGTGCTGCCCACTTGAAGAATTCATAGGATGAAATTTTTGCTGCTGTTATGCACCTTGGTTGATGTTATTTTCATGCTACCCTCTGCTGCACCTTGCTTTGCTTTGCTGCCCTAGAAAGTCTAGTCCTTGACAACACATCATCTAGCTTTTTCTTTGTCTTCTAGGAGCTCGATATTGAATCTGGTGTATCTCTGTTATTTCAGATCCTCAATAGCTGATTTTTGGTCCTATAGTATTCCTCTGAGTCGTCTTTCCAATGCCACAAGTCTGATCCAATTTTGATTCTTCAAGAGAGAGTTATATCCAATCTCTCACAATGCCCTAATTATGGACTGTTTCAGTAAAGCGCACTTGTACGACATGCCACGTGTCACTGTTTCTTCATTTGGCTCTGAAATTGATAGAGACAAAATTAAAAATCATGCACTATCTATGAAATTTTACGGAATTTCAATCCGATACTTAGAGAGAGAGTTATGACGATTTTACCAAGGTCACTTCTTTGAGATGAATTTTAGGAGCCTGCATAAACCCTGACTTCCTCAGATCATATCTCAAAAAATATTGCGCACCTTGATCTAAAAGTTTTACAGTAGCTTCCTCAGGATTTCTGCTTCACCTCTTAAAAATTTTAGCTTCTGAAACTTCGTAGAAAAAAATTTAGAGGAAAAATTCCACGAAGACCTGTTTCAAATGGCGAAATCCCATACATAAGGAGGAAATGAGGATCAAAATTTATATAAATGCTTAAGTTGATAGGGGCTTCAACAAGTGAACGTGGGAGGTATTTTAGGAGCTTAAAAAATATGAATTATGAGTTTTCAATGACCCATGCCCCAACCCCATGGGGTTTTAGCCCACTCGCTGGGGGTACAAACTTCAAACATGAATATCTCTCAAACCATGAAGAATTACATGGCGTGGAATATATCAACGGAAACATCTTGACAAGTAGAAACCATCAAAAGCATTATTGACCCGGAATGTATTAATTTGGTAGGTAAAAATTCCCATGCAATATTTGGTTAACCCCTGGTGCTGCTTGGGTTGACATCAATGACAACCGCTGATCAACACTTCCATATCATGAAACTCATTTACTTTGAAGGTAGACTTAGTGTAGTCTATGGGTACCATTTCATGTTGTTGAATAAGATTAGGTTTGAAGGAGAAATCCCTATAGAACAAAGATTGAGCATCGCCCTCATTTCCTCTTGAACTCAATAATAGACATGAGAAAAAAGGTGAGGGAAAGGAAATACCAACATTTGGTTCACCATGGCCTTATACAACTAATAGTGAGTGATGCTTTGAGAAGATTAAAACTCCCTGTGTCTTGGTCCTCATTCATATACATGGATAGGGGAGCCTTCATAGCCACCCAAACAGGACAAACCTTTGGCTCTAGTCTTAGAGAGAGGGAGGTAGAAGAAGAAGAGGAGGAGGCTGAAGGTGAGGAAGAAAAAGAAGAAATGGAGGTTTAAATAGAAAACACACATACATTAGAAACAAATAAAGAAGAGATTGAGGGGAATAAGGAAGAAAATACAGAGGTGAAGAAAAGATTGGACCATATGCTAGGCAGTGATACCTCCCCTCATAACACCAAAATATCACCACACATAACAGATCAGGAAGTGGTTGCTACCCTAGCCACTTTGAGCACACTAGTGAAAATAAATAGGAAGAGCCAAACACCCATGTATTCCAATACTAGGAAGAGTCAAAGGGTGACACAAAGGAAACCACAAACTCCAACTAAAATCCCTATTTCCATTGAGAAGTCACCCAAGAAATATGATGAAATAAGGATAGAATAAGGAAAGGTTCAAGAGGTCACCTCACATGTGAGGACCCCTGTGACCTACATAAGAATACATTCAACACAGTTGGCATCCCATACACATCTAAAAACCCCCACAGACCCTCAAAAGAGATAAGAGAAAAAGGAAAAACAAGCAAGAGAGGGTCTTCATTAGGAAAAACAAAGTTTGCTACAGGAAACTTCTACTTTGCTACACGAAACTCCAACAGACCTAGAATCAGAGAAAGAAACCTTGGATGTGAGAAAAAATACAAACATGGATGGGCAGGAGGCCCAAGAAGTTGAGGAAAATGCACAAGATGAAGGGCAAGATGAAAAAGGTGGGGAATATAAATATAACAAGGAGGAGCCTACCTCACCAAAAAATGGCCTCAAAGATGTATCAGTAGTGTCACACCCTAGCCCTTAGCTAGATATCAGCTCCTATTGTACATTTATTGAAGGGAAAAAATTGATTACTCATAAATTTACAGTACCTTTACTCTATCAGTTGGAAGAGGAGAGGGCACATAATCATCAATGGATGAATATTGCTACAACCAAAGGTGTGCATGACATATCGGTCATGGAGGAAAAAGTGACTAGGTTGGGAAAGAATTTTTCTCTTGCTAGGCTCACAGAATCCATTTTGAAAGTGCAGCTTTAGAAGGCCCAAATAGAGAATGCAATATTGCAGGAGAAGCTTCAACAAAAATAGAAACAAATGGACACCATGGCAGATTTGTGAATGGATTCCATCCAACATAGTGTTGGGTGCAGGAATTGCACTTAAGAAAACTCCTCAACACTTAATTGTCAAATGGGGGTTCGTAAAATTAGAGATGAAGCACAGGCAATGCCAAAAGTGGTATGAAATTTTCCTATTTTATATTCCTACTTTTCAATTAAAATCTTGTAGAATCAAATAAAAAGTCTCAAGGGAAATTAACACCAAAGCAGTTCTAGTGCTGGAATGTAAAAGAATGCATCTGCAGAAAAATTAAATAAAGGAACATTCACACTGATTTTTATCAATCTTAACTGTTGAATGAAATCCTATGTTTATCTCTAGTAGAGGTACTTAGCAGTTTCAACAAGTGTGCCCTTAAGATAGCCTACCTTCTAATGATTTTCATTCTCACATGGGTCGTTCCTGCGATACTACAATCTACTGGCACTAGTGTAGGAACAGGACCCCATATGAAAAGTATACTTTTTCCTTTTACTGAATACTTATGTCTTCGTGTAGGGGCTCAAAGCCAAAAGGCTTAGAGTTCTCTGTTCCTGTAACAAGACACTAGTTTTTGTATGGGAAGAGAGCTTCCTACACCAAGTTATTGATTTCGAGAAAATAAATAAGTGTGTTAACTATAAAATAAATTGTGAATGTAAGAAGAATTTGGAAATCATTTGCACACAAAAGGAAACTCTTTTAATTAACTGAGCCTTGAAAAATTTAAATAAACAACTGAAATAAAAACAAGCTTTGAAAACTTAAAGCAAATCAATTTATGTCAAACGTACTTTGCATGAAATCATATCCTTCTTTAGAAAATAAAGTCCACTCTATTAACTTAAATAACTTTCAATAATTTTCCTAGAAACTGTAAGGTGCATAAATAACTCAAGACCATGCAACAACGTTTTCGTGCATTTTATGAAGTCATCTTTAATTGTTTTAGGAATTTAACTTTCAATATTGGAGACACTTCCGTTTTATGTCAATACTATTTGCAAAAATAAATTAAATCACGTAAAGGAAAAGAATGAAATGCTTGCATTAGAATGAACTATGTAAAAACACAGTACATAAACCAACATGCATTGGTGCAAAATCAGACTTCCTGCTCGATCGAGGCAAAAGAAATCTTGAAAAGGAAATTGCAGAAATAAATGAAATGAAATTAACTTTCACACAAATGGATTCATTCACACCTTTAAATAAGCTTAAATTCATGTGCAAGAAAAGGAATTTAACTCAAGCCACACTTCTGCAATTAAATAATTTAACACGCCTTTGAAACAACGAAAAAGAAATGGGTAAATGAGCTAGGTTGGCTAGACCCTAGCCAATCCAGCTCATTTCCCTGTTAATTAATAGAATCTTTAACAGTTAAATCAATGCATCAAATAAAAATTTAAACACAGGATGAATGAAACATGGCACAACCTCATTCTATTAATTCAATTCAGTAAATAACATAATAGATCCAAGTCCAGCCAAGAACTTGGGTGACAACAAAATTACAGACCAGAATTGCTATCAACTGCTATTGTTAACCTATTCCTACCTATAGATTTAATTATATACAGTCCTCGGCTCATGGCCATAACAAATCTCCACGGCCATTTCCCAAATCATGCCTCTCGGCTGAACTGGCTACCAAACAACTTTACAAAATTAAGTCTTTCGGCTATATCAAGATGCCAACAAAACACTGGCCATGGACTATATCTTCAACATAATATTTGACAATCCTCCAATTCAATTTGATATCCGGATATTTGCAACTAATCTGAGCGATGTGGCAAGGTTTCCTTGTGGCATGAATGAAATTTTGTGGAGATCTCAAGACAGGCATTTTACAGCGAAGGTGCAGGAAGATTCCTACACTAGATCAAGCTACATTACGATTAATAACTTAACCTTATCAAATACTTATAGGAAGTAAACATGAGTTTCAAGATGTTACTAAAGGCATGGAATCTATTAAAAATAATTAATTAAACACCTAATAAATCCTAAACATGAATAATGAAGCATTTGTGGAAATAGGTAGCTTTCCTTGGACTAGTGCAATATATAAGTGCTTTAAGGAGGTGAAACAGAGGTAGAAGGTTGGGATTTCATGATGGGAAAAGGGTGAAAATAGGACATTTTGGGACACCAACATCCTCCCATCCCTAAACTGTTGTGTGTCCTCACACAACCTTTACTTGTCTGTAAAAAATCTTCAAAATGGGGGCCATCTTCAATCCTGCACTTGAATGTTAATTCCTGTTGTTACCACCTTTGGCTTCTTTTCTCGGGAATCCTTTAGATTCTTAGTCAGCTTCTTAAGGTTCTTGTAGCATTTGGAAGCTTGGTACATCCATACCTTTACTTCATGTTTCTTCTTCTTAACCTCTGCAACAAACTCTACCATACAATGATGTTGTCAATTTCTCTCTTTCATCACCTGGTTGAGCGCCTCCAAATCATGGATTTTCTATTCCAAGTCTACTACCTGAGTGCTGAGGTAGAGGGTAGAGGTTTGTGCGTTTGAATCACCGGGTGGAAGCACCTTCTAGCAATGGATTCGAGGCATGTACCATCATCTCCAATATCAAAATGATCTTGGTTGTCCAGTGTCTACATCAAGCTAACAAAAGCTTATGTGCCAGGAATTTTTGTGGCATCGAGGGTTTCAGAATCCTCCATGTATATTGTAGTAGGGGCTTCAGTACCCTGCACTTTTAAATTCTTAAGGGCTTTAGTACCCTGTTCTCCAACTCATAGGGGGTTTTGACACCATGTTCATCCAATTCATCAGGGCCTTTACCCTTTTCATTCAAATCGTCAGCAGGGGTTTAGGCTCCTATTCATAAAAATTATCGAGGGGGTATTCATACTGCGCCACATCATCTTCTGGACCCTCTAGAAGATCCTGACTTGTACTCAAGGTTGCTTTCTTTTGCCTCAGTTTTTGAATGAAATCCGACAAAATGATGTCGTCTTCTCTTTCTTCATGCTCTTCACTTACCACGGTGTGGGTTGCCGTGTCCGCAAGGACTGAGAAATTATGATCTTCGAAGGAAGCTTGAGGTGACTCATCTATAAGAATCGGGGAGCTCGACCAAGAAGAAACCTTCTTCTTGGTTGAGGTCCTGGTCACCTTCATTTTTTCCAAGGACAGGGTTCCTTCGTCAACCTTCTCCTCTGCCTATACTCATCAAATTTTATTATTTTTCTTGGTAGGGGTAGGGGTTTCTGCCTTCTGCTTCTTCCCTTCACTCGTCCTGACAGAATTTCTTGCACTCTTCCCAATGGATTTTCTTGTGAAAAATTGCTTTAAAAATGTTGCCCAGGCTATATCTTCAACCTCCAATTCCTTCTTGACCAAAATCGCAATAAGCCCATGGTGGTAAACTCTATACTCAGCCTGGCTTGCATTCTCATTTTGCACTCCTTTTTCCATCTTCTCCAAACTCTGGAGAGATAATGCGTGAAATTAATGTGCTTTTCGGACTCAAAATGTAGAAACAGTCGAAAGTGATACACAAATGTAAGGGAATATTGTCCCTCATAGGCTTGGAACTTCTGTAAAATGTAGAGAAGGTCTCGCCACTTACCAAGTTGGGCGCTGCGTGGAATTACCTTCTTCCAATCGACCTTCATTTTTCTGTCAACCATGAAGTGATGCCACAACTTCTTTTCAATCCTTTCATTCTTAAAACATTGTTCCACTGTGTTTGAAAGTCCCATGGTTTGCGCTATGGAATCCTTCGTAAATTTGAACTCCATGGAACCAACCTTAACCCGGCCATCCTCAAATGTTTTCGCGAACTGCAGGGCCATGGCCACATCATATCCATCAAAATTCTACAAGAATGGGAGGAATCTCGATTCTTACAATAGTGCAAGATTGTTCCTGTACTCCATGGTTTGTTCAATTTCCTTCAAGGATGTTGGCTCACTTCTCACGGGTGCCATCCTACTCGAATTCTCCTCAATTCCCTATCACAGTCTTAGAATGATTTCACATGGTAAAGAGACAAATATCTGTTGAGAATTTTATGGCAGAGACCTGGTCGTCCACCGCCCGATTAATTCCTTCCATCCAATCATTGTTAATCATTACAAATGGCCCTTCAAAATGGATGTTGACGCGTACCACTCTCCCATAGGCGAGCGAGAATGATTGGAGGAAGCGAAGGCATTTGCGGCGACCGTGTAATGGTCAGATGATCAGGTTATGAGGTAATGGTTATGATGAATGAGTAATGGAAAGTATTTTCGGAAGGGGTAATCATAGGGTTACAGAGAGTGTGTACTATTCCACATTATATCCATGATTCAGTTAAGATGTACTTTTTCATTCATTAAAAAGACTAGATTTCCAAACCCAAACATCTTTCACTTTAATAATTTATTCCTTACTAATAAATGATAACACAAAGTAGTAATCAAAATGGAAATAATATATGTTAGGATCTATCATAGTAATCCTGTAGTTGCAGGAAAAATAATTTTTAATAATCATTTCACATTAAGCGCTCTTTTACTGTGTTAAACAATTTGTTGCACTATGTATTTACAGTTAGGCATGTGCTTGCATTGCAACGTGCCTACACTGATCTTCTTGCACTGATTATGTGCGTACCTATACTAAGGATGTTGAAGAAAGGAGGAACACAAAAATTCTGATAGAACGCAGTTCTTTGGTTGGACTGAAATTTTTTTTCCTAAATGTAGAAGAGGTTTTTATTCACCATTTCTTTGGTGTTTCATGAGCATGCCTTTCTGATCTGACTACATCAGATCCTGTAATGTATCCATGAGGGAAAAAAGAAGTGGAAAAGGGGAAAAAAATCAGAATGGGAAGGAACATTATGACAGGGATTCCAAAAACAGTACCACCGAGAGGGATAAACGAAAATGGGATTGGGAAAACATTTTCAGGGAGAAAGAGGGACTTCACGAAATCTGATGGGATAGATCTTAGAAGAAAAAGGGAAGGTAATAATTATGGGACTGAGAAAAGAAAATAGTGGAAAATTATGAAATGGGAAATAGAAGAAGGGCAGAATTTTACCTATAAAATATGATTGCACTGGTGCCGGAAAAGTAAATGCGGTAGGAATTAAGCGTCACTTGAGTAGAAATCTCCATGCTAGTTATCACAAACTTTAATAAGGGCTTGGTTCATCGAACATGCTTCTTCTTGGTGACAACTAGCATGTCTAAATATCAATAAACATTCCCTTTTTATTGAAATTTTGATCTCCCTGTCAGCAAGCTGGTTTTTCATTTTTGTCATTTATTTTTTTATTTTTTTTAGGAAAATAAAAGATCATGTCTTCAATTGGTGTTACCACCTACAATTTCCTTCCCAAATTTCTGTTGGACTTGTTGTGTAAAATATTTTTTGGCAAGGAGCTGAAAATATATCTTTAATCTATGCCCATTTACCAAGAATACTGAATTTCATCCATCAATAGTTTTGATCTCTACCGCTCCATTATCGAATGCTATGACCACCTCTTAAGGCCCCATCTAGAGTGTACGGAATTTACCTTTGAAATATTTGAATCTAGAATCATAAAGGAGAACCCAATCACCTAGTTGGAACTGCTTCTTGTGAATGGACTAGTCATGCCACCGCTTGCACTGTTGTTGGATTAATATGTTATGTTGAACAACATCCCTTCAAAATTCATCTAACTCATTCAACTGTAGGAGATGATATTGTTGTGCTTCAAAGAGATCAAGTCCCAATTAGACTATAGTCCTGAAGGTCTTAATCTGGAATTCTAGCAGCAACAAGACTTGTTTTTCGTATACCAACTCATATGGTGTGTGTCTTGTGATGTTCCTCCAAGTGGTTCAGTATTCCCACAAGGCTTCTAGAAATCTGTTAACCCAATCCTTTCGATGCATATTAACTACCTTTGTGAGGATGGACTCGATAACCTTATTTGTGGACTCCACCTGACCATTTTCTTGAGGATGATATGGTGTAGATTTCCTGTGTCGGACCTTATACTGCTCCATCACACCCTGTACTAGATTAGAAATAAAATGTGGACCATTGTTAGAAACAATTTCTCTAGGCACACCAAATCTAGTAAAGATTTCAATAAAAACAAAATCAACAGCAAATTTTTTGTGGCAAAAGAAACAGTTTTAGCTTCTACCCATTTTGTAACAAAATCTGTACAAACCAAAATATGATTTTTATTTAATGATGTTGGATTTATTGGTCGTATGAAATCAATGGCCCATTTTTCAAAAGGCTCAATAATAACTTGAGGACATAAAGGCATTTAATTGGTTTGATTAGGCTGGCCTACTCGCTGACAACTATCACACCACTTGACATATTGTTTGGCATCCTTGAATAAGGATGGCCAAAAATAGCCAACACGTAGTATTTTATCTGCAGTCCGCTTATTAGTGAAGTGACCTCCACAAGGTTCATCATGGGCAGATTTTAGAATATCAAACACTTCTTCCTCTCTTACACATCTATGGATAATGATATTTGGTCCAGTGTAAAGGAGCTCTCCTTGAAACTAGGAATATGCAGCACTTTTCTTAATAATATTCCTCTTTTCTCAGGTGGATAAGTGAGGTGGTGTATTTCTAGTGACTAAATAGTTAGCTATGTCAGCGAACCATGGGAAATCTATTGACACAACAAAAATATGTTTGTCGGGAAAATCATCATCAACAGGAATTACTTCACCGGGATTATTTAATCTCAAATGATAGTCTGCTACTACATTGGATTCCCTAGCCTCTCAACAATAGTATTATTGAATTCTTGTAATAATAACAACCACCTAGTCACTCTACCGCTAGTTAATGGTTTATTTATCAAATATCTTATTGCAAAATTAGCATCTTGCAAAAATAATTCATATCATGAGATGTAGTGCCTGAATTTATTAATTGCAAAAATTACAGTGAAAAACTCTTTCTCAGTAATTGTGTAATTCAATTTGGCAAGTGACAAGTTTTTGCTGATAAAATAGATGGCATCGGATTGTTTGTCCTCCTCTTGTACTAAAGTTATGTCAATAGCAGTATTTGAGGCATTAGAGGAAATATGAAATGGCAGGGATGAGTTTGGCCTTCTCAAAATTGGTACTTGTACTAATTTTTCCTTCAATGTCTCAAAGGACCGTTGGAAAGTTATGGACTAGAAAAACTCACTATCCATGGCTAAAAGTCAGAAAAGGGGGGTAGCTATCCTAGAAAAGTTCTCAATGAAACTCCTATAGTAGTGCATATGTCCTAGAAAACCTGTCACTTCCGTTTGCGTTTTGGGTGCAGGAAGACTCAAAATAATCTCTATCTTAGCGGGGTCAACCTGGATACCTTGGTCAAAAACAAAATGGCCAAGCATTTTAGAAATTATGGTAGAAATAATAAACAATTTACCGAGAGAAATAAACATAAAATGTTAGCAACAAATCATAAACATAAACAGAGATGTTTATCTGGGAAAACCCCAAATATGGGGCAAAACCCAACCAATGAAATTTCACTAAGCATTGGCCAAAACCCTAGCCAATCTAGCCAA
This sequence comes from Pinus albicaulis, assembly GCA_034641835.2. Lineage (NCBI taxonomy): Eukaryota > Viridiplantae > Streptophyta > Pinopsida > Pinales > Pinaceae > Pinus > Pinus albicaulis. Next base: position 1,999,988,945 of record CM076578.1, read on the forward strand.
GTGAGCCTTCACCACTCACCTCTAGGCCTACATTACAATGAAGTCTTCCCGGAATTTTATAGGCTCCATTACATGCAATACCATGAGCCGAAAAACCATGGGTGCACAATACCATGTGCCCCAAAACCACTACTATTTACCCTAGTCAACATTGACTCTATCCTGAGTCAAGTTTACCTAAAAATTACCCCCTTAAATTTGACTTGGGGTTTCTTGAATAAATCTAGCCAAAACTTCTAAGTGAGACAACCCCACTCACTCTAGTTGTTCCCCCCTCAAATTTTTACCTAGGTTAGTTGTTAACATGACATCCCCCTATCACCTAGATCTAAACCAAACTTTACTAGTGATTACCCAGGGGTACGCATGCCATACCAGGTATTACATTAGTATTCCTGTTTACATGTAATAAAATATAACTCCATTACAATAATATATATATATATATATATATATATATATATATATATATATATATATATATATATATATTTGTGTTTCATTGTTACTGTTTTTACTTATATGACCATTCTCTCATTTTTTATAGACTTTGTGCCTGATGCTCTCCTAACGCAGTGAAATTTGATGGCTTCCCTTATCCAAACATGGTGACTTAATCTCTGTCATGATTACCTTTGGCATAGGCTTCCTCAGCTCCACTGTAAAATAATCTAAGACTCCTGCTAGAACATCATCGTCATTGTCATTGACGATGATGTCCAACCGTTTTTCTGCTGCAACAATTAGATCTCTCCTTCACCAACAAAATCCATTAATTGGTCATGAGCCTTTCCATGGCCTCTACTCTCCTGATCTGCATCTCAACCCTGTAATCATATGTTGTGTCTGTATCTCCTCAGGAGTCTGTACATCCTTCTAGGCATTCAACGATGTTTACACCATGCCCTAAATGGATCGGATATGCTGGTCCCTACGTTCCTTATTCCAGTATGAGATCATGCTCGGTATCCTGCATACTATAGTAAATAGAACCACATCATGCCTTCTCTAGTGTCCAACTTCCTGAATGTTTATAATGAGTCTATAACCATGCACTCCACTCACAAATTCCAACTCCTACAGGTCTCATCCAAAGCTCGATTTATTCATGAATCTTGCATTTCTCTCTGGCTATTCAGAAAATGCATTGACGCTTGGATTGGATCCACATGAATCAGGATTCCTTCCAATTTAAAGGCTACCATGCAGTTAGCACTCTTAGCCATAGATCTGCAATATCGCTCTTTCTTTGCACATCTCATTTCATGATCTCGGAAACATAGACACATTCCACCCTCAATGAACCATAAAGCCTCTCATCTTAGCACTGACATTGATTTATGTGGTGCCATTCTACATATCTGCTTGGTGGAGCAACCTTTCACCACCGGCCACAATATTCCTCTTCAAAATGGCCCTGACGAAACTAAGTTTTTCCTTTCCCTCATGTCCACGTTGTGAATAATTTTTTATCCATATCCGCATTTTTAGATCTGAGCCTGCTGATTGTTTTCATCACCGATATGATTTATCACACAAAAATATTTTGTGTGGGTAGTGGAATCATCTCCACAAACATTGAATAGGGCACCCAAAGTAGGTCTTCGCACCACCCTCTATCGTAGCACTTGAACGACACTACCACCATGTTTGGACTTTATCCTCCCATCTCCTTCTCAACCACTTGGATTTCTCCAACATTGCTAACATATTTTATGAAGCGGTGCTTCATCTCCACCTTGGCATAGCAAAGCCACAAAGCGAGGTTTCATTAATCGACTTCCAAGGCCCTTTAACACATTGATCTCGTACAATTGCAGTCCTTTTTAATCTCTTCCATTGTGCCATTGAATCTCACATAGTGTCCATGAGCTATTGATCCACTCCCATGATACTTAACCCTCTATTGACATCCACACAAAGGTTATTGACCAGAATTACCATTGATTTTTCATGCTCGTCTCAGTTATCACCTAAAAATCCTTCGAACCTATTACTCTGATCCGATCCCTGTGCTTTTGTAACACCAATGCCTTTGCCGGGGGATATAAGCTCCATTAACAAGCCAATAAAGCCTTTGGCTACAAAAGCATCCCTCTAAAGCCAAATATGGCTCTAATACCATTTGTTAGAAATTACGGCGGAAATAATAAACAATTTCCCGACAGAAATAAACATAAAAATTCAGCAACAATTCATAAACATAAACATAGATGTTTATCTGGGAAAACCCCAAATCCGGGGAAAAACCCAACCAATGAAATTTCATTAAGAATTGGCCAAAACCATGGCCAATCTGGCCAAGTGAGCCTTCATCGCTCACCTCCAGACCTACATTAAAATGAAGGCTTCCCAGAATTTTATAGGCTCCATTACATGCAATACCATGGGCCGAAAAAACATGGGTGCACAATACCATGTGCCCCAAAACCACTACTATTTACCCTAGTCAACATTGACTCTATCTCGAATCAAGTTTACCTAACAAGCACCACCCTTGCCTTGCAAATTAATCTGAATTTCTTATCACTCAAGGCTAGCAACGATTAAGCACTTTTTCTAGATTTTTGAGGGCCTCCTAAAATGAATCACCAAACACAGAAAATTCATCCATATAAATTTCTACACACTCAAGGTCAGCGAAAATAGCCAACAGCGCCCTTTGAAAGGTTGTTGGGGCATTACATAGCCCAAAGGGAAGCACTCGGTAACCGTATGTACCCCATGGACATGTAAAAGTGGTTTTGTCCTGATCCTCGGGTGCAATCTGTATCTGGTTATAACCACTAAAGCCATCTAGAAAAGAAAATTACTTCTTACAGGGTATCGACCACCGGATCGATGAAAGGAAGGGGGAAGTAATATTTGAGAGTGGATTTGTTTAATTTTATGTAGTCAATGCAAATGCACCATCTCCCATATTTCTTCGGGACTAATACCAATGGAGAGACCCACTGGATATTGGAAACGAGATAGATAAAATCAACATCCAAGATTTTCTGCAATTCTTCCTTTACAAAATCTCGTAGAGTCAGATTCATATGCCTTTGGGGTTGTCAGATAGGTCGGCCTCCATTCTGAATATAGATATGATGTGTACGGGCTTCATGAGGGATTCCTTCCATATCTTCATAACCCCATGCAAAGGCATCAAGATGGTTCCATAACAAGTTCACAAGATGATCTTGCTGTAATGATTCCAGATCTGAACTGATAGGGAAGGATTTACCCAGACTAATCTCAAAAAGAGTGGTATCAGGCTCAAGAGAACTCATAGGTGTGGTCAGAGATAGTGGTGAGAAAGGATGAGAGCCGTGACTCTCCTGAAAATCTAAACTAAAGATTTGGCTCAATGGCTCAAAATTAGGCATAATGTCTAGATTGTTCAGGAAGTCTTGAATCTCACCTTCATGTGAGGACTCAGCATAATGATGTATCAGGGAAATAGAATGAGTCTCCTCATCACTACTATAATCTAACCAGAAAGTGTCTCAGAGGTCATGAATGGATCTAGCGGGTGGATACAAGGTGACCTTTTTCCTAGAATCTCCATGGGAAATATACATGTCACTAGAATAACATCCAATATAGGCATCAGATGTTGCAAGCCATGGTCATCCCAAGATCAAGGGATGCCTTCCCACTAGATTCTTTGGTTGAAGCACAATGAAATCCGTGGGATATTCCCAAGAATCTAATGAAATGATCACATCATCCAACACCCCTTCTGGCTTGGTTTGGGATCTGTCTACCAATTCAAGCACATTGGGAGTAGAACGAAGATGAGACAATCCAAGTTGATCCATGGTTTTCTTGGTCATGACATTAATGTCTACCCATAGGTCTATAAGTACATTAGAGGTAAGGACATCACCTATCTGAAAAGAGACAACAAGGTTTCTGGGATCAGTATATTTCTCCATGGACACATATCCCACCAACAACTCTGCTTCTACCAACAAATTGAATAGTTTGAGGCTCCAATATTCTCCTTCCTGGCTTCTTGAGGTAGATTTCCCTCATGATACTGGTATATATGGGGATCTATTTGATATCTTGGAGCAAAGGTACATTTATGAAAAGGTTCCTAAGCTCACAAGCCAAGTTAGACTCACGAATAGGGTCATTCCTCTCCATAAATAGCCTCTCTAGAAAGGGAGGCTGGTTGGAAGATGATGGAAAAGACTCACAATGTACAAGGATAGGCTGAATGGTGACATCTCTCATACAATGGTTAGGAGTTTCCTCCTCCCATTTCTCCTCGATAATCACCATGGGCTCCTTCTGCTTTTCTGAGGTTAACTTCTTCCCTGATCTCAATTGGAGATCACTAACTCCAACTAACACAGACTGGTATACGAATGATGAAAGTGGGTTCATGAAATGGATCATTTGTACCTCTTTGATATTAGGATTGGGTATAGGTTGAGCAGGCAAATGAGGAGGTCGAAACAGTGGAGGTAAAGGAAATGGTGGTGTCGGCTGACTCAGATGAGGTAATGATGGTTGAGGCATTGGGTAAGGTGCATATGTAGGTGGGTATGACTGCATAGGTGAAGGATATGAATGATGTGAATGGTTTGGCCCTCTCCATCCTTGTTCCCAAGATTGAGAGGGTTGTCGATATTGATATTGGCTCCCATGCTGCCAATGCTGAGAGTGACTAGTGTTAAGATAGGAATATGAATGTGAATTATAACCAAAAAATTGTGGTGGAAGTTCAATAACCATACCTGCACGTACCTAAGGCCAGTTTCTTTGCGCTCCCATAGCATACAGTAGTTCAGCTTCAGGTTTCACTCCTTCAATTATAGCTTTCAACCTAGGTATGGAGGGACATTTCTTCGTCGCATGGTTCTCTGCACAAATTGTGCATTTATTAGTTTCTTTTATATCAAGAGGACACTCTCTCAAAGGATTCTTTTTTCTACATTTAGGACAGAAAATGGACAATCACTCTTGTTCTTCTACAATTTTTTGCTGAAATATTAAAGAGTCTATCTACTTGCTAACAGTATCCATTATCTCAATTTTCATGTTATCCATTTTATTTTCCAATCCAATAATCATAGCATCAGTAGATTCAGTTTTCTTCTTTCGATTATGAATTCCTTTACCAGATCTATGTTGATTCCTCGAGAATTTCCTACACAAGTCACAAATTTGATCAATTTTTTTTTGAGAAATATCCCCTTGTCCTAAGAAATTCAAATTATTCCTAGCATCATCAGTAATTCCACGTAAGAACAAGGTTCTAATGGTACTTAAATCAAATTTGTGCTTTTGACCTTTGTAAGATATACAGGAATCGTTCTAAGTAGTCCTCTAGATTTTCATCATCATTTTTCACAATAGTAAAGAATTCATCTTGAATGTCTCCGGTTTTACAATATTCCTAATATTTCAATAAGAGCATTGTCTTAATTTTCTCCCAAGAAGCTATAATGTTTCCTCCTAATCCCATGAACCAACGTAATGTTGTGTCCTTGAGAGTGCCTGGGAACAACTTTAACTTCTGGGCTTCAGTTGAATAATCATAACTCCTACACAAAATATCAAACTCAAATAGAAAAGAGTCTGGGTCTTCATGCACTTGACCATACAAATGAGGAAGAGATGGTGGAGGAATATTCTTCATTTGTACAATAGTACCAAGATCCACAATTGGAAATCCAAAAGTGGATTGTTCATCATTTACCTGGTTTTTGCCAGTCCCTTCTGCATGGTCTTCATGATCTGCCATTTTTTTTCCTTCACGTGAACCACTCTCAATAGGCTGAGAAGACTAACTATGGGTTCTAATAGTCTCCTTTTTCCCTTTTGTGAGCTGAGTCACACCTGGACTGTTGTTGCCAGAGTCCAAGTAGATTGTTATTTCGTGATGAGGTTGGGTTTGTTTGGACTTCCTGCCTGCAAGAGAAGGCCCAATGTGAGAATTAATTTTAGATTTACTAGTATTTCCTTGTCCCTTAGTGGGCTTCAGACCCTTACCTCTTTTAGAAATTCATTTCAAAAAATGACAAAAAAAAAAACTTCAATAAATGCTACAAAATCAAAAGAATAAATCATCACCTATAAATTCCTTCAATCAATAAAAACACATTGAACAATAGAAGCACACTGCAGAAAAATTAATAGCAAACTTACCCCTATTGGAGAAAAAACAGAAATTTTTTACCAATTCAAATCACCTCCTCGACAATGGTGTCAAAATGTTGGGTGTAGGAATTTCACTTAAGCAACTTCTCAACACTTAATTGTAAACTTGGGGGTTTTTCAACTTAGAGACAAAGCACAGGAAATGCCAGAAGTGGTATGAAATTTTCCTATTTTATATTCCTAATTCTTAATCAAAATATTTCATAATCAAATAAAAAGTCTCAAAGGAGATTAACACCAAAGAAGTTCTAGTGCTGTAATGTAAAAGAATGCATCTGCGTAAGAATTAAATAAAGGAACATTCACACTAATTTTGATCAATATTAATTGCTGAATGAAAACCTATGTTTATCTCTAGTAGAGGTACTTGGAAATTTCAACAAGTGGGCCCTTAAGACAACTTGCCTTCTAATGATTTTCCTTCTCACACGGGTCGTTCCTGCAATAGTACAATCTTCTTGCACTAGTGCCGGCACAAGACTCTGTGTGAAAAGTATACTTTTTACTTTTACTGAAGACTTATGTCTTTGTGTAGGGGCTCAAAGACAAAAGGCTTAGAGCGCTTTTTTCCTGTAACAAGACACTGGTTCTTGTACGGGAAAGAAGTTTCCTTCACCAAGTTATCGATTTTGAGAAAATAAAGAAGCTTGTTAACTATAAAATAAATTTAAAATGTAAGAAGACTTTGGAAATCACTTGCACAAGAAACAAAATGCTTTTAATTAATTGAACCTTGCAAAATATAAATAAACAACTGAAATAAGAGCAAGCTTTGAAAACTTAAAGCAAATCAACTTCTGTCAAAGGTACTTTGCATGAAATCAGATCATACTTTAGAAAAGAAATTTCACTATGATAACTTAAATAACTTTCAATCCTTTTCCTAGAAACTGTAAAGTGCAGAAATAAATCAAGACTATGCAAAAACATTTTCATGCATTTTATGAAGTTATCTTTAATCGTTTTAGGAATTTAACTTTCAATATCGGAGACACTTCCTTTTGATATCAACATCATTTGCAGTAATAAATTAAATCGTGTAAAGGAGAAGAATGAAATGCTTGCTGTAAAATGAACTATGCAAAAACGAAGTACAAAAACCAATGTGCACTAGTGCAGGATCAGACTTCCTGCTCGATCCAGGCGAAAGCAATCTTGAAAAGGAAAATGTAGAAATAAATGAACTAAAATTAACTTTCAGACAAATGGATCTGTCCACACCTTAACAAAAGATGAAATTCATGTGAAAGAAAAGGAACTTAACTCAAGCCACACTTCTGCAATTAAATAATTTAACACACCTTTGAAGAAACGAAAACGAAAGGGGTAAACGAGCTAGGTTAGCTAGGCCCTAGCCAACCAGCTCGTTTCCTGTTAAGAAATGAGACTCTTCAATAGCTAAATCAATGCATCAAATAAAAATTTAAACGCAGGAGGAATGAAACATGGCACAACCTCTTTCTATTAATTCAATTAACAAATAACATAATAGATCTGAGTCCAGCCCAGAACTTGGGTGACAACAAAATTAAAAGATTTATCAGCAGAATTGCTATCAACTGCTATCATTAACCTAGTCCTACCTAAAAATTACATTATATACAGTCCCCGACTCATGGCCATAACAAATATACACAACTGTTTCCCAAATTAGGCCTCTCGGCCGAACTGCCTACCAAACGACTTTACAAAATTAAGCCTTTCGTTTATATCAAGATGCGAACAAAAAGTCGGCCATGGACTATATCTTCAACATAATCTTTGAAAACCCTCCACTTAATTTCGATCTCTGGCTATTTGCAACTAATCTGAGCAACGTGAAAAGGTCCCCTTGTGGCGTGAACGAACAATTGTGGAGTCTCGGGATAGGTGTTTTCCGGCGGAAGTGTAGGAAGATTCTTGCACTAGATCAAGCTACATTACGATTAATACCTTAACCTTATCAAATACTTATAGGAAGTAAACATAAGTTACAAGACGTTAATAAAGGCATGAATGTATTAAAAATAATTAATTAGACACCTAATAAATCCTAAACATGAATAATGAATCATTTGTGGAAATATATAGCTTTCCTTGGACTAGTGCAAGATAGAAGTAGTTTAAGGAGATAAAACAGAGGTAGAATGTTGGGGTTTTATGATGGGAAAAGGGTGAAAAATAAGACATTTCGGGACACCCAGACATAGATACCGATTAGATTCCTTTGAAGTCTACCTCAAAGAACAATGGCTCCTATTTCATATCAAGACACTAGCCTCACATGGATCCTTACCCTTTCAGAATTGCAGAAAATTCATTGAATTTTGCAACCACTCAAGTACGGCAGACAAAGAAAAAGTGGCATTATTCTACATGCATAATCTTGTGTTGATAGACTTGAACATTTGGGACCCTAATCCTACAATGGGAGACATGCAGTTAACGGAATTATCCTCTTGGATGGTTAATCAAGAAGCCAAAGTACAAGAAGTAAGAAGGGTCATGAGGAGAGAAAATAGGGAATCTCTACACATTAGGGCAGAATTATTCAGCCCTAAGGGAGTCATCAAGAACCATCTCAAGATAGAAAAGGATGTTGCACTTTTATAAAGGTACCTCAGCACACAAACTCAAGCCATGGCTCTTTTTGATGATTTTTCTAGGTTATTGGGAGATGAATGCATAATGGCTAGTCAAAGGAGATGGAATATCCTCCCTCACCGTCTAATAAACATGGAATACCACACACTAGAGAGATTGAGAGGTGCCCTAGAAAGAGAACCACTATACAAGAGGGCCATGCAGTCCAAGAAGATTTAGTGGCTTCATTTGAAACTCAATCCACCCTTGGTGTTGGGACTGAGTGATGGAAAATATCAAGATGAGGAGAACCAAGAATGGGAGGAAAAAGAAAATAATGATGGTTTCTACCCCTTTGAAGGTACTCCAACACTTCTTCCTTGGGAAGTCAAAGGTTCCATTAAATCTTTGAAAGAAATGCAGAAGGAGGACTAAGGTGCTCAGAGGATGACCAACCATTTGGTAGGGATGATGATGAGCTCCATCATTAGGTATAATTGGAGGGGTTAATTGTGACCTTTTTAGCCTTACTAGGTCTCTCTTTATCAAATTTAATTATATTATTGTTACACAACATTTTTTCACTGTCCCTGCAATCCCCATCCCACACATTGGAGGGTCATTTCTGCGACTTCTAAAAAGTGTCATGCCTTGCAAAGACCTTCATTGCATCTCTCTTCATGAAAGTAAAATTCCTCTTGGTGACATTTTCCTAAACAGAACATCAAAAATCCATGTTTTTTCCTTGGCGCGAGAAGCCATTTATACCCTCGCGCCTATGTGGAAGATTAACACTAGGGCCCGTGCCATCGGGTGCTCTATCCTAGTGTAATACCCACACCAAGATGTTTTGGGAATGTTTTTTTTTTAAATAGAGGCGGAGGTTCCATTCCAACCACCTCCGTGATGATTCATTGGGAGTGGTTGAACTGAAACAACCATGGACTCCTTCCTTTAGTTAGTAGTTTCCACCTCCCTTGGAATAGTCCTAAAGGATAGGCCTCCCTTACACCTTTGTAGGGATCCCAACCTCCTCCTTTCCCTATATATAAACAAGCCTTCTCCCTTTATGAAAGCTAGCTGAAAAAAGAGAATTATACAACTGAAACACTGAACTTGGAGAACTAAGCTATATTTGAATAACTGAGTTATTGAGAAGGTAGATCAAGAAGGAACTCCATCGAGAGGTCCCTTATCTCGTTTGAATTCCTCGATGAGCTTTGAGACATGCTTCGCCTGAGCCCTACTGGAGGAGACTGCAACGTCAGAGCATGGTTGTATCTCTTCTTTCTACCTATGAGTATAAGTGACTATTGTCTAGTTCCCATCTTCTGTTTTGTCTTTATCGAATACAATATGCTAGTCTTCTTTGACTGACTAGTAGTTTTTGGATGGAATTAGTATGTGGTATGTGGTTGTCATTTTATGATCTCTATGTAGGTGTCCAAACGCGATAGGTGGAGGGGTTGTGACTTGCCTTCGATCAGGAGCGAAAGGTTCTCATCATCAATACAAGTGTCGACGACAAATTTGGACCACAGATAGGCCATCTTATCACATCATCTTTCATTCAAATATCTAGGAACCTACACTCTATCATGATTCCTTGTTACTAGACCCACCCTAGGGCTAGAGGGATCGTCTCTGTCCATAGAGAGGATTTACCTACATAACAAGTTGGTGACTCCACTAGGGATCAGTGTGAGTTTGTCTTTGATCTTTTTGGGTCATTTTTCGGGTTTTGGTCTTGTTGTTTACCTTTCTGGTTGTTTAACTATGTTTCAAACCCTTTTTCAGCCCTTGAGTGTCAAGATTGACCTCTGCTCTGTAAAATTTTTCCTTTTTCCTTGGTTAACTGGCTTGGTGCATTTTTTCCCTGAACAATCGCGCCGATTGGTGCAGGTTTCTTTTGTAGCGCTCATGCCATCACCTGTTTAGTGCTGAATATCACCTCATAGTCGTGCTAACCACTGTAGGTTTTTGGGTGTGAGCTTTTCCATGAGTGTTTGGTCAGTTGCTATTGTTTCTGGGTTATTTTTAAGAGTAATTGAAGTGTTTTGGACTGTCTTTGATTGCTGGAGGCTTATTTTCCTCAGTTTTTTGTCCATTTCTTATCAATGTAGCTTGAGGTATTAGGGTTTCTAAGTGCCTTGGTGCACTGAGCCTTTTGTTTGGAGATCGAGTCTCTCGATAGTTGTCAATTTCGTCCCCTGTTTAATTTCTCTTGGTCTCTTTGATCCTGTTGAGTACATTTATTGGTTGAATGATCAATGCCTTTCTTGTTTTGATTTTTCTTCCTCTTACTCCAAGCACCGATTACATTGCTTATATGGGTCATTTTCGAGATTTCTCTTTGATTTGAAAATTTTGTAGCATTATTTTGAGTCTTGTTGTGTATGTTTCATATTTCTAGAGTCATTCTGCTTCAACTTTTACATTCACTCTCTCAAAATAGTGTTTAGATTTATTTTTCATGTTATTTTAGTGCATTGTTTGCTCTATTGCATTGAAAAAACAAAAATATTGCATTATTTTTTCTTTGAAAATGAAACATTTCCTCGCTTATTTTTCATTGTATAGGCTAGGAAAGAGTTTTTTTTTTCTATAGATTGCATTAGATGCATTAGTGGATGTTTTCAACTGATTTCATTATTTGCTACTACTTGAAAGTTTCCTTTCCTTCTCGTAGATAGCTTTCATTGAATGAAAATGGTATCTTTCTGCATGTAGTTTTGCGTTTAGGAAAATTTCAAATGTGACATATGTTAAGGCCTGGAAATTGAAATCTAATCCAAGAGCAACATTAAAATTTATTTCAATTAAACTAAGGCAACATTGAAACCTAAAGAAATATTCTAGTGGTCTAAGTTAGAGACGTATTCCGACATCTTAAAACCTATTAGTTGTCATTCACCATCTGGCTCTAGAAAATGCTAGTATGGACTTGTGCTCCTCGTACCGTCGAGTATATAAAGGGAGACCCTTCTAGATTGCCATCCTTTTATCCATAGGAAGCCAGGTCTGCAGCCCTATAACCGTGATACACCGAACACAACATTCGAGGAGACTACCTGCACATACGTCAAGTCCTTGGTCATTTCTCTTTCATTTGATCACCAAGGTGTATATGGCAGTTCATGGAAACCTGGCATACCCTCTTGCTTAGAATACCTGAGTAGTCATTTATGATCTTCACTGACTCCTTAAATTTGAAAATATCATCGAGCACTTGTCCTTTCACGCTCGTTCAGAATTGAAAGTGACTAGAGTCATCTTTGGCCTGTTTCTTGACTTTTAAAACATGAAACAATGAAGTTTGGTTTTAGTGTCGTAAAATAAACTACCCACGATCACATGTGCGTTATAAATTTTTAGTACTTGGCTTGATTTTGTTTTCCTTGGTTGGCTTCCTTCTTGTTGTGAAACAGTCACGGTGGCGTAACCACCGGTTTCGTCGTCCTCGCTCCTTTCTAGAGGTAGTCCTTTACTGGACAGTTCATTTGAAACTTCCCAATCCTCTAGGTCTGCTGAGCGTCAACAGCCTATTCTCTCGTTGATATTACCCCTTGCTACTCGATCTCTCACTGATGAACCAGTTCAATTCAATTGGCCTCCCCGGAGTGCTTGGTCTGGTTTTGGGGACGAGGAATAATTCCCTCCTCTTACGTCAGGATCGCCATTTTTAGTTGTTGTTATACCTCCTAGTCCTCTTAGTCTTTTTGAAGATATTACGGAGGAGTCAGACATGGACACATTAGGTCCTATTGGTAGTGATGGAATTCCTGTTTCTACTAAAGAATATCAAATTTTCCCTTAAAACACCCCTCATGTGTCTACTCAATCTTCACTATCGGTGTCACTTCTAGCCGGATATAGATATCTGGGTCAGATTATTGTTGGTGTTGCATCCATGGTAGCATCTACTCCGTCCAGGAGTCCATTCCTTCCATCATTCGGACTGTCACTGACGACACCTGCTTCGTCGCTTTCAGTTACATCTATCCCAGTTCAACCTACTATCTGTACGGCTACATATGTGTCGGTCACTTAGTCACCAACAGCCTCGACTGGGATACCTGGTGGCCTCACTTTTGAAGAGTATCTATTAGCTATTCATCAACAGAACTCTCAGGTTTCTCAGCAGCCTCATGCTCCTGTTAACTCGCCACACCATTATGACGAATATGGTAATCATGTCTATTTTCCTTATCTTACTCCTCATCACTATGATGTTGTCGGTACCCCCATCTATGTGTTTCCTACTCCATCATTATGATGAGCGTGGAATTCCTATTTATGACCCTTATGAAATCATTCCTGAAATTGGAATGACTTATCAGGTGAAACCTCCTGGCCGAAAAGGACAACCCTTGCAGGGATAACCTTTGATTCATTCAGGGCTTGTATTAGGTCCTCAGGGAAAACCTTACGGTCTGCAAGGCCAACCTATGGTCCAACAAGGGCAAACCCAAGGGCCTTCTGGTCAACCTTTATATCAGCCAAGACCTTCTTACGGTCCTAGGGGGGAAATCTATTCGTCGCAGGGAACCTTTTGTACAACAACCGAGATCATATACTCAAACTGGTCTGAATGTTGGGAAACAAGGACAACCCTCTGGTCCTCCTCCAGGACAACCTGGTCCATCGCAACCATTAGGCCAACCTGCTCAGCAAGGAAAAAATAGTGGCTCTCAGCATCCAAGCCAACCTGCTCCGCAGGGGCAACCTGCTCAGCTGGCCCAACAACCTGCTCAATCTGCTCAACAACAATATTACTCGACTTCAAAGTAGGGTCCTACCTTTCAGTAGCCTATTCAGTTTGCTCAGCAATCGGTTTACCCTGTTTATTCAGCTCAACAGGGCCCCACTTATCAACAGCTAGTTCAACCCTAAGGCATTTATTATCCTTGTGGTAAATATTGACCAGTATATAGTTTGCCTCAAGGTTTTAATTATCACCCTAAATCTCAGTTGCAATATAATCAACCACAAGGCCATGCTTACATTCCGCTGCAAAATCCTTATGTTGCTCAGCAAGGACCTCGATGGTATACTTAGAATCAGTATCCTAGTCCTTAGTATCAACAGAATTATTCGGGTTATCCCCCATATCGCTAGAATCCTTCGGAACAGAACCAATGGGGGCAGAATTTTTCTCAAATGGGATGGAATATGAATTCAGGTTCTTATCAAGGACCTGCTATGCCTTTTAACCCTCAATTACCATTTCTCACCACATTCGAGTTGTCGGATGTGTCAAAGTTAACGAATGATCCTATTCTTCATAACCCTTATTGGCCTTCGGTTCCGACTAAGATTCCTCGTGATTGTCCCAAATTTGAGGGCAAGTCAAGAGAAGAGCCCCAAGCACATGTTATGACTTACCACTTGTGGTGTTCTTCTAACTCTTGGGTTGACAATTCTATTCGGCTTCGTCTTTTCCAACGGACTCTTACTGGTGCTGCTACTAAGTGTTATATCAAGCTTTCTCATGGTATCTTTCAAGATTTTAACTCTCTCGCCATGGCATTCCTTACTCATTTTCAGTTACCGGTTCATTATGAAGCCGAGACTCATCTCCTCACCTTCTTGAAACAGGACCGGGCTACTCATTATTCGGACCATATTCATGAATGGAGACGTCATCGTCGCTTGATCAAATTTGAAATTCCTCATCAACTTCTTACTCATTGGTTCACCACCTCCTTTGTCAACCATATTGTGAAAGACATAGCCATGGGGGCATGTGTAACCGAGGAACAGGCCATTGCTCGTGCCCAGTACCTTGATCTCGTGTACTCTCAATCGGGCATATTGTATGATATTTTGACTGATGCCCCTCGACCTGGAACTTCTAAAGCACCAAAGACCCCATCCGTTGATGGTATTATTGGTTATGTGTCTCAAACTTCATGTAAGTCTTTTTCTTCCAACCCTGGGAAGAAAAAGTCTAATTCTTCCAATGATATTGCTCCTTAGTCTAGTCTGAATCCTGGTAAAACCTCGGAGGTCAATGTCGTTTAGGCCAATCCTGCGGATAAGACTTCTGAAGGAAAAAAGAAGGGTAAAGGAAAACCCAAGGCCGATGCCCTGAAGACAAATTCGTCTAAATCTCATGCTGATGATGGTTTGCAACGTAAGCCGAAGTATCCCTATCTAATTTGCGATGAAGAGCACTACACCAAGGACTGTCCTCAATGGGCCGAAGTGAGTAGATTTCTCAAGGGCACTTAGGGTACTCCTATTGTTCCTAAAGAACCTTTCCTGTCTCAGCAGACCCAGATGGTCGAGCAGCCTCAATCAACTACTCCATTTGGTTCTCAGGTGTTCATGATGAATGGTCCTGCATCCATTTCTATCGCTACTTGGTCAAAAGATTATATTGGATCGCATCAGGAAATAGGGAAGGTGATCACAAATGGTCCTCCTCCCCCACCTATTTCCAACCCTCTTGAGATTGAAAGGCCCAGTGCTGAACCCGTTATACGACCACCTTCCAAAGGTGTTCTCCGGAAGTCTTCTTATAATCCCAACACCCGTGTTGTTCAACATTACAGTATTGTTGAAGATTTGGCACAGGCGCCATCCGCGATGTCCGCTTTAGAAGTACTTCAGAGTTGTCCATATCAGTGGAAAGCTTTATTATCTGCAATCAGCGGGGTTGATCTTGCTGATACTAACCTTCTCGCTTTTGATCTAGAGAATTCTGTCCCACGACTTCCGCACCATATTGTGCTCATTATACAAGTCGCTATTAATGGTCTCGAAATCCATCAAGCCATTGTGGATGAAGGTGCATCAACCTGCATCATGCCAGCTTCATGCTGGAAGGCCATTGGCTCTCTGGCCCTGAATTCCTCACAAAATGCCCTTGAAGAATTTGATGGAAGGGAATCCAAACCTTTGGGTGTTCTCACAAGTTTTCTGATTACCTTAAAAGGGGAGACAGTCAATGTTGAAGTAGAAGTAGTTGATGCCAAAATAAATTACAATCTTATACTCAGTCGCAGTTGGACTCATGCTATGCTTTGCGTCCCGTCCACCCTCTTTCGTGTTTTGAAATTTCCACACGAGGGCAAGATTGTTACTATCGATCAATTTTAATTCTTCACCCCTTCTTCCGAGAACAACGTTTATGTGGATAAGATCCTTACTCCCTTTGAGAGTGTTGGGCCAGGTCTCTTCAAGGATCTAGCCCTCATGGGTATTTTTCCCCTTTCACCACCTAAGACTATTCAAGTTAATATGATCTCTCGGTTGACCCATGGATTATTCCTTTGCTTGAACAAGTCAATTCATATGGTGATTCAATGCCTTTGAGTCCAATTGAAATCAATTATTGTGAACTCATTTTTGCATCGGTACTCCACCTTCTGATGGTGATCCTTTGAGATTGTCTCTTGACATGTATTCTCAAACCCCTGGCTTGGTGATTCAGACTTGCCTGATCCTTTTGAAGAAGTGTTTCCTTCCGATTAAGCCATCGTGGAAACCATGTCTCTTAAAGACCTGCCATGGGACAATGGTCATCATCGTTCTTCATTTATGCCTGGCCTCGAGGCTATGTCTACATGTATTGAGCGTTTTGCGTCTCAAGCTCCTTCTCCTCTGCTTCAAACACCGATCCTGACACATGAAGTCTTTACAGAAGGAAACTTGAGAAATATCACACAAACGATGCCTATTGGCATTTCCGTGAAGCCGGGAATCATTGAAAACATCCATGTGGGGGTCACTTGTTCTTCAGATGAAGTCCAATTTTATACTAGCCTTTTCCATGAATTCCATGATGTCTTCGCCTGGTCCTATGAAGAAATTCCCGTCATTGATCCTGGTATAGTGGCGCATGAAATCCCTACCTATCCTAGTTCGAAGCCTGTTCGCTAGCATCTTTACCCTATAAAGGTTGCAGCCATTAAAGGTGAAGTTGAAAAACTTCTCAAAGCTGGTTTAATTTATCCAATTCCTTTGACAAATTGGGTTTCAAACATCGTTCATGTCGACAAGAAACAGGGAACTATCTGTGTCTGTGTTGATTATCATGACATCAATCGGGCCTGTCCTAAGGATAATTATCCTACTCCCTTCATCGATCAGATCATTGATGACTTTGCCGAGAGTGAGATTTTTTCCCTTATGGATGGCTTTTCTGGATATAATCAGATTAACATTCTCCTGGTTGATCAACACAAGACAACTTTTATCTGTCCTTGGGGTACCTTCGCATACAAGAAACTACCTTTTGGCTTGAAGAATGCCGGGGCCGCTTTCCAGTGAGCGATGTCCTACGCTTTCCATGACATTCATCATATCATTTAGCCTTACCTAGATGACCTTCTAGCTCATTCAGCTAAGCATAGAGACCATCCAGATCATCTTCGTTAGATCTTTCTTCGTTGTCAGCACTACAACATTCGGCTTAATCCGCATAAATGTGTCTTCTGCGTTGATTCCAGTAGACTTTTAGGGTTCATCGTGTCTAAAGATGAAATTCGCCTCGATCCACTCAAGGTTGGGGCTATTATCAATCTCCCCTCTCCATCCTCATTACATCAGTTGTAGAGTCTGCAAGGAAAGGAAAATTTTCTACACTGTTTTATACTGCACTATGCAGAAGTAGCTAAATGATAACCACAACTTCTGAAACAGGACATCCCTTTCTATTGGGATGAGATTGCTCAACAATATTTTGATGCACTCAAGACGTTGTTGGTCAACGCTCCTTTATTAAGTCCTTTGGATTATCATCGTGATTTTTCCCTCTACTTAGCTGCCACTTTTAGTACAATTGCCATGGTTTTTGTGCAAGACGATGATGATGGTCATGAGCATGTTATTTATTACTTGTCTCGTAACCTTCTCGATCCTGAAACGCATTATGCTCATGTTGAGAAGTTAGCACTAGCTGCGGTCCAGGCCGTTCAGCGCTTTCATCATTATATCCTTTTGCATACGGTGACTGTGATTTCCAATTGTAACCCCATAACCTATATTTTTTCTCGAAAATTGTTGGGGGGGAAATACTCGAAGTGGATCATTATCCTTCAAGAGTTTGACTTGGAATTTACTACTTTCAAATCAAAGAAATCACTAGTTTTTGATGATTTGATTTGTTTCCTCCCTTGCGACTCCGCTCTGTCTCATTCTGAGGACCGTATTCTAGACGATACACTTTTCTTGATTAGCACCTTTGACCCATGGTACGGTGATATCATCGTATATCTCCAGACTTCCACATTCTGATATGAGTTGACAAAGGATGCATGTCACCATATTTGGCATCACTCACAACCTTATCATATAGTTGGAGATACGCTCTATCACATTGGAGTTGATTCCGTACTCTGCCGATGTCTGACCCTCGAGGAATCTAAGAAGGTATTGAATGATTGTCACAATGGCGCCTGTCATGGTCACATGTCTAGTTACACTATAGCACAAAAGATACTTCGTGTGGGTTATTTTTGGCCTTCCATTTTCAAATACTGTATTGTCACAGTTCGTAAATGTCATGATTGCCAAATTTATCAATGCAAGATGTGTGTGCCACCCATTCATCTTCACCCTGTCATTACCGTTGGTCCTTTTGAGAAATGGGGCATTGATTTTATGATGTGTAAACCTCACTCATCTGGGGGGCATGCTTATATCATCGTATCTGTGTACTACTTCACCAAATGGGCCGAAGCAATGCCTACACTTGCCGCTGATGGTAAGATAGCTGCTCAGTTCATATTCAATCATATTATTACCAAGTTTGGTGTCCCTCAAGCCATCGTTACCGATCACAGTTCCCATTTTCAGCATTATATGGTGGCGGAGTTGACTTCTAATTTGGGTTTGCGTCATGACAGCTCAACGCCGTACTACCCTCAAGCTAATGGCCAGGTTGAAGCTGTGAGAAAAGTTCTTGTCACAATGCTTCAGCGTACGATTGCGATCAAAAAATCAAACTGGCATCTCATGTTACTTTCGACTCTCTGGTCATACCGAACTTTGACTAAGAGTTCGACTGGATTCACCCCTTTTCAATTGGTTTAAGGTCTGGAAGCTACTCTTTCGATTGAGTGTGAAATACCTTCGCTCAAGTTAGCTGTGGAATTACTGCCGAACACTTTTCCAGAAGAAGAGCATCTCCTTTACTTAGAGAGTTTGGGTGAAACTTGTCGCTTAGCCGCTTTAGTCATTGAAGCACAAAAGAAGCAAGTCAAAGCTCATTGTGACCAATAAGTTTCCCCTAATTCCTTCGTTGAAGGAGATCTCATCCTCTTGTATGACCAAGCTCATGATAAGCTGGGGGCAGGCAAATTTAAACCTATGTGGCATGGGCCATACATCGTTAAATGTGTATTGAAAAATGGGGCCTATGAGTTAATTGACTACGAAGGTAATCCTCTTGAACAACCCAGAAATGGGTTGTATCTCAAAAAATATTATGCATGAGTACGTACATACGTGTTATTGTCATTTTTGTACATTTTTTTGGGTTTGGCGTGCTTTGTGAGCATTTTCCTACTTATTGGGTCTTGCTTATTGTGCAAATGTCTATTACCCCTTATATCAGTTTTGTGGATGGTGCTTCTCGCAGTATCAGGAATTTGTCTTCGACAGCCTGGGTAATTTATGATCCTGCTTATGAGTTGATAGATCTGCAAGGTATTTTTCTAGGACAGACTACAAACAATGTCGCTAAATATAGCGCTGTCATTGAGTTATTAACTGAGGCAATCAACCTCGACATACGTGCATTGCTTGTAAATCTAGATTCACAGCTTGTTGTTCTTCAACTCAATAATCATTATTCAGTTATAAGTCCACACAATTTAAGATTGTATTTACGTATTTGTTTGTTGGAAATACATTTTGATTTCATTACTTATCAACATATTCCTAGACGAATGAACACATTAACTGATACAGTGGCTAACATTGTATTAGATAGACATTTGCATAATTTGTAAAAGCATCATCATATGTAAGAAGATCCATGTAGGGAAATATATATATATCGCATGTTTGCAACTATGTGCATCATAACATAAAAAAATATATGTATGCTTCTGTTACATCCTAACACATCATGTCTCACAAAATATGCAGATAAAATAAACCTAGGTATCTAATCAACATGGTGCTTGTGATAACATTTCATAGCCCATACTAGCCGCCTCAGCAAGCGGTGAATTCAGCTGGGCACCCCTACGGTATGCCTCTGGTAGGCGCGAGGAACATCATAAAAATGTGAATAATCTGGGACTCCTCAGGTGATCCCTTCTAGGTTATGCACTATCTCATCTTCCTCACTGCCCTTGTCTTGAGGGTCGAAATCACGAGGGATTCGCCTTGCTCTCAGTGACATACCAGCTGCTTCGTGTAGTGCTTTTGATCCTACAACCCGTGTGATGGTATGCAATACCACGCGTAGTGTCAAATCAGGGATAGTTTGAATATCAATTTTCCCACTACCCGAACCTTTCCGCGCTCCTCGACATACCCTGTCGATTACCATGGTCATGTTTTCCATGCAAGGCCAGGTGCTGGTTAGGAGTGGTGCTACACCCCTCCGTGATAATCATGTGATGAAATATACATCGGAGACATCCATCTCAAGCTCTTGATCCCATAGGATGAACTTCTCTTGATTTTCATCCCATATACTAATCAGATATTTTAGCAATTCTGGTTGGGCTCAGATATATGGTGTTAGAAATAATTTTAGCAAGCCATAGTTTCTGAGGGCTTCCATAACTCCCTCATTTTCCATGACCAATTCATCTTCTTCACTATGTTCTCGTTCCTTCCATTCTATGACCATTTTTTCTCCTTTCTACCTGCAAACACACACGTTTGAGTGGTATTAGTCAATATTCATCCTTGAATTTGTAAAAAATTGGGATATTTGGTGCATAATTTTGCCAGAAATTGGTGTGCACCATTGGTGCAACTGTTCTAAAATAGTCGCGCCAATGGGCACGCCCTAGTGTAAAAAATCAGGCGGTTGGTGTGACTCCGTGCCCAAAACTCGTGCCAACCACGCAGCCCTAAATTTTACAATTTCTCCCCCAAAATTCAAAATTGACAAATGCAGGAAGAAAGAAATAGCTTAAAATGACAAGAGGGATCTTAGCTCTTACCTAGAGTTGACAGATTTGCAATTGATGTACTGGATTGGCTACTATCGTCGCCGCAAGATTGCACAGTAAAATGGGTAAAAATTGCTACACAAGAGGTAAAAAGTGAAAAGTAATTATTTTTTACCATTTGTGGCATTTTATAACCTTTTCACAACCCTAATTAGGTTTTAAGGCATATTTTTTGATTAATTTTTTTTTTTTTTGAAATATACGTTTTACACATGTCTCTTGTGCAGCAACAGGTTTTTTCATGCGACAATGATGAAGTAAAGAGTTATATTTTATACTTTTCCAGACTCGATAAAAACACGAAAATTTCACTACTGGAGTCATCTTTCAGCTCTTTTCTGACTCTCTAAAATTGAAGAGATTGTTGAGACGCTTGCCATTTGGAATTCGTTAAATGGTTGTGAAATGATATCTACCTAGTATACGTTTACCCATTTTTCGGGCTAGGATGGATTATTTACGAAAATGAAATACCTTAGCCTATTACAACTAAGAGGTTCTTTCAGACTTTGTTTTCTACCTTTTTGGATCTGTGATACTACCTACGAAAAGGGACTGCTGGAGTTTTCTTTTTTTCCTTCTTTTCAAACTCTCTAACGTGAAAAGATGTCGAGTTCTTCCTTTGTTAGACTAGTTAAACTCTGATGACATCGGACTTCGTCACCATGACATTATTCGAGTTCCTTCTTCCTAGGGCTCGTAAAATGTACTAGGATGGATTTGTCTGAAGGAAAAACTTATAGTGCAAGCATATGCTATTCTCTTCAAGCTTGTTTCAAAAATAATTGGGGTACTTTCCAGAAATGGTGGGGGGAAATGGAACCAGATTTTAGTTGTGTTGGTAGTATGTCACTCTTGAACATGGCACTTGTGTGCATTCGTGTCAGGTTGGGGACATCTCATTTCGTCATTTTTACCTCCATGGGTTTGGATAATCTCTTTTGAGCTCTCATTTTCTCTTTTCCACGTCATCATGACCTCAGATCCTTTGATGTCAAATACTGCCAAATCTAGTGTCATGCTATTGATATGTTTAAGAGAAGTTTTCCTCTGAATTTTTCAACCTCCCTCTGATTCTCTATTGGTCCTGATTCACAAACATCATATTCCTCTGTCTTGTGTCAATGATGTGGGAAACATTATGGCTCACCTTCGATCAGGGCACCTCCTATCGAATTCAACTCATTATCTAGGAATCTGATCTAGAGACTCCCTTTTGGTACCTTAGAACCTGCATGCCTCAATGTTGAGAACCATTGTCATTATTGGTGGTTTCTCTTGCGTCTATTAACAACTTTCATCATTGGCTGGTAATCAGACGATTTTCTTGCATGTTCAACTTCAGCTCACATATTCGCATGCTTGAATTTGTACTTGTTCAGATCGAGACGGAGTGCAAGACCCTGGGTTTTGTCTGTTAAAATCCAGGTTGCGAGTTCTTTATGGATTATCATGACTTATTACATGACTCTTTGATTGGATGGATGTGACCATACCTGAGTCTATTTAGTGATCTTTACTACTGGATGGCTGCGTCCATACCTAGATCTTAGTTTTTATATACTCTATTATGGATGGCTGCACCCATGCCACATGTTCATGTACTAGAGATATTAATTGTATTTGTAATTGCTAGTTTTCCAACAGTGGTGTTTGGTTCGAACAAGTTCTCATAAAGTATTTCAACCCTCCCTCTCCCTCGGACCTCATGCTTTAGGGGGCATCTGTTACACAAAATTTTTTCACTGTCCCTGCAATCCCCATCCCACACATTGGAGGGTCATTTCTGTGACTTCTAAAAAGTGTCATTCCTTGCAAAGAGATTCATTGCATCCCTCTTCATGAAGGTAACATTCCTCTTGGTGACATTTTCCTGAAAAGAACATCAAAAATACCTATTTTTTCCTTGGCGCGAGTAGCCAGTTCTACCCTTGCGCTTATGTGGAAGATTAACATTAGGGCCTGTGCCATCAGGCGCTCTGTCCTAGCATAATTCCCATGCCAAGCTGTTTTGGGAATGTTTTTTTAAAAATAGAGGTGGAGGTTCCATTCCAACCACCTCCGAGATTAGTCATTGGGAGTGGTTGAACTGAAACAACCACGGACTCCTTCCTTTAGTTAGTAGTTTCCACCTCCCTTGGAACACCCCTAAAGGATAGGCCTCCCTTCCACCTTTGTAGGGATCCCAACCTCCTCTTTTCAATCTATATAAACAAGCCTTCTTCCTTTATGAAAGCTAGCTGAACAAAGAGAATTATACATCTGAAACACTGAACTTGGAGAACTAAGATATAGTTGAATAAATGAGTTATTGAGAAGGTAGATCAAGAAGGAACTCCATCAAGAGGTCCCTTATCCCTTCTGAATTCCCCGACGAGATTTGAGACATGCTTCGCCCAAGCCCTGCTAGAGGAGACCGCAACGTTAGAGCATGGTTGTATCTCTTCTTTCTACCTATTAATATAAGTGACTATTGCCTAGTTCCCATCTTGTGTTTTTTCTTTATCAAATGCAATATGCTAGTCTTCTCTGAATGAATAGTAGTTTTTGGATGGAATTAGTATGTGGTATGTGGTTATCATTTTCTGATCTCTGTGCAGGTGTCCAAACATGATAGGCGGAGGGGTTGTGACTTGCCTTCGATCAGGAGCGAAAGGTTCTCATCATCACTACGAGTGTCGATGACAGCTTTGGACCATAGGTAGGCCATCTTATCGCATCCTCTTTCATTCAAATATCTAGGAACCTATAGAGAGGATTTACCTACATAACAATTATGGTCTTATGTTGCAAGTGTATATGGTGATTAAGGCTTGCATTACTTCAAATGCCTAACATGAGTTAAATGCAGGATAATCATGAAGATATTGCATTTTTTATGAAGATTTTACAATTAAATCTTGGAGTAGTGATCTGGATTTATGCAGGAACGCAACATAATACACATATAACCATAAATAGAGAGATGCAGTGGAAATATTGCTTCATTTTATTGAAATCAAATGACTGAAATATGCTTACAGACAATGCGCTGGTATCTTATCTCTAAGAAGAGATGTGGCGGCTACAGGAATTTGAACTATGTTACAATATAGACATAATAGAAATAAATAGCTAGGGCATTGGTAGGATTATCTCTGAGAATATATGTGGCGGCTATAGGCCTCTGAACTGTGTTGCAATGAGACATAATGGAGATGAGCAGGTGAGGGTACTGGTAGTGTATCTCTGAGAAGAGATGTGATGGCTCCAGGCCCCTCCATTGTGTTACAATGAGGCTAGAAGGCCTATTTATTGCTGAGAAACAATTTAAACCCTAAACATCCAAAAACCTAACCCTAGGAAATGAAGCACCAAAACTGTGGGTCTCGTTTGGGTAAATTGGTGTTTCAACTTCCCCGAGACGTAACTTTGGCATTTGATCTCAGTTTGATGCGCTCAATATCTCGTTAGAAAGATCTATCCAAGGAATACAAATTTTTGTGTGAGAAACATCAGTCCATGGACCCATGTTGCCCCCGGTTTCCCCCAAAAACACAGTTTAGGGCCTCAAAACGGCTATGGAAGTTCAGGACCCGAAAAAATGCTAAAAATAGTATGTTGTGCTGAAAATGAAAAACTGAAAGAACTGATTATGACGTTTCAAATGGAATAGGTGGGTGGCCACCAATATACACCTCGATCATTAGGGCCTCAAAATGGCTCTAGAAGTTCAGGACCCAAAAACCTGCTAAAAATAGTAAGATGCGCTGAAAGTGAAAAACTGAAAGAACCGATGGTGGGGGTCCAAATGGAATAGATGGGTAGCCACCAATATCCACCTAGATCATTCCTCCCTCCTTAGGAAGCAATGGTCCCCATTTCATTAAGTTCATCCATGAGGGAAAAATTTTGCTCAACTTCGTATTGGATTTGTCCAAGATGTTGCGTACCTGTTGGCGGACGTGCTAGATGTATATGTCCCGTCGGTGGGTAGTTGTTGAAGGATCTAGGCAAATTTATCCATCATCACGTTCCTCTGTTTCTTGAGGGCCTCCTCGAGCAATATTTTGATAGGATATCCTTCTCCCTGGTTTTTCTTTCCTTTTGCCTTGGGGGGTCGTCGGGGTTTGTGAGGCTGATCTTGCGACGGTTGAACCAGATCGAGCTCTAACTCCTTATACCCTAACCGCGTTGGGGACATGCAAAGAAAAATAGAGAAAGAGAAGACCACTCTGATACCCCTAATCCGAATTTGTGCAGGAACGCAACAGAATACACATATAACCATAAACATAGAGATGAAGCAGAAATAATGCTTACTTTTATTATAATCAAATTACTAAAATATGCTTACAGACAGGGCACTTGTAGGTTATCTTTGAGAATACATGTGGTAGCTACAGGACTATGAACTATTTTACAATACATACATAATAGAGATAAACAGTTAGGGCGCTCGTAGTATTATCTCTGAGAAGAGATGTGGCAACTACAAGCCTCTGAACTGTGTTGCAATGAAACATAATGGAGATGAATGGGCAAGGGCACTAGTAGCACATCTCTGAGAAGATATGTGATGGCTCCAGGCCCCCCCCCCACTCTGTTACAATACAAACATGATGGTGTTCCAGCATAAATCCAGATCAAGTAGATAGCGAGGAGATATTCTAGGGGGATTTCCCACTTCCTTAACTCCCAAAGGCAGCCAAGGGATCCTCAATATTCCCTTCAATAGCTCGAAATCAAAGGCATCCAAGAAAGTGGGATATTAAGTGCACCAAAGCTCCACTTCTCTTGCAATCAAAGAGGACATATCACCTATTTTTTAGGGAGATGTTGGTAGCTACCGTCTAGGTTAAATAGGGTTGAGAAAGAGCTCATTAGGATTCAAAATTTGAAGGGAGCTAATAGACTCTTAGCTCTTGTAATAGGTTTTTGACACTTTATGATTATGTAATGAGACTATTTTATGAAATAAGATGAGTATTCAGATTTCCCTTCACTAATTTAGTTTCAAAGTGTTAGGCTTGTGGGTTAGGGCCCAATCCATTGGCCTTAGTCGCTCTTGTGTATTCATGCCTATTTTTTGACATTGTTGCTAGGTTTCTTTATGAATTTTAAGGTAGTTTTCTCACATTTCAATTCAATATTTTTAGTTTGCTTCCATTTGTCTTTTATTTGTAGTTAAGCTTGCATAAATGTTGGTATAATAACTGATAAACTCAAAAATTTGTGTGTCAAGCCTCCCTCTCTAATCTCTTTCATTGGAGATTGAGGAGGGAAGACCTTTCCCACATGCCAAATTTTCACTTTAGTTTATTATTTCTTGGAAATAAAAGTTAGGTTGTTGTAGTATCATGGACATGTCTAGAAAAATTAGTTAGATTTATGTTTGAAGGCTAAAGTAGGTTTTCTTTCCAAACTAAACTAATCTCTTCCATTTCCTTCATCATGAATTTGCAAATGTTTATTGCATACACATGTAGTTTTCTTGCAAGTTCAAGTAGCACATCAAAGGATGACTTCATCGTCCCCCTTAGCTTCATTTATCACCCATCACCAACCTTATTTCCACCAAATCACCATCAACCTTATTTTTCAGATTTTTCACCTTCACACCGTGAGCAACCCTAGAAGTGCAAGAAGAAATTATTAAGAGGTTTTTAGCTTGGCCAAGGGGTTGGCCACCCTCAATTCATCCAAACACACCTTCATTCCACATCCCCTATGCTTTTCTCCACCATTTTTGGCCTCAAATTGCCCTCAAACTGTTTCCTGTAGTAATTCAGGACTTTCGAGTTGCACTACAGGAAACCTGTAACAACACATATAATATCACCAGTGGGCCTCTCTTTAAGCCCATAACCATCATCCACCTCATCCATACCTTCCAAAACCATCGACACACCTTCAACCCTGCACCCATGAGTTCAAGACCTTCATAAATCACCTTAGCACTTTCTCCTTCTTGCTGCGAAACAATGTGTTTACAAGCATAATTAGGTCATGATTAGATGCATGAGGAAAATCATGATAGTTAAAACATGAAGTAGACAGAGTGTATTTTTCCATTTGGCCCATAAATGTGTGATTAGGTTAGTCTTATTTTTTCAATTTCAATTCAACAATTTACTTCATGAAAGATTCCTATTTTGCGTCCATTTCTTGCCATATCTTAATTTGTATATTTCTTCCATTGAAAATTAGCTAGATTTAATTTCTTGGTGTATAATAGTTCTTTGATTTCTTATAAAGTAATGGCTTTGAATCACTTGTAGCCATAGGTATAAATTTGGAAGTGTGACAGAATTCATTCAGAAATCCTAGAAATAACACCCTTTCATATGACTCGGAAGAGGATGACATGAGTAGAATGCATCTGTTGTGTATATAGCACTGTCACCTCCAACTTTGTATGAACCCCGGGTTGGTAAAGTAAATTAGGGTAGCCTCTATGAATTGCAGCATTCTTGGTGCAATACCAGGGCTCACCACTTAGGCAAACCTGTGATAAATTCCATTGAAACAACCTCCTAACATTGGCTTGGAATGGATAAAGGTTGTAGGAGACCCAGGGTTTTAATTGTCTCAACATTACTTTGCTGGCAAACCAAACATTCTGCCACAAAATTTTTAATATCATATTTAAGGCTATCCCAAAAAACAACTTTCTTCACCCCGTGGAAAGTTTTTAAAAATCTCGAGTGTCCTCCTAAGGGAGAGGTGTGCAATTCCAAAAGAATATTTTTTATTATTTGGGAATTCTTAAAAATATATCAGCGATATTTGTACCATAAGGAAGAATTTTCCCAACTAAATGTATCAAATGTATTGGGATATTGTTGCAACATTTGAATGAGTTTCCATACTTCTTCGTCATTCTTCCATTCCTCCCTTGCTTTGGTTATCCAATCTATTTGGATAATAAAAATGGCACAAAGAAATGCTTCCATATCCTCATTCTTTCTTGAGAGCGCATATGCAACAAAATTTAGCTTCCATTTTTTTGTAGATGATTTGAAAGTCATAACTCAACATCTTTGTGACCCATTTTTGTTGCTCTTTTAAAGATAGTCTTTGTTCCAAAAATTATTTAAGACTATCATGATCAGTTTTTACCTTGAAGTGTCTTCCCATTAGGTAAGTCGTCATTTCTTTATTGCATGTAGTATTGCCAACATTTCGTTCTCATAAATAGCCTTTTGTAAATACATTCCTTTTATTGGATGACTTTCAAAATAAATGGGTCTTCCTTCTCACATTAAAACAACACTAATTCCATTTCCTGAGGCATGACATTCCACAATAATTTTTTTTGTGAATTTTGGCAGAGCTAAGACCGGTGCTTGGCACATTTCCTCTTTAATATGTTTGAAATGCCTTATTTTATTCAAGAGTCGATGAAAATGAATCTTTCTTCAAAAAATTTCTTAGAGGTTTTTCTATTCTCCCATAATTCTTAGCAAACTTACGATAATACCCTGTGAACCAGAGAAATCCTTGCAACTTCATTATGGTTGTGGAGAATTTCCATTCCTTAATGGATTTAATGTTGTTAGGGCCTACCTTAACACCCTCTTGACATACAATATTACCTAGATATTCCACCTCTCTTACTCCAAAGAAACATTTGGAGGTTTTCTCATATAATTTTTTCTCCTCCAATAGTTTGAGCACCCTGTCGACATGTTGAACATGATCCTTCCAAGACCTATTGTAGATTAGTATATCATCAAAAAATACTAACACAAATTTTCTAAGGAAGGGTTTGAAAACGAAATTTGTCAACCCTTGAAATTTAGAAGGTGCATTGGTAAGGCCAAAAGGCATGAACAAAAATTCATAATGACCCTCATGAGTTTGCAATGTTATTTTTGGAATGTCTTCAGTCTTCATTCTAATTTCATGATATCATGAATGAAGATCCAACTTGGTGAAATAAATCTCTCCATGTAATTCATAAATCACAGGAATGGGAAATTTATCTTTAATAGTGAGATTATTGATCTCCCTATCATCCGGACACATGTGCCATGATCCATCCTTCTTGTGAACCAATACTACTGTAATAGAGAAAGAAATTTGACTAGGTTGAATTATACTAGCCTCTATCATTTCTGCAATCATACATTCAATTTCGCTCTTTTGGACATAAGTATATATTTAAGGCTTGATGTTTGGAGGAAAAATTCCCAGAATCAAATGAATAGCATGATCATGATCATGAATAGGTGGGAGTTTCAAACACCTTGGAATGATTGTCCAAGACTTTTTGGAGATTTGTAGAAATAGATGATTTTGATGTTGGAACTTCTACTGAGCATAGTTGTGTAATTATGCCTCGTTGTTATTTTTTCAGAAGCTTTGTAATGACATTAGAGCTTATTATATTTCCCATGTTCCTTGTGATACTCTGTAATTCAACTTCCTTTCATTCCAAAAAAAAATTCAAAAAAAGTTCTTGAAAATCAAAAGCTATTGTCCCCAAAGATAGTAATGATCATACTCCTAGTACAACATAAACACCACCCATTCGAATGGAAAGAATTGAACTATTCAATAAATATTCCCCTATGGTTAGCTTGATATTATGGCACTTTCAAGAGAAATTTATAGTTTCTCCATTTTCCACCATCACTTGACACTAGCGTTGGGTTATGAAGCAATTCAATTCCTTCGATACCTTACAATGAATAGAATTATGGGTACTACTCGAATCAATAAGCATTATTACATTTTTCTTCTTGATATGTGCTTCTATCTTAAGAGTTTAAGGAGTGCTAATTCCTACCAATGCATTAGAGGACATGGTAGGATTCATTTCTTCTTCTTCTAGGGTTGATTCCTAGTGTAGATCCTATTCTTTTGAAGTTTCTTGCTCCTTTTCTTCCTCATCTTTACAGTCTATGTAAAATAATTTCTTCTCAGCACACTTATGACCTTTAGTGTATTTTATTTCACAATTATGGAAAATCCCTTTTTATTTTTTTCTTCCAATTGTTGTGGTGCCAACCTTGCAGATTGTGGAAGTCTAGGAGTAGCAACACTTCCATATTTATAGTTGTGAGTGGTAGGCTTCCTTGTCGCCATTATTTTGCTTTCAATCTTTCTTGCCAAGCTGAATGCCTTCTTCAATGTATCAAGTCCCCAAAATTGAACCTCACGTTGGATGTTATCCTTTAGAGTCCCTATGAAGACATCAATCCTATGTTCCTCTGGAATATCATTTATCCTTATATTCAATTTTTGGAAGTCCTCAATGTGCTCCATCATTGAAACCTTTTGTTTGAGAGTTATCAATTGGATAAAGAAGGTTTTTATCTTTGTATCCTCATAATGTGCTATCATTTCCTCTGTAAAATTTTCCCAAATGACCAGCGGTTTACAAGAACAAAGCCATCGATACCATACAAACTTATTTTACTCTAAATATAAAGTTTGAATGCATAGCTTTTGTGTGTTTTGCGCATTATCAAGATCAAAGTATTGCTCTATTTGTAGTATCCATCTTATCAGATCCTTGCCATCAAACTTTCTCATATCTATATTTGGAATATTGTGGGTTTTATATCGAACGTTAGAGTTTATGAAATCATTATTAACATTTCTTTTTTTCTCATAATGATTTTCCTCTACTACCTTTTCGACATTATGAAGCTTTTCTTGTAGCAACTTTGTCAAACCTTCCTTCAAGCATTTCATGTCTTTATTCAAATCTTCCACGTTTCCTTATATATCATTGATCTTAGCTTCCATTCCATTCATATTAGCTTCCATGCCACTCTTCAAACCATCCATCTTAGCTGCCATTTCATTTTTTGCTACTATTTGCGAGAGCGAAATTTTTTGCACTTGGTCTTGTAATTTTGATATATCATGTTGCACTTATTCCTCTTCATGAGTCATATTAGAGCCTTTCGAGGGCTTAATGGGTGTTGAATTCCTTTTAGGTGGAATTTTAGAACCCAATACTGATATCTATGCTTCAATATGCCCTTGGAATCACTTCAAACAAGACTTATGCAATTTCAAAAAACATTACATACATTTTTCTTTCTTTTGAGGAGGATATTGAAACTGATGTATCTCTATAATTTTGGATACCTCGGATTTTATCTTCGGTCCTTTAGTAGCCCTCTAAATATTCTTTCTAATGACTCAAGTTCGACCTAATTTGGATTCTTCAAAACAAAGTTATGCCCAATCTCCCACAATGACCTAATTATGGAGTAGTTTATTAGAGAGAACTTGTACGACGTACCACATGTCACTGTTTACTTCTTCGGCTCTGAAATTGATACTTAGGAAACTAAAATCTATGTGATTTCAAACACCTTTTACAGAATTCCAATCTAATGCTTAGAGAGAGAGTTATGACTATTTTCACAATGTTAGATCTTTGAGATGAAACTCGGGAGCCTGCAAAAACCATAACTTCCATAGATCATATCTACAAAAATATTGCGAACCAAGATTTGAAAATTTCCATGAATTTCCTCCAAATTTCGTACATATGGGTTTTTTATTTATTTTCTAAAACTTCGTAAAAAAAATGTTATAGTGGCAATTCCATGATGACCTTTTTGAAGCAACGAAACCTAGAATCCAAACCTCTCATACCAAATGTTATGAAACCAACTCACAAAAGAGAATAAAAGAAATATCAATGACTTATAAATCAACCTCTTCGAGGGGAAACCTCCTTTACATTACATAGATGAAAAATTCTTGGATGATACAAATGGAAAAACCTCCTTTATATATATATATGAGTCCATGGGGTCACAATATAGTCCTAGTTGACCTAATAATAATAATTTAAGGGCACAAAAATAACAATAGTGGGTTATTATGGGGAAAAATAAAAACAATATGGGGACTACATGGATATAACAATAACAATAAGGGGGCTACACTAACAACAATAAGGGACTACACTAGTAATATAGGGACCTAACATTACCACAGGTTTATTAAGGGATTTTCTAAAATAGCATTCCTGATCACTTCACTACAGAAAAAGGGAGTAAAATTTGAATGGATTGTTAAATGCTAAAGGATTTTTGATAAGTTAAAGAACTTGCTAACCACAACCCCTATTTTAAAGCTAGTAGATCCAAGTAAGGAATTTATTGTTTGTATGGATGCATGCATGGAGGGGTTAGGGGGATTTTTATTACAAGATAATTCCATAATAGCTTGCGAATCAAGAAATTTAAAAATCCATGAGAAAATTTATGCAATATATGATATATAATTAGTTGTCGTTATACATGACTTGAAAATGTGGCGAAACTATTTGGTTGGAAAGAAATTTAATTTAATAACTGATCAAATCAACCTGAAATACTTTTTTAGCCAACCATATTCCAATGCTAGACAAGCTAGATGGATGGTTGATCCAGGTGGCTCCAGACACACTTAGAGCTCGACGAGAACTGATGGTAGGTAAAAACTCAAAGTGGTCAGATTACTCTCGAACTAGGTCCAGATTGAAGTGCTAATCGCCCTGATTCCAATGTGTGAATTGATCACCAATATGAGCTTATATGGAGAAGTTATAGAAATTCAAAGCATTGGTCAAAGTGGGTAGTGGGCCAGGTTTAAGGGTCTTACAAATTGACCAACACCGAGACCTGGAACCAAGCTCCTAAGAGTGGGTGAAATTGTTGCCTCTTTAAAATGCCACATAACCCTTAAACTCAGAAAATTATGAAAAGAATTATGATTATATATATATATGTTGCGGGCCATGAACCCCTCCACCCACATCACATCTCATATTAAAAACAAACAAATATTGATTGGGTGGGCAGGCAACCTCTGGTGGACCCGACCCATGCCACCACATAACTACTATATTACGTAGTTGATGCCGATGGGAGTTGAACCCATTATCAATGGCTCCACTAGACCCGCCAACATAATGTCCCCATTTAACACCAAACTCCAACCATGTTACAAACCATATGCCGCCCATATTACAACAAGCGCTTTAAAATTAAACCATGCCATATATAAATGTGGCGGTTAAAAACTAAAACGCGTTTAAAAAAATAAACACCAATTTTGGCATGGGCGGGGTTTGATCCCCCAACCCCATTCTTATCATTAATTATTTTTATTCATTAGACCAACGAGCACGGTCTTGTAAAGGCCATCACTGCTTTATTATATAATCCCTCATATTTGACCTTTCGACCCACGAAGGAGAGCGAGGTGGATTGGGGAATTCGGAAAGTGTTGAGCCACACAGAACTTGGACCAACAGAAGGTGCAGTGGAACCATGTGTTTGAGGGGAACCCTGAGCCAATTTGTAGAGGTGGAACCTTGCCCAGATATAGGATTGGAACCCTGAGCTGGAGAATTTTCCCAAGGAGGTAAAAATGCATTTTATCATAATGGTATCAAATTTCATGAAATTTCGTAGGGAACACAATGGAAACATCATATTTTCCATTTGAGCGACAGATTTCCAACCAACCCATGGAGAGGCATATTTGGAGAATCACGAGAGAATATAAAAGATTCTTGTAGGCCTAGATTTTGATGGTGTTAGAATTTGATGAATGGATAATCGATTTTACAGCACTCGAGTCTAGAAATTTAGTGGTGCAGTCAATTTTTGCAGCTGAGCATTTCATATTTTGGCCAACTTCAAGAGTGAAGGTACATGAAGCAGTCTTGTCATGTTCTCCTTCATAATTGCTGATATGATCTATTATGCCATTTGAGATCATTGTTTGATGTTATGATCTGGGATCGCTTTTTCCACATTATGTGAGATGTATTTAATTTTTAATGCTCTGTATTGTTGTGAATATCCCTATGTAACTATGTTTAAGGAAAACTCATTGACACATTCTGGGAGGTTGATGTTAGTTTTTCATGTTGAGTGGAAGCCTTCTTGAGTGAGAATTCCTTCAAGCAGAATGTCTCATGGAGAGACAAGGTCACTCTTGTTTGAGGGCATGTGACCTTGCTATGACAAAGTGTTGTCCAAGTACATCATATTTTACAACATTTTATGAACTAGACGACACCATATGACACTAGGCTCGGAGACGTAGACCACACTAGGTGAAATTCGTTGTAAAATGTCTCATGTTCTTCTCTCACTGATTGCCGTCATGTTTCCTCTTGCTTAAATCATGCATATGTGTTCATTTATGCTCTTTTAAAATGCAATTCTAAAAACATCACAAAAGTAAAATATCATGGGTAAATATGGTAGCAGATGGAGTCGAATCAATGGCATTTCTCAGCAAATTTGAGTTTGACATAAAACACATAAAAGGAATAGAGAATAAAATAGTTGATGCCTTGAGAAGGCATGCCTAACAGGTAAAAGAGATAGTTTTGAGTAATGTTAAACCAAATTTATTCAGAAAATTAAGAATTTTGTCCATAAGGACTCAAAATATCAACATATTCAACAAAAATTACAAGAATTTAATGTTATAGGTTATACAGAAAATGCATAAAAGTTGTTGGTTTACAGAGGAAAACTATATGTTCCCAATGTAACAGAACTGAAAATTTTGATACTTGATAAGTATCATAAAAGATCATTTGCAGACATATGGGTTACCAAATGATGATAACAATGTTAAGGAAAAATATCATTTGGCCTGGTATGAAAAAAAAAGTGGCGGAGTATTTATCCAAATGCATAGAATATCAATAGGTGAAGGTTGAACATCAACACCTTGCTAGATTGTTGAATCCACTACTTATTCTTGAGTGGAAGTGGGAAATAATATCTTTGGATTCTATAACCATGTTTCCTCACACAAGGAGGCAACATGACTCCATTATGGTGGTGGCAGATGCATTAAGTAAGGCAACTCACTTTATGCCCGTGAAATCCACCTATAGCACATCACAAATGGATAATATATTTATGAAATAAATTTTTAGATTGCATGGGGTACCCAAGGTAATAGTTTTATATATCGATGCTAAGTTTACATAAAAATTTTGGAAGGAATTACTTAGAAACATAGGAACTAAACTAAATTTCAGTACAACATACCATCCTAAAAAGGATGGTCCAACTCAAAGAGTTAATAAAATTTTGGAAGATACCCTGAGAATGTACATGATGGATAGGTCTACCCAACGGGAATTCTATCTGCATTTAGTTGAGTTTTCATATAATAAAAACTATTGAGAAACCATAAAAATGAGTACCTTCGAAGGCTTTTATGGGAAAAAAAATCCATAACCCACTTAGCAATATTGGGGCCAGAAGTATTGCAGGAAATGGAATAGATTATGAGGAAGATTGAATAAAATATCAACGCAGCACAAGATCGACAAAAGATTTATGCAAATAGGAAGAGAACATATAGAGAATTTAAAGCTAGGGACCATGTTTATCTGATAATGAGACCCAGGAAAAGCACCTTGAGTATGTTTGGGTTCCCATGTTTTGGCAAGGTTGGAAATACCAAAATATGAGACAACATCATAACCACTTTCAGACCTCAGGATCTAACCCTCCTGGGTCTAGAGAGGGATCTCTCTATGATATTCAGAGTATATTTGTCTTTGAAGCTCGAATGTTAAGATGTTAGGCTAGTTATAAGGCTCGGGGTTTGTTTGTTTGATTGTTTTGATTTGGTTGCTGGTCATCAGGAAAGGAGGATTCAATGTAAGACCAGGATGAGCAAAGAGGAAAATTGCAGAGGTGAAATATTCCAGGGAGCATTCAAAA
This sequence comes from Pinus albicaulis, assembly GCA_034641835.2. NCBI lineage: Eukaryota > Viridiplantae > Streptophyta > Pinopsida > Pinales > Pinaceae > Pinus > Pinus albicaulis. The sequence continues at coordinate 2,000,024,511 of CM076578.1, forward strand.
CCATTGGGCAATGGAGTTAGGAAAGGATTTGCTTACTATCCAATGTGCAAGCTTTCAATTGGGCTAGTCATCTAAAACATTGGATCTTAAAGATGATAATGTGATATGGAATGGTAGGAGAGGAGGAGACAACACAATTTAGGGCACAAAATTAAAGACCAGCTGGTCGCACAAGGATCCTAGTGGACAGGGCTAACTCTAATCCCCAGTGTTCCCAAATATTCCAACTAAATCCTTAACAAGACAACATCTAAGAATAGACAACATTTAATTCATACATCAGAGAGCAGGCAATAACATCCACTACACTGGTTAAATCAACTGAAATCAATTCTTAGATAACACATTCAGAGGAAAAACATTAATGGCAAGCAGAGAAAAAACATAGGGTACCTAACAAGGGTAAATCCTATGCCAATATTCTGATGCAAGCCAGTAGAAACGAAATGAAATGAATTAAACACAGAGATAGGAAAACATCACCACTGCTTTAGATCAAGATCCAAAGAAATGTGCTTGTCATATTAAATAGCAATACCAGTCAAGTACAACATTGCCAATAGCTGAATATTTGGTCTGAAATCATATTCCAAGCCTATCTCACAGCTTTACACAGAGACTGTGTCTCAAAAGAAACTACTTGCAATTCTTTGATAACTGATCAAAAACCCTTACAATAGTTTTTCTCATGAGTTTTATAGCAGAAAGATGAGCTGAGGAGGTAGGTGAAAACTAATTTCAGCATTTAAACTCAGAAAAGGAAAAGAGGGCCGAAACCCAATCTGTTTTAAATCTTTGCATTTATCTCTGGTATGGCTTAGATGTATTCTAACTGTAGTACTTTGTGGTACTATTGGTGAGTAAACAAAAGATAAATAAAAGACAGTGAAGTTTGCCATACTTGTGCAAAAAATGTTTCTGATCACGTAGGACTACTGTCAGGGGAGAAACCTTCTCTAGAACACAGCATGGAATGAAAACTATATGGGCACTTTGTCCTTTATGGAAGGAGAAATTCTGCTACTGTAGAAACCCTAATACGCATTGATTTCTGCGTGTTGTACCTTCTAAGTTATTCATAACATTTTCTATCTGGTACTCTTCCTTTTCAACTGCTACAGGGGGCTCAGAGGTCTTCGTTTGCATGCAGCAAACTCTCTGCTACTCCATTCATATCTCTGACAGTGAAATCTGTGTGTTAATGGCACCGGGAGGGTTTTACAGAGTCGAACTCTATTATTTTAATGAAATTTACGCCGTAATCTTCTCGGGTCATTTCTTCATAAATTCAGCCTCTGCACATGGTCTTCTTCGATTTCTCTGTCACTGTAACAGAGATTGTGCATCATGGCGGTTATTTACTATCAATGATCCTGAAAAATATGAAACTGGTTAGGAAAACACACATGGGGGTGGCAGACACAATGGAGACGATGAGGTCGGCCATGCAGAACGATGAGACGACGGAATTGTGGAGGTTGGTGGCAGAAAACACAATGAAACAATGAAAAATGGTCTGGAGAATCATGAGCGTAGTGGAGCAGGTTTTTTAAATAACACCTATGGAAATGACCTTTGAATGGATATAAAGAGGAAAAGGTGGAAAATGACAAATCGACATGAAAAGGTTGACGTGGCGGTAAGGGGTCAACGATGGGAAAATCTAATCTGGACCGTCCGGTCTCAGTGGAGATCGACAGTGGAAAAAATTATTGGGAGGCGACGGACGGTGAGCCAGGAGTACGGTGGCCATGGGTTAAACTGTGTACAGCATCGTGGAGCAAGATCCGTTGGCTAGGCTGCTCCAGATCTAACAGCTCACAACAATATCGATACGCATCCACGGATGAACACTAACGCGTGATGAGATAGTGGTTTTGAAACCGTACTGGTGCCACGCATCGAAAGTTGTATGGATTCGTTGGCCAATCAGGAAATACCTCCCTCTACCCAAAGGTAGTGCGATGGAAATAGGCTGGTTTATGAACAGTGCGCAGTGTCCACAGGGGTGGGTAAACTTCGAACCGTCGGATCTGCGTGTAAATGGACGGCGATGGCGCGGTCAAGAGTTTGAACGGGGAAGCACGGGCACTGTGGAGTCCACGATCACTGTTCGATCAACCAAGATCAATGTTTGATGCTGCACCCGATAAATGAATACGACAAGCGCCTTTCGGGCTGGTGGGTGGTTCCGGCACTGGATCACATGGAGGAAGAGGTGTGGGCTTAGCGGGAAAGGGGCTAGGCCCTATTATAATGTGGAAAAGTGGGTTTTTTCCCATTTTAAATGAATTTCAAGGTTAGGAAGGGGGGCGGTAGAGGGAAACAATGGGAATTTGGCCAAATAAAGGGTAAGGGTAGAAATCCAAGGGGATTTAGGATATGATTTAGGGGATCAAGAGGGACTTAGAGGGAGAAAAAGGGGACTTTGACAAAGGGGGAAAAGGGGTACAATGGGACATTCTGCAGAGCTACAGGGGGAAAATTAAAGCCTTTTGGAGCACAATTTTGTCACAACCTGAGAGGCCTTATAATGGGAATCAACAAAAGGGATTTCATCAGAGGAAATGGCATAGGAGACTTCAAGGATGATGTATCTTCAGGGGAGATGCATTCCTTGAAGGCTCAAAACAATTTAGCCCCCTACTTTGCCTATCAAAAATTTACAGGGGGCTAACAATGGCTCCACATGGGGATGGCTTCTTCTTGAAGGAGTCAAGAATTCAGAAAATGATCTTGGTGTAGGCCAGATGCCTGCTGCTTAAGCCACCTTCTTCTTTGATTTTCAGCTGCCACAATTGTGAAGACATCAATTTAGCAGAAAAACATTCCCAACCAATCTACCTACCCACACTACAATCCTGGCATTTTTTCTCCTTCTAGGGTGCATTTGAGCTAGCAGACCCTTTACATCATTTATTTTTATAACAGAAAATAAACCTATTCTAAATCTACCCTTATTACTCCATGAGACGAGATTAGACTGTTGGTCTCATATGTTTCTCTTCCTAATCTAACATCTGTTGGGATTAAACTGTCCAATAGATTTCTTCTCTATATTTTACAATAGGAAATTTAAAACAGTCAAACTAGGATTAGGCAGTCTAGTTTGCTGTGGATCCAAGGCATAAAGACAGTTTCTCATGGACAAAAACTTATAGAAAACTGGAAACAAAACTTGAAGGTTTGAAATCTGGAGTTTGAATCATCCTTCCTTTCTCTGTGACTCAAGTTTTGATCTTGTTAGAGTCACATTTTCTTTCTTCATTTCAGCTCTGGTTTTGGGCATGCTAGAGCTGATTCTTTTTTCTTCTTTGCTGGTCCAGATTTTGAGCATGTTAGGACCAGCTGCTTTGCTTTCTTTGGCTCAGGTTTTTAATATATTAGAGCCAATCCTTTATACCTCAGAGGTTCATGTTTTAAGCATATCTGAGCCTCTTTTTCCTTCTCTTTTTTTGGAACATTTTCTCTTTTCTTTGAAAACAAAATTCTGCAATGGTATGTACAATGGAAATGAAAAATGGAAATTGAAAATCAGCAGAAGTAGTGTTTGAGCATCCTACCATTGACAGGACCCCCAAACAACTCTGTACCATCTAATTCCTGTAGGAAGAAGGCATTTGGACCCACACTGGCCTGGATGATGTATGGACCTTGCCACAAAATGTCAAACTTGTTGTGTTTTCCTTTGTCCTCTCTCCTTGAGTCCCACTTCAGAAATTTATCCCCAATTTTGAAATCGGAAGCTTTGGTTCTCTTGTCAAACAACCTCTTTATGTTTTCTTGAACTTTGATAGCTCTGTTGTAAACCTCTTCCCTTATTTGATGAAGATGAATTGTCTAGTTTATCCTTCTCACCATACTGTCTTCTTCTATTTGAATCTCTTGGACTAGCTTGATTACTGGTATCCCAAGGCTAGTAGGAAATACTGCCTCTTTACCATAGACAATATGAAATGGTGACATGCCAACGAACTTCTTTGTTGTAAGCCTATCAGCCCAGAAGGCATGCACCAACATGTTATGCCATGACTTTTTGTTCTCTTCTAACAGCTTTTTTATGATGGTCACCAGGCTCTTGTTTGATGATTCAGCTAATCCATTACCTTGAGGGTAATAGGCAGTTGAATGACCGAGTGTTATTCCATACCTGTGACAAAAATCAACAATATTCTTGGATCTGAAAGCAGTAGCATATCAGTGATTATTTTCCTTGGGCAGCCAAACCGAGAGAGGATATGACCTTCTAGGAAACTAATGATGAATGAATCCATGGCATTCCCAGTAGGTATGGCCTCTATCCACTTAGTGAAGTAGTCTGTGGCTGTTAGGATCCATTTGTGTTGTGCAGAAGAAGCAGGATGAATTTCTCCTATAAAATCTAGGCCCCATTGCATAAAAGGACCTTCAACAGTGATGGGTTGTAGAGGTAAGGGAAGGAGTTTTCTTTTGCCTTCAAAAATATGGCATTTGTGGCAGGAAGTTATCATCTTATGGACATCATTGAAGAGTGCGGGCCAATAATAACCAGCCCTGAGTATTTTATTTGCAGTGGCTTTCCAACTCAGGTGGCCTCCACACTCTCCAGCATGGAATTTTTGTTTAATATTATCTGCCTCATTTTCCGGCAAACATTTAAGCAATAGGCCATTTGGAATTTTCCAGTATAAGCATTCATTCATCATGAAATAGTTTCTGGCTTTTAGTTTTAAGAATCTGGCCTTAGTCTTTGACAGTTCGGGTGGGGCATTGAGGTGTGTAAGAACATACAGAATGTCAGAATACCAAGGAGAGCTTTGAAAATTTTCCTCAACAGTGGGATCAGGCAATTCTTGTTGCTCATCTAAGGTATTTACCATGTTAATTTCTAGGGCTTGCAATTTTGATTCAGCCATTAGTCGAGCTAAGCCCTGACCTTTAATTAGTTTGGTGGGTTTTATCTCAAGGTCATATTCTAGAATCACAGCAATCCATTTTCCCCTCTTTCCATAAGGATCTTGGGACAATATATCTTTGAAAACTATGTTAGGCTATGGTGTTAGAATGCAATATGTACACCCTAAAGTCCTTTAAGGCCTTGATTAAGGCATAGGCCTGTTTTTCCATTATGTTGTATTTCAAGGGTGCATCCCTTAGTGCTTTGCTAAAAAGGGCAATTGGCTGTTCCATTCCCTCTGTATTTTTCTGCAGCAGGAATGTAGCTATTATGTGCTCGGAGGAAAATGAAAATATTAGGAAATCATTTGAGAAATCTGGGCTAATCAGAACAGGAGCTTGGGTGAGTGCAAGTTTTACTGATTTAAAAGATTGTTTAGCTCCGACAGTCCATTTAACTCCTACACCTTTCTTCAGCATGTCGGTCATATTCCTAAGGTGTTCAGCTAGGTTGGGAATAAACCTCCTAAGGAAGTTAATTTTCCTAATGAAGGACTGTAACTCTTTGATGTTCCTCGGGTGTGTGATTTGTAGTATCCCCTCAACTCTTTGTGGGTCTATCCTAATTCTCTTTTCAGATATAATGTGGCCAAGAAGCTTCCCCTCTTGCAGCCCAAATACAGTCTTCTTAGGATTCAGTGACAGACCAAACCTTCTGCATTTTTCAAACACTTTCCTCAGATGTTCTAGGTGATCTTCTTCAGTCTTGGAGGAGACTGTTATGTCATCCAAATAAATAACAATGAAGTGTCCTATCTCATCTATAAAGCGATATCCATTGCTCTTTGGAAGGTTGCACCAGCGTTCATTAGTCCAAAGGGCATTTTTACATACATAAAGGTGCCTCACGGAGTGGTAAAAGCTGTTTTGAGTTGATCTTCTGGGAGTACTAAAACTTGGTTGTATCCTGAAAAATCATCCAAAAGAGAAATCATTTTTGAGCCTACTACCTGCTGTAGAATGTGTTCCATTTTTGGCAAAGGGTAGTTGTCCTTGAGTGAGGCTCTATTAATATTTTTGAAGTCTATACACAGCCTGATGTCCCCTGTTTTCTTTCTCACAGCCACTAGACTTGATACCCAGTCAAAGAACCTCACAAGAACTATTATGCCTACCTCATACATCTTTTTAATCTCTTTTTCAACTGCAGGAAATTGTTTTGGGTTTATTCTGCGTAGTTTTTGTCTGAAGGGCTTCTGATTTTCCTTCAGGGGTATTTTTTGTTGTATAATGTTGGTGTCATAAGCCTTTAGGTCTTCGTAACTCCAAGCAAACACATCAATGAATTCTTTGAATAGGTCAATGTATTTCTTTTTTGTGTTTGTAGGTAGGGACTTAGCTAATTTGATCATCTTGGGTTTATCTTCAGTGCCTATGTTGCATTCCTCCACATCAGAGTCTGCATGTTCTATAGTGGGCTTTTTAGCTACATCATCGAAGTCAAAAAGGTCCTCTAAGGGTGCCAGGCCCTTGGGTATATTCTTATCTTTGGCCTACAACACCTCCATCTCCTCATTTTCTGTGTTTTCACAATTTCCGTTTGAATTTCCAGTTTCTTTGTTCAAAGCGTTTATTTCTATGTTTAAAGGTGGCTCCTCCTCATCTGAGGATTTTTCACTTAGCCAGCTACTGTCAGATTTAGAGTCTAAATCGAAATTCAAACCCATTCCTGCCTGTTAAGAAATCTTCAATCTGTTTATCGCCCTCGAAGACCTACCAATATTTTTCATTATCCGGCACTGCAGGTCTGAATTTGGTATGTATGATAATTAGTTTGTCAATTGGAGTCTTAGGGTATGAACTAGCTAGGCAAGCTAATCCGTTTGCAATGACATTTTGACTCCTAGGAACAAACACTAATTCGTATTAAAAAAATGTTTTCAATAAATCCATAGTGTCATTCCTGTAAGCTCTCAATCTAGGATGTTTCGTTGTATATTCACCATTCACCCGTTTAATAATCATCTCAGAGTCCCCATGCACAGTTATCCTACGGGCTACTAATTTTCTCAATAGGTTCAAGCCTAGGATAAGGGCCTTGTATTCTGCAACATTGTTTGTACATTTGAAGTGCAGGTTGTAGGCATGGCTCTCTGTGTAATCACTCTCTGTGTTATGTATCCACACTCCTGCCCCAGCACTTCTCTTGGTGCATGACCCATCGAAACTCATCTCCCACAAGGGTTCATTTTTCGTTTTATCATCATTTCCTTCCCTACAGTTGGGTTCGCCATTATGTTGCATTATAGGGTCTGCACTAGGCTGTGGGCTGTTTAGTTTTTCGTTATGGGTGTGGAAATCAGTGAGGTGACTAGTTGGCTGATTGCATTCTGTTTCTGGTTCATTTTGAGCTTTTGTTTCAATGCACTGCTCTGAGTTTTCTACATATTCCTCCTCTGAGTCTAGGGTAGCCATTATGTTAAAGTCCATTGGCTCTGTTTTCTCGTTTGTATCTCTGTTTTGGGACGTAGACCCTTCTAAGGAATCATCATTACAAAGGATGAAGGATTCAAGGTCTGTATGTACAGAGTATAAAGGAGAGTTTTCAGGCTTTTCGGGGCTACTGACTAGGAATTTCATATGTGCCTCCCTGTACAGTCTTCTAAGTTGGCCAAAGATAGGGATTGTGGCATATGAGCCATCCATCTGCATTTTACCCTGTAGTTTGGCTCCCCATGATCTAGATAAAAGCATGCCATACTTGGGTGGCACATCTGCCACCACAACATGCATGACCATACACTTAGCAGGAATTTGGGTTAAGCTCACACATAAGTCTTTGATCAGGCCCAGGCATTTTACTCTGCTAGAGTCAAATGAATATAGGTATTTATAGGGACGGGTTATCTCCAGGCCTAATATTTCCATCACTACTTTAGGCATCAGGTTGTGTGATGCCCCAGAATCATGCATTGCATTGTGGAGAATCTTATCCTGGATATTAGGACTGATATAGAAAGGTGGAACTACCCCTTCCTGAAACTATCCCTCTATTTTTGGACCAAACAGAAGGGCAAGTTGATCATCACTCAAGTTTACAGTGTCACTGTTTTCACCTAAATTTAATGCTTTCAAAATTTGGCCTTTATATACATCCCGAGTGGCCAGCTCAGAGAGTGGGATAGAGATTTTAATTTTTGCAATCTCACTCTCCAAATTGAAAGCGGACTGACTCTTAGAAATTTTCAACTCTGTTTTGTTTTCCATTGCCTTAGTGGCTGAATCAGAGGGTTGATTCTCATTATGTACAGTGTCAGTGACAGTTTTATCAGGAGCACTAACTACAGTGCTAGTGCTACCAGTCAATTGACTTTGTTTGTCAGTGCTTTGGTTGTCTTTTCATTTGATCTTCCCAGAACTTTCAGCTGATGGTTTGCTACTTTCAGCAGTTGCTTTAGAAGATTTCTCAGGCCTTTTCTTAATGGTGACCTCAGAATTTTTAGCTTTGGAATTGTCTTGGCTCTTCTTACTTCTGAGTTCATATTGTCTGACCTGCATGATCGCATCTTCAAATCCAAGTCTGTAATCTTCAGATTCTGATCCCTCCTCATCCAAATATGAAGGTGAGGGCTGATATTCCTCTGAATAATAGTTATGGATTTAATCTTCTGTTTCAAACATGTTTATTTCATTTTCCTCAGAATCTTCTATGATTCCCTCATCTTCATCAAGGAAGTTTTGGAATGGGGGAATAACTTGTTGATCTGACTCTTTTTGTCTGTTGGGAGTGTTGTTGTTTCTTCTAAAGTTTTGGTTCTGGTTTTTGTTCTGATTGCTAACTGTGACAACGATCTTTTCCATCATTTACTGTAGTATTTCCACGTTTTTAGATAATCTATCATAATTTGGATTAGATGTGGAAGCTACAGTGTCATCTCTATATGTTACCCTTTTCTCAGCTCTCCGTCTTGCTCTTTTCTCAATCAAATTTGCCTCTATATTCACTGCTCCTTTCCGCATGTCCTCCAATGTGTTGTACTCTTTATCCCTGAGCTCATAGGCCATGTCAGCATCAAAGCCTTCGAGGTATTTTTCTAAATCCATGCCTTGTGGAGGTTTCATATGTGGAGGGAGGGCATTGTAAATGTTGTTAAATCTTGTTGTGTAATCATGGACACTCTCTCCTACGTTCCTTTTAAGGGTCGTGTATTTTGGTAGGAGTTGGCGAGGATTTTCCCTAGTTTCCCATTTGTTGAAAAATGTCTAATATAAGGTAGGGAGGTCGTTAATGCTACACGGAGGTAAGCCCTTAAACGATTTCTTCACATCACCCCCTAAGCTCTGGGCAAAAATTCTCATCTTGACTGTATCATCGTCTATTTCCATGTAGTCAAAAGAATCCTCCATTTTATCTAAATGTTTCTGAGTTGTGATGGACTCTTTGGCAGTGAAATGTGGGATCTTTGATTGATAATCATTTAGTAAGGGTACTAGAGGCTGAGGTAACACCAAAGGTGCATACCAGGATGCCATGGTGATATTTTGATGAGGTAAAGGGTTAACTTGAGCAGCTGGTATGTGGATGACAGGGATGTTAGGACCAGTAGAGGTTTGTTGAGCAGATCTAGGGTGAGATAGCCCCAAGTTTTGGATGAAGTGAATATCAAGAGGTGTATATGGAGGGATATCTCTGTCCCTAATGTTTTTACCACTTTGAGGTGGTGAATCAGGAAGCTCAAGGTCTAGCTGATCTAGATCACTGAATGACCTAGTTCTAGGTAATCTATTAGGTAGGTTTAGGTCAAGGTGAAAGTGTGATGGATCTGTAAGATCTTCTGGTGCAAAGTTAGCTCTATGGATGTGGCTGGAAGTAGTTGGTATTTTAGGTGTAGGAGATCTCTTGAGGCTGCTCTCAGGATTGTCAACTATTTCAGGTGGGTTTGGGTTGGGATAAGCTCTTGTATGAATGGTTCTGTAAGCCAGAATGTTGTTTTCCGCTAAGGAGCTTAACCCTACTTGTTACTTCTATTGTGGTTGATGTTGTAATGGAGGCTGGTCTCCTAGTGGAGTCTTATGTGAAACCAAGATAATCAGCAGGTCTACTGATCACCAGTGGAGTCTTTGATCTTTTAGGGAATATGGAGTCATCAGGTGGAAGATTTAGGATGTTTATAGGGGATACACTGTCCACCACAGTGCTTATGAGATGTCCCCTTTCAATGAAACCTTCAAAACACAGAAAACTCTAACCAGAGATTGACTGGGAGGGCGTTTACCAGATATGTCACCTCTGAAAGAGTGTGAGATCTAGAGGCTACCTGGCCCTTTCCAGATTTTGTCCAAGAGTATGGGAAAACACAACAAATGGTATAGAGGTTGATGTGTGAATAGGAATGTTTAACTGCCAACCTAACCAGAGATTATAGATTTTTTTGAGGCTTATGATATAGTAAGGTGAGGAAAACTCAGAAATTCCCCAGCAGAGTCGCCATTATGTTGGAGTTCCCATGTTTTGGCAAGGTTGGAAATACCAAAAGATGAGACAACATCAGAACCACTTTCAGACCTCAGGATCTAGCCCTCCTGGGTCTAGAGAGGGATCTCTCTATGATAGTCAGAGTATATTTTTCTTTGAAGCTCGAATGTTAAGATGTTAGGCTAGTTATAAGGATCGGGGTTTGTTTGTTTGATTGTTTTGATTTGGTTGCTGGTCATCAGGAAAGGAGGATTCAATGTAAGACTAGGATGAGAAAAGAGGAAAAGGGTAGAGGTGAAATATTCCAGGGAGCATTCAAAACCATTGGGAAATGGAGTCAGGAAAGGATTTGCTTACTATCCAATGTGCAAGCTTTCAATTGGGCTAGTCATCTAAAACATTGGATCTTAAAGATGATAATGTGATATGGAATGGTAGGAGAGGAGGAGACAACACAATTTAGGGCACAAAATTAAAGACCAGCTGGTCGCACAAGGATCCTAGTGGACAGGGCTAACTCTAATCCCCAGTGTTCCCAAATCTTCCAACTAAATCCTTAACAAGACAACATCTAAGAATAGACAAAATTTAATTCATACATCAAAGAGCAGGCAATAACATCCACTACACTGGTTAAATAAACTGAAATCGATTCTTAGATAACACATTCAGAAGAAAAACATTAATGGCAAGGAGAGCAGAAACATAGGGTACCTAAAAAGGGTAAATCCTATGCCAATATTCTGATGCAAGCCAGTAGAAACGAAATGAAATGAATTAAACACATAGATAGGAAAACATCACCACTGCTTTAGATCAGGATCCAAAGAAATGTGCTTGTCATATTAAATAGCAATACCAGTCAAGTACAACATTGCCAATAGCTGAATATTCGGTCTGAAATAATATTCCCAGCCTATCTCACAGCTTTACATAGAGACTGTGTCTCAAAAGAAACTACTTGAAATTCTCTGATAACTAATCAACAACCCTTACAATAGTTTTTCTCATGAGTTTTATATCAAAAAGATGAGCTGAGGAGGTAGGTGAAAACTAATTTCAGCATCTAAACTCAGAAAAGGAAAAGAGGGCCGAAACCCACTCTGTTTTAAATCTCTCCATTTATCTCTGGTATGGATTAGATGTATTCTGAAAAACAGTACTTTGTTGTACTATTGGTGAGTAAACAAAAGATAAATAAAAGATAGTGAAGTCTGCCATACTTGTGCAACAAATGTTTCTGATCACGTAGGATTGCTGTCAGGGCAGAAACCTTCTCTAGAACACAACATGGAATGAAAACTGTATGGGCACTTTGTCCTTTATGGAAGGAGACATTCTGCTGCTGTAGAAACCTTGATACACATTGATTTCTGCGTGTTGTACCTTCTAAGTGATTCATAACATTTTCTATCTGGTACTATGCCTTTTCAACTGCTGCAGGGGGCTCAGAGGTCTTCGTTTGCGTGCCGCAAACTCTCTGCTGCTCCATTCATATATCTGACTGTGAAATCTGTGTGTTAATGGAACCGGGAGGGTTTTACAGAGTCGAACTCTGTTCTTTTAATGAAAGTTACGTCGTAATCTTCCTGGGTCATTTCTTCATAAATTGAGCCTCTACACATGATCTTCTTCGATTTTTCTATCACTGTAATAGAGATTGTGCATCATGGCAGTCATTTACTGTTAATGATCCTACAAAATACGAAACTGGTTAGGAAAACACACATAGGGGTGGTGGACACAATGGAGACGATGAGGTCATCCATGCAGAATGACGAGACGACGGAATTGTGCAGGTTGGTGGCGGAAAAAACAGCGAAACAATGAAAAATGGTCTGGAGAATCGTGAGCGTAGCGGAGCAAGTTTTTTAAATAACACCTACGAAAATGACCTTTGAATAGATATAAAGAGGAAAAGGTGGAAAACGAAAAATCGACGTGAAAAGGTTGACGTGGCGGTAAGGGGTCAACGACGGGACAATCTAATTTGGACCGTCCGATCTCGGTGGAGATTGATGGTGGAAAACATTATTGGGGGGCGACAGACGGTGAGCCAGGAGTACGGTGGCCATGGGTTAAACTACGTGCAGCTTCATGGAGCGACAGTCGTTGGATGGGCTGCTGCAGATCTAACGGCTCACAAAAATATCACTTCGCATCCACGGACGAACGTTAACGCGCGATGAGATAGCGGTTTTGAAACCGTACCAGTGCCACCCATCGAAATCTATATGGATTCGCTGGCCGATCGGGAAATACTGCCCTCTGCCAAAGGCGGTGCAATGGAAACAGGCTGGTTTATGAACGGTGCGCGGGGCCCACAGGGGCGGGTAAACTTCGAACCGTCAGATCTGCGTGTAAATGGATAGCGATGGCGCGGTCAGGAGTTTGAACGGGGAAGCACAGGCACTGTGGAGTCCACGATCACCGTCCGATCAACCAAGATCAACTGTTGATGCTACACCCGATAAACGAATACGACAAGTGCCTTTCGGGCTGGTGGGTGGTTCCGGCACTGGATCATGTGGAGGAAGAGGTGTGGGCTTAGCGGGAAAGGAGCTAGGCCCTATTATAATGTGGAAAAGTGGGTTTTTACCCATTTTAAATGAATGTCAAGGTGAGGAAGGGGGACGGTAGAGGGAAACAATGGGAATTTGGCCAAATAAAGGGTAAGGGTAGAAATCCAAGGGGATTTAGGATATGATTTAGGGGATCAAGAGGGACTTAGAGGGAGAAAAAGGGGTGATCTGAAAATGGATTGTACTTGAAAGGGGTGCAAGGTATCCATTTTCATTTATGTAAATGAGTGCAAATACTCCAAATTTTAAATCTGAAAATGTGAGAACTTCTTATTTCTAATACAGAGATAGACTGTAGGGGCATTTACCGGATATGTCACCTTTCAAAGAAAGGATGAATCTAGAAGCTACCTGGCCCTCTTACAGACTCTGCCTAAAGAAATAATAGAAGTAAACACTCAGACTTAATTAAAATGACCTTACTCAAACTTGACATTATGCGGAATTTTTGCTTGGAAGAGGTGTATGTCTTTTCTTCTATTTATGTGTTTTAAGTTTATTTGTTTTTGCTGAAACTTAACATGTATATCAGCAACATAATTCAGCCATAGAATAAAAAAACACAACAGCAATATAATATAGGAGTTCACCCCAACTCTTGGGCTACATCTCCTTTGAGCTTCGTCAACATGACTAGAATCTTTCGGATTAAGGTACTTAAATTCTTTTACAATCTCCACACTTAACCACAATGAATATGAAAATGATTCAAAGGGCTAAGAATACCATTTTAAATCCCTTTAATGGTTTTCCAATTCCTGCAAACAGCTTTAGGCTTCCATGGACACACATCCTTCAGTCGGTGAACTAATCTTCTCTAAGCTTCTAAATGGCACAAACTCCCTCAGATTTATGTTTCTTCTCCTGAAACCACTACTGTTGAATCCAATAATGATCATACATAAAATAAAAACTGATAAATTTCATACATTAAGCACAACATCCCCAAAAATGGCTCTCCTCCACAGTTTGCCTAGGGTTGCCCACGACTTCATATCAACTTCTCGAGTTGTATAAGTACTCAAAATGATCTGAAACTACTTCCATTGGTTTCATAATGACTTAAATAGTCAATATAGAGTTTTTTTCATAAAAAACGGCCTCCCGTTGCTCCGGTTTCGCCTACACACTCTGTTTGGAAAATGGCCTCTAGAACTTAAAGGAAGCTTTTCGGCTTTCTAAAGTTATTAAAAGGCTCTGAAAACCATCTAAACAGATTCAAAAGGCATTAAATAGCTAATAATGCCTATTCATTTACCTTAAACAAAGAAACACGGTCCATAACACAACCTTCTCCTTCTAGGCCCTAATGGCTCCTTCATCTTCTTCGATGCTTAAACCTTTGAATATGACATCTGTTAGATTTCATACCTACTCCATTGAGTCCATAAGGTTAAAGAGACCCAAAATAATAAAAAAATTCACTCCAAAAGGATCTCCCATGTGAAAGATATGCCATATTTACTAACTGCCAGTCTCCCCCTTAAAAAACTCAAGTTAAGTTTAGTTAACTGGAGCTAAAAGTGGAAATCCGCCTTAATTGGTGGGATGGCGCTAAAATTGGCGGAGGTGTTAGTGTAGCATTGAATTTTCTGTCGATCATGTGGCTGAACTGCAGCATTAAACGTTTTCGTAACCGCCGAAGTGTTAAGCTTTGGGTTCTGGTCAATGCCATGTGGTCTTATGGAATGGGCGAGGGCTAGCCCAAAGCCCCTCCTAAACTTCCGCTCCATATTGCAACATGTGCTCTTTGAACCATACGTGATGCCACGCATTCAAACCTTTAAACATATGTTTTAAAACCTTTACGTTGCCACATATTAACCCTTGCATTTTTGGGTTTTAACATAGTTCGAATTTACAACTAATGTGTAGTATTTAATTAATTTAATTAAAGTTTTTAATATTTAATATATATATATATATATATATATATATATAAATATTAATATAATATATGATTTTTTAAATCAAATAAAATATTAAATTTTTATAAATATAAAAAACATTAATTAAACTATAATTAAAATAAAAATATTTCCAACACATAAAATTAAAAAAATCTTTTTCCAAATTGAAGGTTATTGGGCGATTTCAAAACGCAACAACTTCTTCATACAACGTTGGTTTTCAGTGCCGTTCACGGCGTTGGGATCGTATCGCCGAGGCATATCCCTTCGCTCAGGTTCCAAATCAATTTGAGCACTTTCATTTTTGAGCTTTTTCCCAAGCTCAGAATTGAGCTCCTGATCAAGGGGACTTTGACAAAGGGGGAAAAGGGGTACAATGGGACATTTTGCAGAGGTACAGGGGGAAAATTAAAGCCTTTTGGAGCACAATTTTGTCACAATTTGAGAGGCCTTATAATGGGAATCAGCAGAAGGGATTTTATCAGAGGCAATGGCATAGGAGACTTCAAGGATGATGTGTCTTCAGGGGAGATGAATTCCTTGAAGGCTCAAAAAAATTTAGCTCCCTACTTTGCCTGTAAAAAAATTACAGGGGGCTAACAGAGTACAAGGACCTATCCAAAACTAGCTCCACAGTTCTGTGGACCGTTTGAAATTCTGGACCGAGTTGGGTTTGTAGCTTTCCAGTTAGTGTTATCTAGTCACATTAAAGTTCATAATGTTTTTCATGTATCCTTTCTCAAGAAATATGTGCATGGTAATACTCACATTATTGATTGGAAACTGCTACAGGTGGAACCAGAAGGCGATTTCCTGCTAGAACCACTATGCATACTAGATATGAATGAAATTTAGCTCTAGAATTGAGTCGATGCTCAAGTTAAAGTGAAATGGAAACAATTTACTCTTGAGGAGGCCACTTGGCAGCTTGAAAATGAAATTCATGAGAAGTACCCAACACTATTTTGGAGGAAACAAAATGAAATGATAACACTGAGGACGGTGTAAATAGAAAGGTGGGGGGAGAATGTGACACCTCTTTGAATTGGATATATTATTATTGTTATTATTTTTTTTTGTTAAAAAAAAATTGAATGGTGAAATTAGCATGATGCAAGTCATGAACAATGAGAATGTAATTATGTAAATAAATAAATGTGGATTGGAAACACTTGGAAATTAGACACTTGCAAATGAGATTCTAAATAGAGAAAATATTTCCATGATAAGAATTCTAGAAGGAATTTTGGATAAACTTAATGTATGGGAGAGAAATATCCATTAAGTGCTTAGCTGGAGATAGATGCTAAGTGGGGATTGGCATACATCTTCTCAAGAAATAAAAGCGAGCTTTGATGAAAAAAATCCTAGGCCAATGGCTTTGAAAGGCACAATAGTAGGACCCTGCTAAAGGAAAAATATTTCATGGAAAGAAGACATAAAAATTCCTATTGCAAGGATCAATAGGTTGTCAATGCCTAGAGAGTTGAATCAAAGCTAGAGGGTTATTTGTGAGGAAGCAGTTCTAAGGTTGGGTGGAAATCAATTTCTAATTTCTAGTGTGCTTTATCTACATCGTTTCATGTTGGATTATGATCTATTATTTGGTAAAGTTTTCCTTAGTCTTATGTGAAATTGAAAATATATGAGCTGCTACGTGAAATTATAATTGTCTAATGGTCCGAACTTTGTTTATAAGCAGGTTAGTAATTGGAAAACATCGTATAATTTCTAATTTGAGGTATTTACTGTAAAATATAAAAGTATACAGTTGTTGCATAGTTTTTCTTTATTGTTGTGAAAACCATGTTAAATGGACGCTTTAATTGAAATAGTGACTTATAGTTGTTATACTCTTAGATTTTGGCAACATGGATATGATGGTGAAATTAGAGTTTGAGTTATTATGTTAGTGGGGTAGTAAATACACTAAGGGTTTATAGATGTTATTAGGAGTTGATACATAGTGTAGAAGTGATAATTTCTAGCTATTATCCTTATTGATGAGTTAGTGACTAAAGGATTAAAAAGAAAATATTGGTCCGAACATCCGATATATTCATTAGGAGTAATTAAATGGTTACATTTCTCATTTAAAAGTTATGAATAATAGATAGAAATTATTGCTATAAACTCTGTTGAGAGATTCTGGATAATAGATAGAAATTATTGATATAAACTCTGTTAAGAAATTTTGGACTCAAAGTATCATATGAATGGTGTATTAGGATGAAATTACAAATCCAACTAAAAAAATATTGGATTTATTTGCAACCTAGTTATTGTTCCAAGAACAGGGAAAAAAATCGATTAGCGAGGGGAATATAGCATTAATATATACAAATCCATACATACAGGCTATTCTGAAACCATCTATAAAATTATTATGCTAAGAGACAGTGATAATTTAATGAATCCCCATGGCTAAGTAAATCTGCAATAAAGAAACCAAATTGAAACAAGGGAGGCTGTGAAGTAGCAAGTCCCTACCGCTGAGTAAAAAGAAAACATTGTAAGGGAGCCATAGACTTTGAAGCCAAATTACCAGAGAAAAATTGTAGTCTGTAGATTTTGAAAATGGAAATATTTGCATAAGAAAAGAAAGTAACACTATTATGCAACGTCATCTAGACTTGATAAATAGTAACAATTATGACAGTAATGAAAAACATCAGATCAACAATATAACAAGGAAAATGGCTATTCGCATCTAAAGGCATCTGCAACAAGGTTTACCAAACATCGGTTGCGGTTTGATTCCAGTCACTCATAACACAACCTTCATATGTGTAACTAACTGGTCAACGGTCAACCTGACAAATGGTCCTGAAAACTCTGATCAATTATGCATTTCAAACAATTGGGAATGGAAAAACCTGTATCTAGTCAACGAGATCTTGATTCGATGGTTAAGTGAAACGAAATAAACATGTCGAACTACAGTGTTGACCGTAGTGACTGTTGATGTTGTGAGAAAATCTCACTATCAAACAATTGTTCCAAACATTTGCATCTAATCATAACCTTTCATTGAATACAAAACAATATTAGAAATCTTAAAACTAGATTAATAAGCTTAAAGGAAGAGAAAATAGTAGCATTATTCATTATGTGCAAGTCGAGTACCATTTGTTAGTGCGGTTAGCGGTGAGATGATACGTAGTCATGGAAAGTAAGATTGACATGATAGCTAAAGTGATGGTTCTTTCTCGATTGCTTGAGCGTTGGCTTAGGGTATGACCAGCCCAACAATGTACCAAGAAGGATATACAGATATAATCTTGTTTTTTAAATGATGTATGTAAAAATCCATCTTATGGATGCGTGAGTGGTGCATTGTCATTTCCAGAAACACTGTAGAAGGATGGCACATTGATGATCATCCTGGAAATTATAAAATAGTAAAATCTGGACAATTGTCTAACCAGGAAATATAATTTAAACAATTGTTTAACAAGCCAACTCAAAAGCAAATGCATGTATGTCAAAGTGTCAGTCACAAATGAAAATTTCACCTCAAGACCGTAATATTTAAGACTTTATGGTACCAATGCTTTGTAAATATGCCTCATTGCCTAACAAGAAGCACATAATTATGAAAAATGGTTAATTCATCAACTATAGACTACAAAAAATTTCATTGTTATGAACAAAATTTTTACCAAATAAAACGTTTCAACCCTGACTCAAGATATTTTATCTACTCCATCAAATACTGTAATTCTATTACTTTTTCATTTTAAGTAAAAAACACGAGTTCCTCAAAGATTTCAAACCTGGGATTTCGTCGGTCAAAACATGAGGTTTCCAAAATCTGTTAGTCTGAGTAGTTGAGAAATTGATATAGAGTCCAAATAACAGGATTCCATAGTTGAATATGGTTGCACGCCTCTGCTTTGAATGAAGGATACTTGCCCTCTTATAGAAATGGATCATTAGCATAACTGAATTATTACATGTCCGGGTGGCCTGTCACAATGACCTCAAGATACAGGTGCAATAGCAGAATGGAATAGTAAGGCGTGTGGCCTTCATGTGGGGTACACATGGCAGATCAAGTAATTTTGGTTACAAAAAGTACTTTCGTTATTTACAATGTGTACTTTTGTCATTTACAATCTCCGCATGGCTTACAGGTGCTTGCATGCCTGCTTTCCTGGCTCATTGTAACCTCCGAGAGGTGAGAGAATAAAGGCAAGAGAATAACAGTTTGATACCTCTTCTTCGCAGTCCCCCTACCCTATGCAGACAACAAGCTAAGGATATAGGAAGGAAGGGAAGCAGGAAGCAAGGAAGGAAGTAAGAAAATCACGAAGGCTCTTAAAAAATAATTTTTCTCAGCTGACCTGATTGCAAGACTTCCTAGCTCTGAGCCTCTTTACAATACAAGGATTGGGATATCGAAAATTCCTTTTTGCTTGTCTATGATGGCTATGAAGAAAAGGATCTTGTAGCATAGAAAACAATGATTGTGAAAATTGGTCTAGAAAATTAGGAGGATCAGAACCAGAGACTCTAACATTCCTACTACTTGTAATGACGAATCCTAGTACATCCGTGTCAGTTGCTGCAGCAATCTTTATACCTATTCTTTTGCAGTTGGAAAATTTAACTTGCACAATTGTGCCAAGGACTACCACCACAATTATCATTGTTATCTAGACAAGGCAAATGGCGCAGTGCAGATAAAACATTCGTGCTTCAAAGTTTTTGGAGGACACTGGTTCAATTAATGGTAAACTTCTTTGTTGCATACGATTTCGATAATATTAAATTTTGAGCAATTTATGACGGGAAAATAGTTTTGCATGGTTCCTAATCATCATACTACGACTAAGTCTTTATGTTCTTCGTCAAGCAACTATAACTGTAAACCTTTGTTGAAATAGAAGCCAAGGTTTTGGTATATTTTATGCATTTGTGAATCATAGCATCAAAGCACACACTTTGATGTGGCTCAAACGGGGATTAGGCGAATTAGCCAATGAATTTTATAAAAAAGATAACTCAAAGCGAGACTAGACGAACCATTCAAAGGAATCATAAATTATTGTAAGTCTCAGTTAAAGAAATATCATCCCTGATAGAAAGATAGATCTAAGATTGGGTTATTGCAGGGCAGGAGGCAGTGAAATCATAGGTGTCCAAGAAAATACTAGGTATGGTAGGATGACTGGAGTGATCATACACATTGTATGTTTCATTTTGTGGGCTTCAAGTCCCAAGCCCTTCCCATAATGTTCATTCATGTCAAACGCCTAATAAGTCCTGGTGGCTCTGCTACTTTCACTAGGTCTGGTACTTCCACTCTTGCCATTGGTGGTGCTGGAAAAAGGCATAATACCATCAATGTATGAATCTGAACTATCCTCTGAATTTCTTGGCTCAACGTCTTCTGAAAGAGCAAACATTTTCTTTGACAAGTGAAGCCCATTTTTATTTTGAATTGCTTATGCATGTGCACCTGTAGATTTCTTGGCTTGCAATAGGGACAATAGGTGTTTTTACATTTTTGTTTTCTACATATTTGTTTTATAATCAGACTTCAACAGTAAAATAAATAGATAAAACTTTTAAAGAAAATGTGGATTTACCTATACTTTTGCATTGTGGTTGTGGCTACATCCTCTGCCTTCTGCAAGGTCCAATGAACTGGTCTTCGCCTTCTACATTGTGTGTACATCCTTGCCCGTTCTTGTCTTACTTGCTTGGGTAGGTAGGGGAAAGGGAAAAAATTGAGCGGAATTGTGTTTTTGTGTTTTCGGGTTGCCTTGCTCCTGCTCCGTGGAATTGTGTTTTCGGGCTGCCTTGCCCCTACTCCAACTGGTACATTGGACAATTTTATCAAAACAAAACCTGAACTCGTTCAACATTACAGAAGGAATGAACTAGAATGAACTGGAGAATGGGCTTATCAGTTAAAAACTCACATATTATGAGCTGGTGAACGGGCTTATCAGTTACCTGGAACACCAATCGTGGAGACGAAAGCGGTGGTGATGCTCCTGATGAAAGCAGTGGTGATTCTCTTCTTCCTCTTGTTAGCTTTGAGAAAATGTAACAACAACAGTTGTAGTCGGAAGCTACACTTCTCGCTCAATTTGATTTTAAGATATTAAAGATGCTCTCTATCCTTATTTCTTATTTGAGCAGTAAGCAACAGAAATTCGATACTCGGAGCCGAGATGTCGCAAAACTCAGAAGGCGGTGAAAAAACATGTGCCAGCAAATATTAAGGGTAGAAACCATAGTTGAATTAACATAAAACATAAAAAATTTGTTGCTAGGGAACTAATGCTAACATTAGTTCGATTTCTGAAATACAAAGTGAAACATAATATAAACTTTTTGTCATCTCCACCTTGAGAAGAGGCCATAACCATGAAAAAACAAACTAGGCATTTAATGACTCAGATAGAGTGTGTAAACTACAAGAACCAATAAAAAGAAAGCAAACTAATGCTAAAAACGCGTTTTCTACTACTATAGTCCCATGCCTAATAGCTGGGAATAATAACATTTAGTGATACGAATCAACTTGCAAAAAGCACAAGGAATGCACAAGTTGTTTGAAGATAATTATGAATACTTATCAATTAGAAGAAATGATCAATTTAAGAGAAATTTAGAAGGAAAGTTAATATTAAAGATATCATAGCATTAGAGGCAATAAACAAACATAGTGACCCAGTATCACGAATATCCCACTCAAAACGAAAACTGGCAATAAACATTAGCACAAAAAACCATTTAAATAATTAAATCCTCAAAAGTTTTTTAGAGAATGAAAAAACCACTGCTTTATTATAAAACAGTCCATAATTCGTATTACATTCATCTAGATGTATGTAAAAGACATATTCAAAATGGCCCTGCAGAAAAACAATGCAAGGACCATACTACATTCATCAGGGGTGTAAACATCAAGATGATTACACAATCCCAATAGAACAATCATCTACTTTGGAATGAAATGGGTGTGAGTCCAAAGCTATCAGACAAGATACATTACAAGAAACCCTCAAAGCAAGATGAAGGAAGCAGTCCTAATACACCCAAGTAGCCGAGAGAAGCTTGTTCAACAAGTATGTGTTACTTTTGACATAGATGGGCAATATAAAACAGACTCGCTTGATATATGTGTTGAGGCACAACCTTGTGAAGGAAACCTATAGAGATAGAAAATATGTTTGCAATAAAACATACGATGCATATACAGCTCAAGCTCGCTTGCATATATAATATTCTTGGTGAAAAAACTTTGTAAGGATAAGCTAGATACAAAAAGGATAAAAACCCAGAACCGAAAACCACGCTCACTTGAAAAGATAACCAAGCTCGCTTGCCATGGTAACCAGAAAACTGCCGGAAAAGGTGAATCTGGATAGGCTCGCTTGTCAAAAATATAGAACCACAGGCATATGATAAATGCATAAAGACAAAAAAATGATATATAAACAATTTATGGTAGAGGAATGTCCAAGGATTCCACCACAATATTGTCCCTGTAGAGAGATATAAAGATAGTTCCAAAAGGTGCAAGAAGACCCTTTTTCGATAGGTGATCAGCTCTTGTATTGTTTTCCCTATAGATGTGCTAGATAGAGAAAGCCTGGAATTTGGAGAGAACATATTTGATAAATTCATTCCATCCATATAGTAACAGATCATAAAATCTACATCTCCCAATGACCCCATCGATAATGATTCTGGAATCCCCATATATGTGAATATGCATCAGTTGTAGATGATATGTGACCCTAATCCCGCACTAAAGAGCCATGATCTCTACTAAGTTATTTGAACTAGGACCAGCATTCCAAAATATATGATATCGCTCTGTTGCCGAAATTTTGATCCATGCCCCACAGCCCCCAACATCCTCCTTATAAGCCCCATCAAAATAAATCACAGGGAGTTGGATATGATGAAGCCAACCTCTTACTCATAAATCAACCACAGAGAGAATATGACAAGGACACGATCCCAACCATCTCATTACATTACCATATATACCATTTATGTCAATGGAGATGTCCTGAAAAATAAATCGATTCCTTGCTCCCCAAATTTCCCAAAAGACATAAAAAAGAAGAGATCTCTGCGGCCCATTTAATGCACCCCCATGTGAGAAGAGTTTGCAAATAGTCATGAGGCCGCCAAAGAGGGTCATTTAAGAGAGCATTAAATAAATTCTAGATAGGCGTATAAGTAAATAAACGTAATGAATACACTTGGGAATTAACAAATGGCCCTGCCATATTACAAGTGTCAAACTCAGGGAAACTAGTTGCCATTAAAAACAAAAATAAATATTATTATTATAGATTAAAATGCAATTCAATTTCTTGTGTCATAAAGCTCCGAATGAGCTAAGAGTGTTCCATTTAACCCATGTTTATTAAGGGACTGCGTGTCCTTCCTCTACACCCAAATGACTAGGAAGAGAGAAAAGTGCACCGACCTGAGATTCATCAAGTGAAATAGAGGGTTAATAGACGCATCACTCTCATCTTTCAGTAAGGAGGGCTGAGTAGCTACCCAATCCATCACATACCTACACGCCAACAACAAAAAGATCATATTAAAACACCATACATCTGAAACATTGAACATAAGAGGACGAAAAGGTATTACAGAGCTAAGAATATATTTACCTACTAATATGGTGGAAATCCCGATTCTCATCCTGCCACCTGAGTATGCAAAAGGAGAGTAAAATACCATAAAGTAAAATACGTGAGGAAATGAGGAAAATTTAATGAACAGTAATGTTATTTGAAGCAAGGATTTTACCTGTATATGGACAACCCGTGAGAAGGCGATATAATCCTTGTCATGTGGCTAAGAACTATGCACAGGATTTGAACTTAAAGGGTTTTCTAGCCCTGCCTAGTAATAGATAAGAGAAAACAAATAATAGAAAAAAAGGAAAAATAATTGTCAAGGAAAACAATCAGACATGAGACGTGTCAACGAGAAATCATAAAGAAATAAATTGAACCATGTAACTATTACCTGTGAGTGAGAATATGCCGCGGTACATCAGTTGAAGAGGAGCCGAGGAAGAAGTGAATCCATATGCAATTCAACATGCGTTAGATTAGAAATGGAGGTAACGAGAAAATAAATACCACAACTGCAAGAAATGGAAACGAACGAAATTATAACGAGAATAAGAGTATTGGAGGGAAAAAAAGGGAAAAGATGTGAGAGAAGTTCCAACCTGATGTCGAATATGGGGCTCATGAGACCTTACGAATGGTTCACATAGTACTTGTTGCTACACGTTGTGAGAGCGAACCATCACCTACCACATCGCTTCCATATCGAAAATGACGAAATGGTGAGGAGTGGAAAATGGAAAAAGGTAAAAGCAAATAATTATGGTTTGCTAGACTAATCTCGGCCATTGATTCTCCATGGAAATCTGAACCGTTGAACAATCCTCAAAATTATTTAAATGTGCCATGTGAATTCCCTTGCGACCCATGTGACTGATGCTCAAGCATCAGCTGGGAAATGGTGCCACCAAATAGCAATATGTATTGATTGTACCTAAATACCTAAATGTATTTATTCATAACTTAGTAATACACGATATTAATACCCAAATCGCCACTCTTAAGGATGTCAATTAAATTAAATGTATAGGGCGCATAATTTTTAGTGGGTAATTAAGTTACATAGAGGTACAATCATTTTTTTACATTAGGATAGATAAATGTGGAGATATGTATATATAATTATACTATGATTTTTCCACGAGGGTCTATCGTGCCTAGGTTTAAGGGACACAAAATTAGAAATGAGTGTGTAAAACTTATAACCATTCGGGAAGTCTCCAAAGAAAAGAATGTAATGACTTTAATACAATGGTGTATGTGTATATATATTGCAGAAGGTTAAAATTTTGGTTTTCTATATTGAAAATAATGAAAAAAAATGATCTAAGAGGAGTGTTACAATATGCCATTCTTTGAGGAAGATCTTTGCCTTCTACTCTGGTCAAGGCAGAAAAAACCTAAACTATAATCATATTAACTAAAACATAATGAAATTAATAATGCTACCAAACTAAAAAATAAGGTAAGAAATTCAATCATTCAAATTAAAGTACAAGCCAAAATTTAATAATATAAAAGTATATTAATTAAGAATCAAAACATAGTTATGAAGTTAAACTAAACAAAAATAAACTAAAAAATAAAAATAATTAAAATTATATTAAAGTAATAAGTAAAACCACATTTAAAGCTAAACTAAAACAACTAAAAGTCTATTTCATTAAGTAAAAAAAATATTAGCAATATTTTTTTTTTGTAAGCTTGGTAGGGCTCCTTTTTCATTAATTTTATAAACAACAAACAACCAGATTTACCAGTTTGGTGGCCTCAACCCTCCCTAAGCGGGAAACCGAGTCTGCTGGCCACCTCATGGCATGGTATGCCATCCAAAAAAATAAGGTTTTGAGTCTATCATACCAAGCATTCAAAGCCTGGATACTCACACATATACAATTTTTCATAGATTGACTAATAGATTTTTTGGACACTCGAAATTTAAATGTTAGCCGCATATAGATACTAAGAAAAAAGGCATATTAACTCATCCATAAACTACTCAAAGTCTTCAAGAACCAAGGCCAACTCCACTGGTGTCGGATCTTGAAATGAGGTTCCAATATGCTCAAAAGGCTTGGAAATACACGCAAGGTGGTACTCAATGAGCTCAAGGCACCCATCCTGTTTCCACAGTTGGAACTTGATCTTATCGAACTCGCTCTTGTAGTCTGGGAAGTCTTAGGCTAATGTCACCAGGTTCATAGAGATCTTCTCCAAGGCTTTTCCAAGGATGCTCTTCATAGACCAATAGAGATACAATGTCTGCTTGAATAGTGTTAGTCTGCCTCTTGTTTTTGCTGGATCCAGTAGTAGACCTTTTCATTCCTCAGTATCCTTCTCTGTCTTTGTATGTATATTTATATCAGCTTCCCATTTTTCAATGAGCTTCTGAATTTCCTCTGTTGTGTTTTCGTGGTATGCTTTCACTGCCTCTTGGATCACATCTATTACAGGCCTCCATCCTCCTGGATTTCTTAGGGGTAAGTTGGGTTGAGCTTCAACTGCCTCCCCCTTATCTTTCCAGCCACGACATCAAGTTGTTGGGCTCTTGGAGCAAGATTGACTACAGGGCTCTTGGATCATGCCATCCGAGAATCTTTGGCAAGGTTTCTAGGTGGGTGTCAATTCCACAAAATCAAATGGAGGTGTAATTCCATGAAATTTAAATGATCAAAGGTCCGTGCAACACATATATCATAATAAATGTGTCTCGTGATCCTCTTCCCATAACTTATCCCCTGACTGTCTCTTTGAGGACTGAATTCCCTCACACCCTGCTTAATTTATGCCACCCCTGTCCATAATGATCGCGTGCACCCCAAAAATTATCATCATACCGAAAAGACCTCCTGCCTTCCTTCCATCTCCCAACCTCCATTCTAGAGTCTTCTCTCCTGTCATACCTCCCACCCTCGCAACTGATAGAGGAGGCATCGATGCCCATTGCTCGGGTCTAGGTGGAGTTTCATCTCCAAGTCCCCATGCACACAAAGCCCAAGTAGATCAAGTTGGTATTATCCTGCATTACCTCTAAAATATGCATGGCCCAAGACTGCTCCTTAACTCTATACCCTGGTAGGATTTCCCGACCCCTCACCACTCTCTCTTGCTAGTGTCCCTTACCCTAAAGAAACATTCGGGCATTGAGGCCATGCCCTATTTCTACTCTGACATAGAGGCATAGACCCAACAGAACCCCAACCTTCCCTCGACTAGATTCAGATTGGTTTCGCTCTCCCTTACCCAGCAACAGATTATACCAATCCAACTTCATCCCCTTAGGCTCCCATAGAGACCGACCCAACTAATAAAACATAAACATGGCATGAAAAAGGGAGTGGAAACCATGCACATACCTAAGTATCGCCATGGTGGAAGGCTGATGGAGGTCTTTTATTCTGAAGTCACGTCTGCACCAGAGTCTGTCATCATAACAAAACCTGCACACCTTACTCCACACTACTTTAAGCGCCATGTGTGAGCCTCCGTCCCACCAACTCACCTCATATTGCATGCCACAATACTACCTTACACCCTTGCCACTCATGTGGAGGGTGGTGGGCTACAATCCTAAAGCCACTAGCATTAATATTGATGGAAGGGCTGATCTTCTTTGTCACACCCCGATCAGGAAGATGAGTCCGGGTAGTGTGATTGAGCTCCGCTATCTCTCCTGTCTTGTTTGATGAAGCTCTGCAGCTTGATCCATGGTTCTTCCCTAAAATTGGGAGGCCTGCTTAATTCAATGGGTTCATTCGCATTAACGCAACCCAAATTTTCTAGGAGGTCAACTACTCTGTTTCCTTCCCTCCTTACATGGGTGATAATGATATTATCAAATTTCTTGATTGTATCCTCCAATCCCTACACATGCCTAGCAGTACGCTAACTCTGGTTTAGTTTGTCCCACTTTATTCCATGATTTAGTTTTTTTAGGGTGTTAGTAACCAGCTAAGAGTCCCCTTTGATTACCAGCTTTCTGTATCTTAGCCTGACTGCCAAAAGGAGACCTTGATGCACTCTTATGAATTCCGCTTCATTGTTCCTAGAAAAGCCACAAGAATCCACATATATGAATCTTATTGTGACTCGATGATCTCGAAAAATCTCTCCAGCTCCTACTTGCCCCTGATTGCCTTTCAAGGCTCCATCAAAGTTGAGTTTATGAATCCTTCTGGAGGAGATTTGAAGGTTGTGATGGTGCCCCCTCTGTCAGGGATAGCTTTCTAAGAGGCTTGGGAGACCATGTCTAGCGCTAGGTAGAGGCCCTGGAGAATTATTTCTTCCTGAGCTACCACTTGCGAATCATTTGGCATCCATTTCTTTAAAAGGATGGTTTCTTTTATGTTGTTCTTAATTCCTTTCTAGCGTTTCCTCCTAATTTCCACATAGGGCAGAAATCGAGGGCCCTTGGAAGCCTCTTTTGATCAGTTGGTCCCAGGTCAATATTTTGCCTCTACACAGCAGCCATATGAAGTAGGTCACCTTCGGCCACCACTTCCCTCCCCAAATTTTCCTCTAGATTTGTTCTTGATTATCTTGTCCCCATCCTGCTTTTACCCTGTAATATTCCTTGACTATAAATGATCCTTTCGTAGCATAGCCCCATCTCAAGATGTCTGACCCTTCCTGGAAGGTAATGCTTCTTGATTCTAGCTCCTTCTTCAAATGGATCCATTGATATGAATTCAGCGCATTTGGCTAATCTATCTCATCTTTCCATCTTCTCGACCCACTGTTAATGGTTTCTTCCCTCCAGTATTGATTTACTGTTTTATAATTGTTGTTCATAGCATAAGTGAATGATTCACTCACCTCCTCTATAAGGAATAATTTTCCCATTTGTTGCCAGGATTCATTCCAAAAGAGGGTTGTTTGTCCATTCCTTATTTCCCATAATAAATGTTGCAAAATAAGATCTCTTTTTTGGATTTCTAGATTCTAGATGGTCAATCCTTTAGGGGGATCATAGTATCTTAAAATATCTTCTGTATGACCATGCATTTCATTTTTCATCTTCTGTATCTTCTTCCAGAATATCGCTCCTCTCTATTCCCATCTCCACCATAATTTGACCCCCATTACCTAGATGAGAATAAACGGATATCTGAGGCATAGTCCCCCTTCCATCTTAGGTTTGATGAGGTTTAGCCATGCTACAAAGGACAATTTTTTCAAATGTTGCGCCCCTCCCCAAAGTAATTTCTTGAATATTTCCTCCATTTCACTGCAAATAGTTTTGGGTGCATCCATTCCATACAGCTGGTAAATGGTGATGGATTGCAGGACAAATTTTAAAAGGATAGTGCAGCCAGCCATATTGAGGGATCTAAAGGTCTAATTGTTGAGCTTACTCTGAATGTTTTGGATAATATGACTCCAACAAGCTATTTTCAAAGAGATTTTAGCAAGGGGCATGCCTAGATATTTAGTGGGGAGAGAGCTGATACCAAACCCCAACACTCTCTCCATAAAGGTTTGGGTATTTATAGTCGTGTTAAAGAAGAAGATGCATGTTTTTTCATTATTGATAAGAGTGCCAGAGGCTTCCATAAACACATGGAGGATATATTTAATGTTTCTGGCTTCCTTCAGCAAGACATGTAAAAAGAGCATAACGTCGTCAAAAAATTGCTAGTGGGTAAGAGGGAGGTCACTGCCCTTTAGTCTAAGACAATAGATATTGAGATTACAAGCTTCTTTTTTTGGGAGTCTACCAAGGCCTTCAACAGCCAGAATAAATAAGAATGGGGACAAGGGGATCTCCTTGTCTTATCCCTCGGGTAGGGTTAAGAGATTTGTGGGGGAACCATTTAGGAGAATGGAGTAGATAGGGGAGGATACAACAACCTGGATCCATCAGATCCATATGTGATCGAACCCATAAGTTTGAAGGACTTTGGTGAGGAAGGTCCAACTTATGCGGTCATAGGCTTTAGATAAATCCAGCTTGATCATCATCCCCTGGATTTTCATATGCTTCAAGGAGTGAATTTCTTCCTGGGAGGTAATAAAACCATATAGGATTTGACGGCCCTCCACAAAACTAGTTTTTTCAAGTGATATGAGGGATGTCAATAAAGTCTTAAGGTGCTTAACCATAATAGTTGCAATGATTTTTTAAATTAGATTACATAAAGCAATCAGGCAGAATCCTTGGGGATCCTCAAATTTCTCAGATTTAGGAATCAACATTATGAAAGTAGCATTAAGACTGGGGCACACCTTTTGGTGTCATCTTGACTTCCCCACCACTTCCAGGGCATCTTGTCCTATGAATTTCCATGCAGCTTGGAAGAATTTCATGGTGAATCCATCAGGCCCATGGGCTTTGTTTTTTTCCATACCATTTACCACATCCTCCAATTCCTACATTGTGAACACCCGCATAAGGTCAAGGTTTTGATCTATGGTGATGAGGTGCAGAATGTCTTGGGTGATTCTATGGATTGTCTCAAAGCTATCCTTGTCTAGTTCAGAGAGAAAGGTATGAAAGTTATGTACAACCAGGTCTTCCATGTCCTCATGATGGACTATTCTGTCTCCAGGCTCATTTTTTAGTGAGAATATCCTGTTATGTTGTACGTGTTGGACCATTTCTTTATGGAAGAATTGTGTGTTCCTCTGTCCTTCCCTCAACCGGTTGACTCTAGATTTATGCTTCGAGATTATGTCCTCGTGTTTTATGCGTTCTTTCAATTGCATTATGAGCCGCCCCTCTACTTCTACTAGAATTTCTGATCTACCCTTTGTGATAATCTGCAATTGGACATTCTCCATCTTCTTCTTTAACTCCTCCTGGTCTTTGAAGATTTTTCCAAAGTCCTCTTTGTCCCATTTCTTGATCCTTCACTTGATATATTTTAGCTTGAGTTGGAATGTATGCATAAGATTTCTTCCCACCGCTTCACTATTCTTCCACCATTCTTCGAGTTGCCCCAACGACTTAGGGTCTCGGAGAAAAAATGCTTCAAATTTGAAGAGCTTATTTCATTGTCCTCTTTTGAGATCGATTTCCACTCTTACCGACTAGTGATTTGAGCCCATTCTGGGGAGAATGGAGGTTTCCATATATATGTCTTGGGAGATAACCTATTCCAAGACCAAGAACTGATCCAATCTCGATGCAATGTGATTTTCTCCTCCTCTCTGATTGTTCCTGGTGAAGGTTTCGTTTTTGATTTGTAGGTCCACTAGCTTGAGCTCTAATATTGCGTCCCTGAAAATATCCATATCTGGATCGTGTCGGCGAATTCCTCTTTTCTTCTCTTTGAGGAAAATTATCATGTTAAAGTCCCCTCCTACTATCCATAATTCCTCATGAAATTATCTTCTCATACTCACCAGGTTGTGGAGGAAGGCCTCCTTCACCCCTGGGGTATGAGGTTCATAAACCCTAGTAAGGAGGACCCAATCACTAGATCTTATGTGTCTAAAGAACCTTGTAAGCGTTCAAGGGCTACTTACCTAATCATTAAAGATGACTTCCACTGGATTCCATATAATGGCTAGTCCCCCTGCACTTCCTCTAGAGTTGAGAGAGATCACTTCATATGGTAGTTTGAAACTTCTAACTATCCCTTTGAGCTTGGTTTATAGGATCTTGATTTCCTGGATGATCATAATGTTGGCCTTGTCTTTCCTTAGTCGCTCCTTCAAATACTATTGTGTGCCTTTATTATTAAGGCCACAAATATTCCAAGCTTTTATAATCATTTAAATAATTTTTTAAGTTGGTGGAAGACCACTGAAAGAAGAACTACCTTCCATGAGTTAACCAGTGATTCTCCAATCATATGAATGGTCTCGTTGAGGTTCTTTCTACTACTTTTCTTACAGCCTTTCCTTGTCGGCCCTTGATCTGGTCTTCTGGGTTCCTAGCTGATCAGGCTGGTCTGTTCCTGTACTTCCTTTTTTAGCTTTGTAGTTGTGTAATGTCTATTTGTTGAGCTGTTTTTGTGCTTCAGGGATGAACCTCTCATCAAGGTGTCTCCATTCATTCACTAGTCTGCGAGAACCCTCTCTTCATTTCTTAGATCCTCTTTCTGACTAACTATTTCCATATTTGACTCATCTTGTCCTGTCCTTGTGGTTTCTTTGTCTTGAATTTCAGCTTCCACATTTCATTTGGTATTTTTCCCTTCCCTCTGTTTTTCCGGTTTATCTCCGTTATCTTGTTCCTCCCCCATCTCTTTGTCATGGTCATATGCATCTTGGCGATCTACCATTTCTTCCATTGTCTCCTCTTCCTATAGGGTAATGAACCTATTATAGCTCTTCTTGTTTTTACCTATCCTTATTGTATTTGGGTTGGGGGGTTTGGTTATTCTTCTGGTTATCTTTCTCCTCTATACTTCATGGAAGCCCTTCGCATCCTCTTGCTGTTTCTTGTGATTTTATATTTTTCCAGCTCCTTTGGATCTTTTTGGTTTAATGGGAATTCTCGAAACAAGCAACAATACTCATCGAATATCCTCCACCGAAAGGGGATGTGTTCATAGTCGATCGTTTATTTCCATACCTCATTGTGATATTCCAACTCTATGGCCTCTAGTAGTGGTTTTGTTATATTCATGTAGACGCAAATTCATACATATGACATATATCTTCCTTGTCTTGCGGAATCTGCAGTATTTATGAAGGTGGTGAGGGAGTTTCCAATACCCTCCAAGAAATCTGGGTCCGAGAATTCCATTGGGAGGCCGAAGAGGTGTACCCATACTACGGCCACCAAGAAATTTTCTCTATCTGGATTGTATCATTCTTCCCATTACCACATAAAAAATTCTCCATTGTTGAAGAAGTAAGGGCCACCATCGAAAACCTTCTCTTTGTCTTCTATGCTAGAGAAGATGGTTGTAAAAAAACCTTTTGCTTCGAGTTTCAGTTCCACATGCCCTTTCGGCTACCATTTTTTATGAATCCATCTTACTAGATCTCGTTCCGTTGGCCAAACCCCTATGAACTCACATATTGTTAGAAGATCCTTCATGTGTGTCCTATATTCCTCTAGCTTGTTTCCTAGGATCAAAAAGAAAGGTTTCTTTGAGGCTCGCGGTAAGAATTTCCCTTGCATGCAACTCTTCCATTGTGCCCCTAGGACTGGCATGCCTTTCCCATGGTTCGCTTGCTGATTGGTGGTTTGCGCTCCCTCCGCGCTAGATTCCCCACTGACTACATTAGGGTAGGAGGGGGCCATTTCCTCCATGGATTTTCCCTCATTGCTGTTGGCTTTGCCTAGGCCCTCGAGGTGGTTGGCTTTGCCTATGCCCTTGAGGTGGTTGGATCAGTCTCCCCCGATCTCTGAACTGCGTGAGGTTTTTTGCGCCCTATTAAAACCCTAAGAGAACACTAGCAAAGCTCTCTGAAAATACCCGTCTTATTAGCAATATTTTTCATGATGGCCTACCAAAAGGATTCTTATGAATCCATTGGCTTACACTACCTCCATTTGCATGAAAAATATGGTATCTTGGATTTTCTAAGTTGTAATGAAACACATCTCTTAATCCATATAAAAATAGTTTTCTTCATATAAAAAAGTATATATATTGTATACACATTTTAGATATATATAACTTTTAAACTTAACCAAATTAATAATATATATTTTTAGAAAAAAATACCATATAAATAACAACTTCCCTAATTTTTTTCAAAGATATGTAAAAACTACAATTGCAGTGTATTTTTTTCATTATACTATTTTGATACTTCCAATTAATATCTCCATCAAACAACGTTGATTATCAATAAATTTTCTCACCACGTACTGAAATTATTGTCAAAAGAGAGAAACCTGCACTTCCTACTGGTTGTCCCATACCCCTCTACCTCACTGCATGGGAATATGTGCAGTTCAAGTCCATAGTTGTTAACTGTTACACTGCTAGCATGCAGCTTAAGCGATGCTTTTAATTTCTGTGCCTTCTGAATTGAGCAAAAGGATTTGAGGCAACGATTGGACGTCTGGGTCCTGTTCGTGCATTGGATTTGTGTAAGAGAAGAGAAGAGTGTGAATACTCTCTTTAAGATCTCAGGCATGCAAAAAAAATGTTTTCCCAGTTCATGCAGTGTAGGGCTTGTGGGCGAAGATTTATTTTGTTTGGGCTAAACCATAATCAGCTGGTCGACATCCTAGGTGATCATTTCTGCTGCTACTTTTCATTCTTCTGCTTTTACAGTAAATCGAATTTATTCATTCTTCTACTTTCATAGTAAATCAAATTTATTGAATCGTATGCAAGAGAAATGATTAAATACCATGTTTTTCACCTTCATGTTCAACTTAGTAAACATCAATAACTATCTAATGGAGTTGTCTAAGGAGGCCGCGTTTTGTCCCAGCAGAAATCTGCTGGAATCAGGTCAACTAAATTTTAAAAAATCAGGTAGTTGCAGTGTTTGGGATCCATTTTTGATAGTGGAAATGGATTCAGCATTATCAAAAACCCTTGGGGCACTCAAAATACTAATGTTTAACAACTGTAAACAAGATTCTGAACAAATCTTTGCCAGATTTTCTGAAAATCATTACCAAATTCTGAATCAAAACGCAACCTTTTTAAACTACCCACTATGTAATAACCATTGATGCACTATGTAATAACCATTGATAGATCGAAGGTAAATACTTTTTAATTCACCGTTACATCTCGAAGTGTTGAATTTTTTAATATTAGATTTACTGGTTGCAAAGACTTAGTCTGCTAGATCACGAGACATACTCATATAACAATATGTGAAATGTGTGTTTTCTATAAATAAAAATAAAGTTTATGCTTTTGAAATAGAAGAAAGATTACAAGTAAGAAAGAATATTTATTTAATATTATTTTAAAGTTTTGTAAGTAATATTAATTTTAGGTTATTATTAATCTAGCATTCACCAATACAAATTATAATGTACAACTATATTAAATAAATATAAAAAAATATTTAAAAGTTAAGTTTGTATTAATGATATAATTTTTTTTAACTAACAATTAAATTTTATGTATAATTTTAATTTTTATTAAAAAAATTATATAATAATAATAGTTTAATTTTAATATTTTCATTAAATTTATTTAGATTTAAATTAGATAAAGTTATTAAAATTTTGAATATTTTCATAAAAGTAATTCATATATTAAACACATAAAATTTAGCTAATTTTTTACATTTTAAAGTTAATTTTTGTGATTCAAATGTTCTCTAATTATAATCACAAATATGTGATGTGTGAGACATCTTATAGTTAATAACTATTTCTTCTTTCTTGTATAACTAATCATTATCTACCATTTTCTTTGTCATCACATAAATAGAAAATATAATTCTTAAACAACTACATACAACCCAACCTTGTTACTTATTTGATTTCATTTACTTTTTAATTTTTACTTATGTTATCATTTGTACTTTAGAATTTACTTCTTGATATCTTTTAACCCATAAAGACTCAAAAGTTATAGGTATTATTGGTATAAGTAAGCTATAAGTTCAAGGATTTTCTGCCAAGATTTTTTAATTTTCATACTAAAGTAACAACCACATTTGTCAATATGTAGTAATGAGGTTAAGAGAAATAATTGAAGAATTTAATTACCTGCCTAAAAGAGTTACATGTATGTTAAATTGTTTATTTCTATAACTTATACATACATATAGTGAATGAGAAGGACTAGGATGTCTTGTAGTATTGGTTTAATTTTGTCCTTCTTTTCTTAATTGTGTGTTAAGAAACCCTCATTTCTAATCCTTCATGAGTTATTATATTATTTAATTTAATTAATATCTTTAAAATTTCTTATTATTATTGGTTTAATTTTCTATTTTTATTATTTATTTAATTTATATTTTATCTTACTATTACTTTTCTAATTTACTACTTATTTACAAAAATTTAAATAATTGATTTTAATTTTATAAATTGGAATTTATTTTCAATTAGTTTAATATGTCAATTTTCTCCCTCCAGTTGACTTTTAACTTTTTTATTTTTCTTATTTCTTTTTGAAAATTTGAATTCCTAATGGTTCCGTCCACTCCTAACATTCCTCAAAGGATCCTCTCTTTTCCTTACACTTATTTTATCATCTATTTACACTTATAAAAAATAAGATATATTTTTGAAGGTTTTGGTTGAAAATTGAATTCATATGTATATGAACATTGTTCACACTTAACAAATACAAGACATGAAAATTTTACATTATCTTAAAATATTAGATAAAATTATAGTCAAATACAATCATATTTTTAAAGATGATGGTTTATGAATAATCAGATTAACATACTATATTTAATTAAGAATATTTTGAGTAGTCATTTACTTTAATATTGAATAAAAATAAACCAATAACAAGAAGTATTATGTACCATAAGATTGAAAATTCAAAACCATTTACTTGAATATTGAATAAAAAAAAACCTTTAGAGACAACTTAGTTGTCGATTGAAGTGGTATGCACAAAAATTATAATTATATATATATAGAGAGAAAGTTTGATTATTATATGATAAAGTAAATTTAAAAGTTATTTTATATGAAAATTAATTCTCTCATATTTTTTTAACTAAGAATTTTTTAATGTAGTTATTTGACATGTATTTAATATAATTTTTTAAATAAAAAATACTATATATTGTATAGATATAAAATAAATAAATTATAATTTAAATCAATTTGTTTCTCTAATACATAATCCAATATTTATATAACTTTGAAGAATTTTTAAAATATAATATTTGAGTATATAATGTTTATATAACTTCGAAGATTTTTTAAAATATAATATTTGAGTATATATGAAGTTTTATGGCAAATTAAGGACTTATTTTGATGTAGCTTTTTAACATATCTATATTAATAAAATATAACTATAAAATGTGTAACACAAATAAAAAAAAACATTCATTTAACTATTAGAAATAATCAACTTATACAAGAATTATAAATGGAAATCACAACTTTGGAGTTTAGTTGACAGAACATTATGAGGTTGGGGTTGTCCTAATCTATATAAACACATAAAAAGTCAATCATCACAATCAAGGATTCTAACTCCACATTTTCATTGGTTTGACGGTATCCATATACTAAAGGATTTCTAAATCTAGTTTGGTTGTTTTTCCAGAAGCTTTCACCATTTTTTTTTCTCGTTAGTCGGTCATGTGATCTGTGTCATGTGTATTTCGAGTTTTCTTGACTTGTGATCATGTGAATTCCAAGTTTAATAGTTGTACTAGCTATTTTTAGTAATGTAGATCCATTGTTCTCGGATCTAGAAGTATTATGTATTTCTATATGTAACGCCCGTGAGATCAATAAAATCATTGTGTTATTTCTGTTGTGTGAACAATATCTAGCTTTCTCTTCTATTTTCTAACATGGTATCAGAGCTTGTTATGACTTGATTTTCTCGCAGGAAGGCCACTTGATTCCCTTGCAAGGAGGCCAGAAAGTGTTGAATCTTATTCCTCTATAAATAAATAGAATATAAATTGTGTTATTTGAGTAATTTTTTTTTTTAATTGTAATGTTTCGGGCAACTAGATTTGTTGGGTTTTATAGATCTCAGTGGTGGCAGGAAATCAAACGAGAGCCTTTTTCAAGTGAGCTACCTGAAATGGCAAAGATTTAGAACGATGTTCAATGAGCGATGAATGTAGTACCCAAAGTACAATCGGCAATTATAGGGAATACCTGTGCCTCTCGTGTAGAAACAGAAGATAATAAAAGAATTCAAGACATAGTTGCCAAAGTACACTTGGCTATGAAAAAGTTGGAAAAATCATTTCTTTCGAGATTTTAAGCTATTGTCCTATTGTGCAACAGTTTTAAGGAGATCAAGAATGATAGTTACCACTGTCGGTATCTTCTTTCATTGAAACATTTGCAGGCCGTTGTTCACAGCGGAAAGATACTGCAAGAAATGCCCCTTCCAGAACCAAAAACATGTGAGCCATCACCTGGCATTTCTTTACGTTGGAGGATGGTTCCTTAGAGGATCTCAATCTCGATCTCTTTCCAGAAGTACCTCCAAATAACAGTCGTGTATAAACGTGTTAGGTTATATCCCTGGATCACTGGGGATGAGCAGATTGGTATTTTCTGTTTCGTAATTAGGTCATAGCCATATATACTTGCTATCTCCATGTTCGAAAATATTTTGTTGTATAGATCTGTTTTGTGGGTTTGCTATCTGTTTAGTATGGAACTCTGTTTATTTCTGTTGACGGATTCTGTCTTACTTGCTAGATGATCTCAATCTGAGATTCTTCAGAATGTTTTGATATTATGTACTGTTTAAAATAATAGAGAGTAGTTTTTTTCTTCTGAAAAAAAATAAACATGTTAAGTTTGAGAATTTTGGGGCTATTGGCTATGTCTGATTTTTTTTTTTTTAATATAAAAGTTTTTATATGATTAATATTTTGTTGAATTCATTATCAAAAATCAATATTTTATTATTTATAAAAATTTATAGCTAATCTATTTTCTTATATTTCATTTTTTTATTATTTAAAATTAATTTATAATTATATATATGAAGTTAATTTTTTTCAAAACTCTTGAAATATTCACATTATACAGAATCTATATCTAAAATTTGTAATTTAAAAAAAAAGAGCGAGAATCTGGACCAAAAAAATTTAAGAAATCTTCCATAATCAGTGTTTAAATTATATTTTTAATAGTAAAAATAAATTCAGCACCATCCAAAACTTTAAAACACTCAAACTATTAAAATTTAATAAATATAACCTGATTTTCTACCTATTTCTTACTGAAATTTCCCTGATTTTCAAAAACAAACAAAAAGGTCAAGTTAGACAAAGACTTCTAAAAATCTCTGTCAAACTCTAAAACCTTCAACTCGGTATATATTTATACTTTGTCATTGCATTAGATATTTATAATGCTATTTAAGTATTTCCGTGAAAGTGAACATTGACTCCTTAGAACGATTTAGATCAGAGCGGTTTATCATATTTTTTATATATATGGTGATTAATGTTTTTGGAATAATATTGTATCAATGATAATTAATGTTTTGGAATAATATTTATATTCAAAAGTTTAAAATATATATATATATATATATATTTAATAATTTCACTAATTTAATAGTGAGTTTTGGATCATGTTAGATTTAATGGTGAGTTTTGAACAAAGTTGAAGCTATTGAAAATCATTTATCCAAACATTTTTGTTAATGAATTAAATATGATAAGTTATCTTATGGTTATATAAAAATTAAAATTATATATATATAATAATAATTTTTATAAATATTTGATTATTTATTTGAGTTACCATTTCAATTGAAATTGTTAGGTTGAGAATATAATTATGAAGTATTATAGTATGTTGATTATTATAAAATATAATTTTTTTTTTTTTTTTAATATTTAATTATTTATTAGAATGAGATTTATTTTTTAAGTAATCATTTTAGATTAATGCTAAGTTTAAATCTATTAAGTTTAGAGAGTGATTAAAACTTTCAAATTTTTGTTTTAGTGTAAAACTTGAAGAAAGATTTACATTTAGAGAGATTTGATACAATGTGAAGATATATCTAGGTTGATTTCAGTACTGTGATGGCAAGAAAAATCTATCAAACATATGAATATTTTTATCAATAATATGTAAATACATATAATATTAATATAATCATTTTAAAGAGAATACAATTATAAGTATTATAGTATGTTGATTATTATAAAATATAGAAATATTTTTTTTCAATATTCAATTATTTTTATTAGAATGAGATTTACATTTTAAGTAAC
This sequence comes from Pinus albicaulis, assembly GCA_034641835.2. NCBI lineage: Eukaryota > Viridiplantae > Streptophyta > Pinopsida > Pinales > Pinaceae > Pinus > Pinus albicaulis. Next base: position 2,000,063,761 of record CM076578.1, read on the forward strand.
CATCCTAGATCAATGTTATGTCTAAATCTATCAAGCTTCTAGAGGGATCAAATATCTCAAACCCCTTTTTTAGTGAAAAACTTGAGGAAAGATTTGCACCTCGAGAGTATCATTGTGTGAAGATGTATCTAGGTTGATTTCAGTACTATGAGGGCAAGGAAAATCTATCAAACATATGAATAATTTTATCAATAATATGTAAATACATCTAATATTAATATAATCAATTTAAATATGCTAAATATGTCTCAGATTTATCTTGTCATTTTAATTTTAATTTTGTTTAGTTAACTAAAATTTTGAGACTATAGATATTTAAGTATGAATTTTGCTTAGTTAACTGAAATTTTGAGACTATAGATATTTAAGTATGAGGGGTTTCAGCAGTGCATTATATTAGATATCATTTTTGGGATTCATTTTAATTTTAGTTTTCTTTAGTTAAAAGAAATTGTTGAGAGTCTAGATATTTAAGTATGAGGGGTTTCCCTAGTGCATTATATTAGATATCATTTTTGGGATTCAACTATTTTAAGTAAGTCATTCATTTATGACCATTATATTAGATATCATTTTTGGGATTGAGCTGCATTAAGTAAGTCATTCATTTATGACCATTTCCATGAGTCATAGTAGTAACTCACTAATTTTTTGCACCTTGAGAGATTTGATATTGTGTGAAGATGTATCTACATTGATTTCAATACTCGGAGGGCAAGGAAAATCTATCAAACATATGAATAATTTTATCAATAATATGTAAATACATCTAATATTAATATAATAATTTTAAATATGTTAAATATGTCTGAGATTTATCTCTTCATTTTAATTTTAAATTTTTTTAGTTAACTAAAATTTTTGAGACTATAGATATTTAAGTATGAGGGGTTTCTGAATGCATTATTTTAGATCTCATTTTTGGGATTCAAGTGTGTTAAGTAAGTCATTCATTAATGACCATTTCCATGAGAGGTTGTCTTAACTGACTAATTTATTTTTGCACCTCGAGAGTTTTGATACTATGTGAAGATGTATCTAGGTTGATTTCAGTACTGTGAGGGCAAGGAAAATCTATCAAACATATGAATAATTTTATCAAGAATATGTAAATACATCTAATATTAATATAATGATTTTAAATATGCTAAATATGTCTAAGATTTATCTCAACATTTTATTTTTAAATTTGTTTATTGTTGAGACTATAGATATGCTTATTACTTTAATTCCAAAGAAAACCAAAGCAGATACCCCTGCAGGATTTCGGTCGATAGCCTTGTGTAATGTCATTTACAAAATTCTATCCACAATCATGGTAAATTGGTTGAAACCTTTAATGCACGATATCATTTCACCTGAACAAACTCGCTTTGTTCGAGGCAGACAAATCTTAGATGGGATCATAACAACACATGAAGCAATGCATTCTCTCAAAGAGAAAAAAGTCAAAGGTATGTTAATCAAACTTGATCTTTCTAAGGCATATGATAGATTAAGCTGGTCTTATTTGAAAGCAATATTGGCAGCTTTTGGATTCGACCCCAGATGGATACAGTGGATTTTATCTTACATTTCCTCTCCTAACTATGCTATTTTACTCAATGGGGCTCCTTGCACTCCCTTCAATGCATCCCGTGGGCTGCGTCAAGATGATCCAATTTCATCTTTTCTATTTATCATTGCTTCTGAAGGCCTTGGCCATTTAATTAAGGTTCAGATCAGAGCAAATACCTTGAAAGGGTTAAATCTATGGGGAAGGGATCTTAATCTCTCACATCAAAAATTTGTTGATGACATTCTGCTCTTCTGTCAGGTGTCATTACTGGAAGCGAAAGCCATTCTTCGATCCTTCAAACTTTCATGAATGCTTCTGGAACTTTAATTAATAATGATAAGTCCAATGTATACTTATTTAACACTTCTGTAGTAACGGAATGGTTTTTATCAAGGACCCTGGGATTCCAAATTGGGTCCTTGTCCATGAAATATTTGGGATTTACTTTGAATAAATCCTGACTACGAACTGCAGGGTGGTTAGATCTAATCTCCAAACTTCATTCTCGGCTGTAGAACTGGACTTTCAGAACACTTAATGTGCTGGGAAGACTTATCTTATTAAAATCAGTTCTTCAATCAATTCCAATATATCAATTATCAGGCAGAGCGGCTCCAAATACTGTTTGTAATAAAATGAATACAATATTTCAGAAATTCCTTTGGCAGGGGGCGCAAGATATGAGGAAATGGGCACTTTTATCTTGGGAGAAGCTTATAAAACCTAAAAAAACGGGAGGATTAGGGCTTCGTGACCCATATATTCTCAACCAAGTAATGGGAGCCAATTTATGGTGGCGATGGCTTCAAGGGGGTTCACATCTATGGAAATCCATATGGGAAAAGAAATATGCTATGCCTAATACCATTGTGAAGAAGTTGAAGGTAGACACCATTCCTAAAGGATCTGACATTTGGAACCTAGCCGCATGCAACAGAGATCTAATAAGATAGCATAGCTTCTGGGAAGTTCGTGCCGGCAGCGCAGCGCTATTTTGGGAGGATTCATGGCAACAGCAAGAGGAACTCTTCACTCACATAGATCTTGGGGAAATCTTCTTATTCACAAACACTCCAGCACAACGCTTAATAAACAAGTACTGGAATATTGAAGAAGGAAGCCAATGGAAAATATGGAAGCAAAAAGAGCATTGGCTGAATGCACCACACACTGTACAATGGCATAAATTTGAAAAAGAAATGAAAACAAGACTAGTGCTGCAAGCGACAGGGGATGACATTTTAAGGTGGGGTTATAGATCGAAAGGGATGTTCACAATTAAACTATAACAATTTTTCTATGTAGAATTTCATTTTGCGATAAAAAAAAAAGTTGTGAGAAATTTTGTTAGCTTTCTATTACTTATTTTTTGAAATTTTTTTATGCAGATTTGATATGTCAACTTAGCATTTCTTTGAGTGTGTGTTTCTTAACAATCAAAGGATTCATAAGAAGTCATGTTATGTCGCAATGCTGTATTCATTGAAAATTTGTGTTTTTGAAAAAAAAAAATGTGTTACAACAATCTAGACAGAGTCTACTTTGTTTTTGTCATATTTACAAAGCCAATGGATGCATATCATAATTACTAGAATTTTTTGAACTGGTCCAATACGAAAAACTGCGTATTTTGGATATGTTTCGCGTCGTAAGAAATTTCTTAACATATAAGTTATAAACTAAAAATATAAAAGCTATCCATTAGAGACGACGGACCAATGTAATGCCCCATAATTTTTTCAATTTTTTTTACAATGTATTTTGGGAGATACAAAATTTTGATTTCACTGAATCACGATGACCCTCAGAAATTGTTTGCACCTATTTTATTAGAAAAATAATTAAAATTAATAAACGTTTATGAAATTCCATAAAATTTATATTTCCTGAAAGTAGATTCAATTCTGAAAATGCTTGTCTTGGTTCCGATAGTTAATTAACAACCTTTCATGGATTTTAATCAGTCCAAAGTTGCAGAACCGTTTTCAGAGCCTGCTTTTGCGTAATTGGTGACGCGTTAGTTCGGCCGAACTTTTAGTCCAAGTTCGGCCGAACTATGTTTTCCGCTTAAGAGTCGTTAACTCTAACGTCTTAATAGTTCGGGCGAACTTTTTAACAAAAGTTCGGCCGAACTATTGTATAACTCTCCATCGGCCGGAAAGTTTTGTGGAGCCCCCTACTAAAAACACATTTCGCGTCAATATAAATTGCCGCGAAATGATTCACAATTTTCGCACATTTCGCACACTTCATCTCATTTTACAAAGATCTTGGTTTGGGTTCAAAAGCTTTTCTTCAAGGTTTGGGAAAAGAGCATTTCTTGGAAGCAAATTGATTTTACAAAATCTTGGTTTTGGTTCAAAAGCTTTTCTTCAAGGTTTGGGTTTAAGAGCATTTCTTGGAAGCAAATTGATTTTACAATTTTGGGTTTACATAATTTTTTTGGAGGACATTTCTTGGAGGCGACGTGATTTTGGCAAAAATTGTAAAAAATTTCTTGGACGTACATTCAAAAGACATTTCTTGGAGGTATGTACGTGTTTTGAGTTAAAGTAAATCTTTTGAATTTTGTTTCATTTTTATAAGACATTTTTCTCTCGAATTTTTTAAAGTCTATGTTTTGGATTGGAGTATGTATTTTTTACAAAAAAATTACACTGAATTTTTTTAAATTAAATCTTTTGTGATATTTTTTGTAATTGAGTTATTGTCTAATTTTTTGAAGGAAATTTTTTGAACTTCATACCCTATTATCATGGGAAATCGAAGAACTTGTGCGAGAAAATATGATCGAAAAAGAGACCCTGAAGAACGTAGAGAAGAGACAAGACAATCTCGCAAAAGAAATTTAGAAGCCCTCTCAAATATTGAAGAGGAAAATCAACCTCAAGTAGAAATTGAAGCAGGTATGTAAATGTAAATATTATGATCTATTGATATATTTAAAATTTTCCTAATGTAAAATGTGAAGCTTAATTTTTATTTGATGAACTAGTTTGAAAAATATTTTTTTTAATGTAAACAGACAGAGATATTCCTCAAAATATTGAAGAAAAAAATCAACCTCAAGCAGAAATTGAAGCAGGTATGTAAATGTAAATATTATGATCTATTGATATATTTAAAAATTTTCTAATGTAAAAGGTGAAACTTAATTTTTATTTGATGAACTAATTTGAAAAATATTTTGTTTAATGTAAACAGACAGAGATACTCCTCAAAATATTGAAGAAGAAAATCAACCTCAAGCAGAAATTGAAGCGGGTATGTAAATGTAAATATTATGATCTATTGATATATTTAAAATTTTCCTAATATTTATCGACATATTTATTAATTTAGTGATTTATTGAATATGTACTATTTTTTCGAATATGTACAGATGAAATCACTATCGATAATGAGATGTTAGAAAATGTTGACACTCACACATATGGAGATAAAAAACCTGACCATATTATACGATATCGTGTCGACCACATTTTTGAAAAGTATTTCTTAAATGAGCGAGTGATAGTTCAGGCTCAAATGTTGAAAGGTCTCCTATCATCAAAGAAATTAAAAGAAGCGACGACACTATTGGGTATTCGAAAATCAACCAAAGATAAAAAAATGAAGGAAGAAGTGATAAAAAATGTGAGTAGTGCTATAAAGTCAATTAAGAGATCTAGAGATAAAGATGTTTCAAATATACGTAGAGGAATACAGATGGCAATGGTTTCACCAAGTACTCAAGAGAATCGTTTGATAACATCTATGGCACGAGCACTGGGAACCTCGTGAAAAACTCTGCACAAACATCGAAAATTTCGACCGCAAATAGATGTAAATGATGAACTCGCTTGTTGGAGAGCTATTTGTAGGCAACCATACAAAGATAGACTTGGAGAAGATGTTAAAAAAATAATATATGAATATTGGAAGAACAATTCGTGTGTTTCACCCATTGCAAGACATGTGATGCGAAGAAGAATAGCACGAAATCAATACGAAGAACATGAAAAACATCTCTTGGAAACCACTCAAATAGAGTTATTCAACAATTTCAAAGAAGAGAATCGTCAAATTCAAGTTTCACTCAGTGCTTTTGTTCAACAAAAACCATGGTATGTAAAACCTATCACCGTACGCGACACTTGTTGTTGCCGTTATCATGTGGAATTTGAGTTATATTATGACACATTCCTTGATTTCGGTAGAAAATTATGGAAGGATTCACCTCCTCCTTCCACTATCCATGAATTCATATCTCAAATTCTATGTGAAAGAGAAAGCGATGAACTATTTTACAAAAAGAGATGTGTTGGTGGTAAAAAATGCAATGATTGTGGAAATTTGACTAAATTTCAAAACAAATATTGTATTGATATAAATGATCAATCATTGTCCAACATGAAAGTGAAATGGAAGAGATATGAATATATCGGTACATCGATTCAAGGTGAAAATAGTGTTAAAAGAATCAAATTACGAGAAGACGAAATTTTTCTGATAGACTTTTTGAGAAAGTTTGAGGCAGAAATTTACAAATACACCAAGCATTCCCATAGAGCTCGATGGAAAGACTTGAAATTCAAAAAATCTCGTGAAGTTTTTCCACCAGGGACCATTTTGTCAGTGATTGATTTTGTAGAAAACTACACATTTGTTCCACAAAAAGAAATTCAGAGTGAATACTATCATTCTGACCAAGTCTCCATGCTCGTCCATATTCTATATAGACATGCTGAACAAAATTTCGATCATATAGAAAGCATGAGTGAAAATCGACATATCATTAAAGAATATCACTTTTATATCAGTGACGATCGTACACATGATACATGTTTTGCACAACATTGTTTTGGAAGAATTTATGATTCATTGAAAAATCGTGGAATAACATTCAATGAACATTGGATATGGTCAGACGGATGCGCAGGTCAATTCAAATTTGCACGATCATTCTTTTGGTTGTGTTGTCTTCATAAGAAAACATGCATTAAACATTGTTGGAATTTCTTTGAGACTGGCCATGGAAAAGGAGAACATGACGGTGCAGGAGCATGCATAAAATGAGTACTTCGAAGATATCAAATGAACCACTCTGCACGCCGACTTGTGAACGCTGAAGAAGTTGTTCAATGGTGCATCGCTGCTCTAAGCCATGAGAATAACCCATCAAGAGAAGTGCGAAGGTACATTCAATTTAATCTATATTGGAAATCTAATTTTAAACATTGTACATTTATCATGCAATGATTATTTTTAATTGTATTTTGATATCATATTTACAAATTATTTTTCTAATTTTCCATATAAAGGTTTTTCTGGCATATTGGAATCGGAGACGTAGATAGATCAATTGGAAATGACGTTGAAACAATAAAAGGGACTCGAAAATTGAATTCATTTGTATGTATACAACACAAAATCCAATGACGTTTGTGAAAACAAAATGTACGTGAATGATTGGAAACATACAGAGCTAAATACAAAGGGCAAAATCTCTGTTGCAATGTTTGAAGAAATGCAATCAGAAGAAACTACAATATCATCCGATGGTGATCGAGTTTCTGATCTTGTTAGAGAAGGTAACATTTGAATTACTTTCTAATGATTTAAAGATCTAGAAATAAATTTAAATATGCATAATTAAATGTTAAATTTTTATTTTATTGTGCAGGAGATATTTTTGCTGTAATTGCACCTATTGACAACAATGAAAATGTGAAGTATTATTTGATGCGTTGCACTGAACGAAAAATGAAATTGTTACAAGACTATAATGATCACGGATTTCAGTATGACAGAGGGTCTATTATACTGAAAGGTTATTTTTTCAGACAAACTCATCAAAGTGGAGACTTTTTTTACTTTGAAGACTATGAACCCGATTCCATAAGTTGTCAATATAGTCACTTGGTGTGTGCAGCACGCATAAAGTTGATAGAAGTTCAATCAAAGAAAAAATCGAAAATTAAGAAATGGAAAATGTCAAAATCCGATCATGAACGGATTATTGAAGATGAAATTCCATTAGAATTTTTTTGAGTGAAGTGTCCAACAATTTATTATCTTTGGATTAAATATGTTTTAGAACTTCCAGTACTCAACTAAAAATTGAGCTGCTTATGTTGTTTGTGGTTTGCACATGTTACAAATTGTTTGGGTACAAGCACGTGCTCTAGTATCAATTGAAAGTAGTTTTTCTATACATGTGCATTGATGAAAAATGTTATATGTATTGGATATATATATATATATATATATATATATATATTCTAGAATGAAATTAATTGTTCTTGTATATTAATTGTTCTTGTATATGTTTTCCGACCGTATGGTACAAATTATTTCACTTTATTTTGTAAGGTCGGATTCGGTCCCCATATGGCCTAGCCTCCAAGGGACGAGATAACAAGTGGTTGTCCCCACTTGCCCGAATCTCAGCGTTTAAGTACAATTTTACTGTTTATGGCGGACATCTTACATGATGTCCTAGCCAAGGATAGATTCTCTTTGTTTCAAGTTTCCGGTAAAAGTTGTCACCGAATGACCTACTAGGATATTATAAATACTAGCTTTGTAAGATCATTTGGCATTCAGAAAAATTTGAAAGTCTTGGACTGTCAATCAATTTAAAGTATCATTCACCTTAGGGAGTGTAAAATATTCAATGTAGGTTGGTGACGATGCTCACTCCTAGCTTGAAGCAGCTCCAATGACCAATTATTTAATGAATTCCAATGCACTAGACCAAAGTTGGTGACCCACTTGGTTTTTCACCCAAGAAATTCCAAGGTACTCTTCTTACCTTTGGCCCCCAAAGCTACAATGGAATTATAGGAAGGTGAAGAAAAAAAATTTCACTGATAGGAATTTGGTCACATCCCTTATCTCCCCTTATCAAAAAGTTCCTATCTACTACATTATCCAACATGTACTCAAGATCACTATTTCGTAATTAGAATATCACAATATCATAAGTTCTCACAAAATACATGGAATGCCATTACAACACTCATCTAACAATGGGGAGCTAAAAACCTAGAAAGCTCCTCGTCCCCTTAATAATAATGTGTTTAATTTAGTCTTTTAGGTGAGGATTAGGTGTGAATCTTGTTTTCACATACAAAAATAATTAATTGTTTAATTCCATAAATTTGATTATTCACCAAAATACATGTCATATCCACTATTTGTCTCTCCTACAAATTCCCATTATTTTATTAAAATATATGATTTTATCTCACCCAACTATCACATGTTCCTAAATTTACTCCTAATTGTTCCCTATGCCCTAAATCTACTCCTAATTGTTCCCTATGCTGCTTTTCCCTTACTTATTTTTAGAAAATTATTTTCCTAGATCCATCATAACTATGGATCTATCAAGCGCCGAGAGGGATCAAATATCTAGAGGTGCAAACCTCTTTTTTGAGTGCAAAACTTGAAGAAAGGTTTGCACCTCAAGAGATTTGATCCCTCTCGGCGCTTGATAGATCCGTAGTTAAGATGGATCTAATTTGGTTTCATTCGTGTGCAACTAAGGAAAAAATATCGATAATATGAGAAACATATGATTAATTTTATCAATAATATGTAAATACATCTAATATTAATATAACCATTTTAAATATGCTAAATATGTTTGAGATTTATCAAGTCATTTTAATTTTAAATTTTCTTAGTTACCTCAATTTGTTGAAATGATAAATATTGTAGAATAACTTTAATAATGGAAAATGATCAAATAAAATTTTTGAATGCAAAGTGACAATGTAATAATATTGAATGATAGAATGTGAATAATTAGAATGTAATCAATTACAAATAACATTTATTGTGATCAATCTTAAACTATTTTCTTCTTCTATTCTTATTGTCACCCTTATTAGTTTTGTCATCTTTCCGTATCGATTATATTAAAAAGAAAGTAAAAATCATAAATCATAAACCATTTAAATATTTAGCTCGAACTCTTGTAGTAAACACCATACCTCAAGTCTCTCTTGCTCTCCAATATTATTAGGTTTAATTATTATAACACAAAAATCGTTCTACATTGTCAATAAATTTTTGCGCTTACACTGAAATCAATGAACACTATTAATCCAATGACTTTACAAGTAATGTACCATCATACATGCAATTATATCAAATCAGAAATCAACACATAGGTAAACCATTTAAATATTTAGCTTGAACTCTTGTAGTAAACACCATACCTCAAGTCTCTCTTGCTCTCCAATATTATTAGGTTTAATTATTATAACACAAAAATTGTTCTACATTGTCAATAATTTTTTGCGCTTACACTGAAATCAATGAACACTATTAATCCAATGACTTTACAAGTAATGTACCATCATACATGCAATTATATCAAATCAGAAATCAACACATAGGTAAACCATTTAAATATTTAGCTCGAACTTTTGTAGTAAACACCATACCTCAAGTCTCTCTTGCTCTCCAATATTATTTGGTTTAATTATTATAACACAAAAATCGTTCTACATTGTCAATAATTTTTTGCGCTTACACTGAAATCAATGAACACTATTAATCCAATGACTTTACAAGTAATGTACCATCATACATGCAATTATATCAAATCAAATCAATACATAGGTAAACCATTTAAATATTTAGCTCAAACTCTGTAGTAAACACCATACCTCAAGTCTCTTGCTCTCCAATATTATTAGGTTTAATTATTATAACACAAAACGTTCTACATTGTCAATAATTTTTCGCGCTAATCGAAATCAATGAACACTATTAATCCAATGATGTTACAAGTAATGTACCATCATACATGCAATTATATCAAATCGGGAATTTCCATCACATAGGTAAACCATTTAAATATTTAGCTCGAACTCTTGTAGTAAACACCATACCTCAAGTCTCTCTTGCTCTCCAATATTATTAGGTTTAATTATTATAACACAAAAATCATTCTACATTGTCAATAATTTTTTGCACTTACAGTGAAATCAATGAACACTATTAATCCAATGAATTTACAAGTAATGTGCCATCATACATGCAATTATATCAAATCAGAAATCAACATATATTGTAATGAAATCAATGGGGATTGTCTTGTTACAAGTAACATTTCAATTTACCACATGTGCAAATGTAGGTTCAAATTCTATCATTCATGTAGTTTTAAAAACTTCACATGCCATGCCAATTATAGTTCAACTATCCAACAAAAACATTTAACATTAAATATCACATGCCAAATGTATTTCAGATGACAAAATTACTTCACATTCACATTCCAAAAGTACTAAAACCATCCAAAAATTAAATAAAACAAATTATATAATAACATTGTAATACAATGTCCAAAAATTGTAAATCTCACAAGTATCAAACTGTATCAAGTTTAACAAATTTTAAGACCATCTAAATTTTTAAATCAAATCTACTATAAATCATGTCCATCAAATGGAGATGGATATAGCGTCTTCCCTACTAGGGTCTCAGTCCGCGCCCTATCATGTGAATGGGAAACCTACATACACAATGCGCATGTACTTGAACATTAAAATTCGATGTTTTAAAAATGAATGAGAATATATATATCTAGAACTTCATGTCAAAAACAAAATATAACAAAAAAATCATGCAATACCTCGTAAGGTTCCCTCCACCATGAACAAATTTCCGCCATAGAAACATCCTAGTAAACTGCATAATATACATGTACAAGTAAATATAAATATATATATAAATATAGCACTCTATATAAATTAAAAAATTTCAAATGAAAATGCACGTGTACATATATAAACTTATTTTCAATAATATTAAAAAAAGGAACTAAAGACAACTTGTTCAAATGCCGTGGATGTTCCTATCTCCGTCGCTAGAGTCCCCGGATTAAAAAAATCTTCATAGGAACTTAAATTCAAAAAATTTAAATAACTCAAAATATAGATCTCTCTCTATATATCTCAATTTTTAATGGAACTTTTTGAGGTAGAATATATATATATATATATATATATATATATAACTTTTAAACATAAATTTTGAACTTGTGAAAAATTTTCCATACTTGTGGCTCATCTCCCAATGAAGTAGAAGGTACATCCCCTAAGGAAGAAGAAGGTACCGCCATCCGAAAAACATCGGACGGAATCGGTACCTATTAAAACATTTTATCAAATTATATATATACATACATGTACATGTGTGGAAACAATTATTTATTTTAGAGTCACTTTAAAAACACTAACATGTGCCAACATATCATAATGGTCAAAACCATCTGCATCATTTGAACCGGAGGTCCCGAACGTAATATTAACATTTTCATCACACATCATGCCTGAGAACTGAAAATGGTGTTTTAACATATAATCATAGATTTTTGTTAGATTAATGTACACATACAAATAAATGTATACATGTACATACACATGTATTTATTACAAATTGTACACATGTATATGTGAAAATAATTTCAAACCTTAAGGTCACTAACATACCGTTCCTAAGCCCCTCTTCCCTCACAAAAAATTAGGGTCTTGCGGCATCACATTGCGACACGTTGTATATGTTCGGAGATCTTCAACATTCATGTTGTAAATTGTTCTTTCCGTATGATAACAAAAATTGGCACGTGCATTTTCACGTGCATTTTCATGTGGATTCAACCAAACATATTGTACATATTAAATGATGACATAATTATTACACATTTTTAATTTACATTCAAATGCTTCTTTGATTTATCTCCTATAGCTTAATGTATTATGCTAGATATATAATTTAAGTTGAAGGCCCATGAGATAAATGACTTCTATGTGACATTTGTATTGAATCATCTATTTTTTGTGTTATATGAACATAATTGGTACGCATATCTAATTTACATTACTTTAATATGTCATGCTTCTTTAATTTATCTTTTATAGATGACTGGAGCATCCCTTTTTAATCTATCCCTTTTGACTTCGGATATGTGGGCAATACTCATCCGCATATTTTTCTATCATAAAGCAGTGAGTAAAATTGTATTCCATTTGTGTCAATGTTAAGGTTAAGCACATGGATTAAAGTTTTATATATTAGATGAGGAGGTTATGTATTACATATGGTCTTGAATGAGCTTTTGGACTCTTTAGATATATATCTAAAGAGTCCAAATGCTCATTCAAGACCATATGTAATTCTCATCTAACTTAGCCAGGGATTTGCAATACTATATTTGAGTTGGCTAGCTCCATTTCAAGATATTATGGTTATCCAAGAGGGGATATAAAAAATGAAAATAAGGATGTTGTTGTAGGTTATCCAAGTCGGACATAGAACCAGTGGAGAAACCTAAGGAAAACCTATGTTTCCAGGTCAAACCTTTGTAGAGGTTCCAGTACCTAAGAGTAAAATCCAGTTTGGGGTTGTTAAATTCTAACTGTACTGGTAATTGTGCTAGGGGGGAGAAATAGGATTTAATTTCCTCTTCTCACGGTTGGGAGTCTTGTTTTTCATGTGGATTCAACCAAACATATTGTACATATTAAATGAGGACATAATTATTACACATTTTTAATTTACATTCAAATTCTTCTTTGATTTATCTCCTATAGCTTAATGTATTATGCCAGATATATAATTTAAGTTGAAGGCCCATGAGATAAATATGACTTCTATGTGACATTTGTATTGAATCATCTATTTGTTGTGTTATATGAACATAATTGGTACACATATCTAATTTTCATTACTAATATGTCATGCTTCTTTAATTTATATTTTATAGATGACCGGAGCATCCCTTTTTAATCTATCCCTTTTGACTTCGGATATGTGGGCAATATTCATCCGCATATTTTTCTATCATAAAGTAGTGAGTAAAATTGTATTCCATTTGTGTCAATGTTAAGGTTAAGCACATGGATTAAAGTTTTATATATTAGATGAGGAGGCTATGTATTACATATGGTCTTGAATGAGCTTTGGACTCTTTAGATATATATCTAAAGATTCCAAATGCTCATTCAAGACCATATGTAATCCTCATCTAACTTAGCCAGGGATTTGCAATACTATATTTGAGTTGGCTAGCTCCATTTCAAGATATTATGGTTATCCAAGAGGGGATATAAAAAATGAAAAGAAGGATGTTGTTGTAGGTTATCCAAGTCGAATATAGAACCTGTGGAGAAACCTAAGGAAAACCTATGTTTCCAGGTCAAACCTTTGTAGAGGTTCCAGTACCTGAGAGTAAAATCCAGTTTGGGGCTGTTAAATTCTAACTGTACTGGTAATTGTGCTAGGGGGAGAAATAGGATGTAATTTCCTCTTCTCACGGTTGGGAGTCTTGTTTTTCATGTGGATTCAACCAAACATATTGTACATATTAAATGAGGACATAATTATTACACATGTTTAATTTACATTCAAATGCTTTTTTGATTTATCTCCTATAGCTTAATGTATTATGCTAGATATATAATTTAAGTTTAAGGCCCATGAGATAAATATGAATTCTATGTGACATTTGTATTGAATCATCTATTTGTTGTGTTATATGAACATAATTGGTACACATATCTAAAGAGTCCAAATTGACAAATAAAATTTTTGATGAAAATGTGCTATGAAAGTAAAGGTTTAAAGGAAAACATGTACAAGGCATAGTTGAGTACAAGGCATAGTTGAGCCAAATTATTATCTATTTATTGAACTAGAAAGGACATATAATTATTACAAATGTTTAATTTACATTCAAATTCTTCTTTGATTTATCTCCTATAGCTTAATGTAATGCTAGATATATAATTTAAGTTGAAGGCCCATGAGATAAATATGACTTCTATGTGACATTTGTATTGAATCATCTATTTGTTGTGTTATATGAACATAATTGGTACGCATATCTAAAGAGTCCAAATGCTCATTCAAGACCATATGTAATCCTCATCTAACTTAGCCAGGGATTTGCAATACTATATTTGAGTTGGCTAGCTCCATTTCAAGTTATTATGGTTATCCAAGAGGGGATATAAAAAATGAAAAGAAGGATGTTGTTGTAGGTTATCCAAGTTGGACATAGAACCAGTGGAGAAACCTAAGGAAAAACTATGTTTCCAGGTCGAACCTTTGTAGAGGTTCCAGTACCTGAGAGTAAAATCCAGTTTGGGGCTGGTAAATTGTAACTGGACTGGTAATTGTGCTAGGGGGAGAAATAGGATGTAATTTCCTCTTCTCACGGTTGGGAGTCTTGTTTTTCATGTGGATTCAACCAAACAAATTGTACATATTAAATGACGAATTTCTCTCTCCCAATCATTTCTAAATCACCCATATCACCAAGAAAACATGTTTTAAAAGAACATACTTTAGTATGGGAAAGGAGGGGTTTTTTAAATTGGGAAGGTGTATTGGGTTCGTATTGTTAGGGGGTTAAATAATGTGATTTTCAAAGGTATTTTCCAATATGTAGTCAAATTAATGGTATTGTTAAATATGCCAAGAACGCATGCGATATGTCAAAGCTTCATTGAGTGAAGCCCCTGTGGTGAGAGGTATGGACACAAGTGCAAATGTTGTGATATAAATAATTGCATATGTTGTGATGTAAGGG
The DNA here is from genome assembly GCA_034641835.2 of Pinus albicaulis. Taxonomy (NCBI): domain Eukaryota; kingdom Viridiplantae; phylum Streptophyta; class Pinopsida; order Pinales; family Pinaceae; genus Pinus; species Pinus albicaulis. The sequence goes on from CM076578.1 coordinate 2,000,078,913, forward strand.
GTTTGAAGATTGATGCAGATGGTCATATGAAAAAGGGAAACTTTAGGATTTAACTTATTTAATATTTTTATAGTATTTGTAGGGTCATTAATTTTGTTTTCATATCCATAGATTGAATGAATTTTGAAAAGAATAGGAAGAAAACAAAGAGACAACCATAAAGAGACAAACTTTCATTTTAGATTCCTACTTGGAACATTAATACTTAGCAAGTTATGAATTTAAAAACATGCTTTTTTAGATGGTAGAATAGTTAGCTAGCTCGTAAAAGAGTTGACTAAGTTGTTGTGAGACCTAGTTAGTGCATTATATGGATAAGAAAAAAAAAAGATGAAAAATGTGTAGAGGAGCAAGAGATGAGAAACTATAAAGAGGGAGGAGACAAAGTTCAAAGCAAAGACAAGCGAATGAATTTATTCGTAATTAAAAAACAAGCAAGGTTGAATTTTTTATGTATGAGGGGATTGGTGTCTCCTTTAAGGTAGTCGCCTTAACAAGAATAGGTTGGAGTGTGTAGAATTACAAGCGAGTTCTTCTAGTAAGTCGTAGCCCGCAAAAGAAAAACAAGGTTGAAGCCTCAGGTCAGCAGGAGCCTACAAAAAACTAATGTAAGTGGGAGTGAGTTCTTCAAGCAAGTTGTATCTTGAAAAATATAAAAGTAAAAATTGTAAATTGATGACCATGAATGCACTATACTGATTCAACCCCCATTGCATTATAGTCAAGTTTGCAGCAATTGGTATCAAATCCAATTATTTATGTATTAACTTAACTATTGGAAGGTACAGCTAGTTGAATAATAGATCATCAGCGTGTGTGTGTGCTCCCTTTTGCAAAGCTTTGGTAAGGTAAATTATGAACTAATTGTTTATGCATTTGAAGTTTGAAAGGTAGTTACTAATGGTTATGGTGAACATACCCCTTCAAAAAAAATTCAAGAATGGAATGCCTAGGCCAAAAGCACAATTTACAATAAAGTTCATAATTTGGATCTTGAGACAGAAGTAGATCTCAAATATGAAAAATATATATGTAACAGGTTGTAGGTATTCCATTCTTACAACCATCTTATAGTAGAAAAAACCATCTTATACGAGAAAAATTAATGCTTTCCTTTTATAATGGGAACACAAACACAATATATATTAATATAGTCCAAATCTCATGCAAAAATTCCCTTATTTTTCCAATAGAAACAAAAACAATAGAAATATAGTTCGAATCTGATGAAAAAAATTGTGAGAAAAAACAAAACAGTATCAATACAGTCCAAATCTACAAAGTTGTGATGCAAGTTGTTTATCAATGCAGTCCAAATCTACAAAGTTGTGATGCAAGTTGTCTGTAGTGCAGCCCAATGCAACATTGTGATGAAACTTTACAATACTTTCTATCCAACATTACTTCAATGCAAAAAAATGTAGGTTTGTAATACTGATCTATTGTAATACTAAGCTAAATGTAAAGAAATGCAGGTTTGTAATACTGAGCTAAATGCAAAAAAATGCAGGTTTGTCATACTGGGCTAATGATCCAAAATTGTGATGAAGGTTTGTAATACTCAACTAACCACAATTTTCTTCTTAGTATGACATACTCCTCACCACACGAACATGTTGTGGTTGACAAGTTGGCCATTTATATGAACAGTTGTTGCATCTGGAAAAAATATCTATTACAGTTGCTTCTTAGTTCGCTAATACAGATGCTACTCACCAGGAAGTTATGGTCGAAAAGGTGTCAATGTACACGAAGAATTGTTGTAGGTGGAAACAATTTTTGTATGTTCTTCGCATGATATGCTAATACGAATGCTACTCACCAAGAAGTTGTGGTCGACAAGGTGTTAATGTACATGAACAAATGTTGGAGTGGAAAATATAGTTGTTGCATGTGGAAAAAATTGGTGGCAGGTGTAAAGGGAGACAAAAGCGGTGGACTTTGTATTAAAAACAATTAAGAGATTTCCCTGCGTATAAATTAAATCTATGCATTATCTTTTCTTAATGCAAGTTTTAAGAAATATATTGCAATACTTTGTTATTTACAGACTTTGGTTCTGTTATCTGTAGACTTAGCATATCTCAAAATATTTTGGTTCTTTGTCGAATGTGGTTATACAAAATTTTGGTTATGTACAAATGTGTTATGCAGATACTTGAAGAAAAAGAGCATGAATTTAAAATATAAATCATTAGGCTGAAGACAAAATTAGAAGAGGGGAGGAGAGTGGTAATACGAGACTCGACATGACGAACATACTCCGGACAGACGAACACCAAATACAAGACAGGAAGAGCATGGACGGGACGGACAGACGAACACCACGTAACACAACAACAACGACAGAACAAGAAACACGCCAACAATGAACTCCTAGAAACCATAACACTTTGGGGGGCGATTTATTTATAGAAAATAGTTTGGCCGAACTCTTTTAAAAGTAAAAGTTCGGCCGAACTTTTGTTGCCGGTTTTCCAATCTCCGACAAAAATTCCGTTTGCTCGCGCCGTCCGTGTGCCTCAGCCTAAACAGAATCAAGAGTTCGGCCGAACTTTCTAAGAAAGTTCGGCCGAACTATTGTCGAAAAAAAATTTCTACCCCCGATTCTCACAAAAGTGTAACCCAGCTTCAGGTTTCCGCCCCGGTCCTATTTGGACCTATTTGGAATAGAATCTAGAATGTCAAATTCTGGCCAAAGGTTGAATATTTCATATGGTTATTAACTCATAAAAAAACTTTAACATGGGATCATATTCAACATCGAGGAATTCAAGGCCCCTCTTGGTGTGTTATGTGAAAAAGGGAGGAGGAGACCATAGAACACTTATTCAATGATTGTCCATTGGCTGATCAACTATGGCAGCTTACTGGAGTAGTCTTTGAACAGACAGACAGGGATAACACCAACATTAATACCACTATCTACAATTGGAGGAGAGGAGGGTATAAGAGTGAGGTGGTTAATCTTGCTTGGCGACTCTCCATTCGATTCCTTCTCCGGGGAGCTTGGAAAGAGCAAAATCATCGTATTTTTCGTGGGGCAGAAAAACAACCCTGCCTGATATGGAACATCATCATTGAAAATATACGTGAGACCATTTTGATGGAACGCTAGTTGGAAGAGGATTGGAAAGGAGGGGTTATAGAGGAGAGGATGTTAGTTAAAATGAATCTAAAACCTCAAATGCTATCCCCATCATTATGGAAATTCAAACCAAATCTGGAGAATATCATGAAAATTTTTCAACCACCACCATCAGGCTTTCTAAAGCTAAATTTTGATGGTGCTTCTAAAGGAAATCCAGGACAAGCAGGGATAGGAGGTATATTTCAAAATCACCAAGCATCTTCCGTAAGAATTTTCTCTTTCCCCATCAGATTTGCAACCAATAATGAAGCGGAATTAATGGCCATCAAACAGGGTCTCATTATTGCTATAAGGGAGAATTATCAAAGACTTATAGTCGAAGGGGACTCTACAATGACAATCGGAATCCTTCAAAAACTCCAACAAGGAAACAATTGGGAAAATATCAGTAAAAGTTGGCAAACAACTCGATTAATAGAGGAAATTGGTAATTTACTCAAGAGAATAGGATATGTTGTTCCAACTCATGTCCTTAGAACATGTAATCAATCAACTGATTACTTAGCTAATTGGGCATGTAAAAATGAAGACCGGAGGTTGGATGTTAATCACCTTCATCAGGTTTGGAATGTGGAACTTCATCCTTTACAGCTTATACTGGCCAATGATACCGCTGATTGGGATGCTCATTAGATATAGCAGTTGGCATTCTTTCAGGGCAAGTGGCATTCTCCACTCCTGCGCATTAATGACTCATCAGTATGAGTTGCCCAGCATCCCCTCATGTCATAAAGTGATGGTTAAAGGAAAGTCGGCAGGGTGGGTGAGCCAGCCTGGTCGCTCAACTTTGGAAGATGGAAACAGTAGTTGCACTCATTTGCTTAAGCCAGGTAGAAGGCATCTCAGTGGGAACAAATCTTTGGTTGTAGGAAACACACAAACGCACTGCGCACCAGAGGTATTCTCCTGCATCAGTACGAGGCTCTTGGTTTTTCTGGGGTATGTACATTTCGCCTCATATCCTTCATAATACAAACCAGGCGATGTCTCTGTTTAGGACGAGCTTAGGGGATCCTTGCTTTCATTGTCCCGTTTGGTTTAAATTAGTTCAGTCTAATTTGGTTGACCCTTGTTTTCAGGATCCCTGCTCTCTGTAGCTCATAAATTTACCTTTCTATGTCAGTAAGTGTTATACCAGTTTTATATTTACCCTCGACAGACTGAATGACTTCTATCAGATATGTATTCAGGGATATCATCATAAGCTCATCTTATTTTATTCGAATTTATATTTTAAAGCCGGTATCAATGTTACAGTTTATAGTTTTCTTGCTTATCTTTATAACCGTAGGCTAGGATGTGCTTGGATTACCATACTTATGGGTTCTCGACTTTGTTTTTATCATGCTCTGTGTTCTTCATTGTCTTATCTTCATACCTTTCCAAACCTTCTCTGTCATGAAGTAATTGTTGAATGTTGCTCGGGTTTTCACTGGGTTCAAATGCTCTGTCATGAAGTAATTACTGGCTGTCGCTCGAATTTGTGCTGGGTTCAATTACTCTGTTATGAAGTAATTGTTGACTATCACTCTGCTTTTTACTGGTTTCAAATGCTCTGTCATGGCTTATTTGGTGGAAATTGCTTCAGTGTTCATTGGGTTCTTTACCTTATCTAGGTTCCGCAGATTCTTCTCGATATTACCATCCTTCATACTCATGATGTAGTGCTTCCAAATCATGTTAGGGGAAACAAAATACAAAGCTTAATTGTTGTTTTCTTTTCGTATTTGATTGTTCTTCTTCTAGAGTACATGATACTCAGTCAGTTCATAATGTCAAAGAGGCAAACTCAAAATTCGGTCTGTACTACTGCCAAAGGGAAACAGAAGGTGGAAAAACCACCAGAGAAGAATAGGAAAAGAGGAAGGAAGACTAAGGAAGAAGTGTTATTGAATCTCTCATCCATCTACTCACTTGAAAACTCCTCATAGGCCAGACAAGCAATAAAAGGTTGGGAAAGAGAAATTCAGCAGTCTGAGGAAGATAATGCTACAGAGACAGAGATACTGGACTTTGTGACTGATCTTGGAAATATTAGGGGCCAACTGTCACTTTTTAATCAAATAGTTCATACATACTGGATTGTTAAATGATTGTTAGCAAAGGCAATGCAAAGCTTCCATCCTAACACCAACAAGCCAGAACCGAAGCTTATGGAACTTCTCCAAGATATTGATATTCAGCCGCAACACATTAAGGTTACCCAATACCAAGCTGTTGATCGCATAGCTAGAATGGATGATCGTCTTGGCAGACTGGAGAAACAAATTCAAGTACTGCAACAAGCTGACATGCCAGGATCCACTCCAAAGGATCCTACCCCAATTGATTCCTCAGATGATTAGCAGGTTCTTCACTTTAGCATGTTTTTTGGTTTTACATATCGGACTCTAAGTCCAAACAATTACTTTGATAATAGACTTAATAGGCAGATATCGCATGAAACAAGTAGCAGAATGAGACTTTTTCAATTTTTGTTTTCTTTTAAAGCATTAAGGTGGCCAATAGACCTGATTTCCTATGGGCAGGTTGAGGCTACAAACTTTCTATATTTGTAACCTGCTTTTATATATAAATAGAAAATAGCAAGGCACTACTAAATTCACAAAAAAAAATAGATATTTAAGTATGAGGGGTTTCTGCAGTGCACTATATTAGATATCATTTTTTGGATTCAACTGCATTAAGTAATTCATTCATCTATGACCATTTCCATGAGAGGTAGTCATAATTGACTAATTTCTCATGATTTTTGAATAGTCCACTTAGCACCCATTGCATAGGGTGATGCTCACAGGGGTGAAGAAGTGGGATTGAAACTAGTTAAATGAATCACATAGCATCAATCATCACTTTCGGGGCTTGCACCTAGTAACTAGGACTTCGTGGGAGGTCACCCATCCCAAAACTCCTCTAGCTCGAGCATGCTTAATTGTGGAGTTTTTCCCCACAATAAAACTTTCTTAGATTGCTACCCAATTTGCAAAACCTTAGCAAGTATTGTGCCTCATGAACCATTCAAGTAGAGATCCCTTTACTCTTTGTATTTAAGTATGATTGACACTATGTGATTCATTTCACTAGTTTCAATCCCACTTCTTCACCCCTGTGACCATCACCCTTTGCAATGAGTGTTGAGTGGACTATTCAAAAATCATGAGAAATTAGTCAGTTATGTCTACCTCTCATGGAAATGGTCATAGATGACTGACTTACTTAACGCAGTTCAATCCAAAAAATGATATCTAATATAATGCACTGTGGAAACCCTTCATACTTAAATACAAAGAGTAAAGGGAGCTCTAATTGAATGATCCATGAGGCACAATAATTGCTAAGGTTTTGAAAATGGGCTAGCAAGCTAAGCAGGCTTGATTGTGGGGAAAAAATCCATCGTTAAGTGTGCTTGAGCTAGAGGATTTATGGGATGGGAAACCTCCTGGGAAGTCCTGGTTACATGGCGCAAGCCCCAGAAGTGATGATTGATGCTATGCGATTCATTTCACTAGTTTCAATCCCACTTCTTCACCCCTGTGAGCATCACCCGATGCAATAAGTGCTAAGTGAACTATTCAAAAATCATGAGAAATTAGTCAGTTACGACTACCTCTCATGGAAATGGTCATAGATGAATGACTTATTTAACGCAGTCGAATCCCAAAAATGATATCTACTATATATATTGTTAATAACTTGAATGATGAAAAATGATGAAATAAAAATGACAATGTAATAGTGTTGACTAATAGAAAATGTCAATAATAATAATGTAGCCAATTACAAAGAGTATTCATAGTGACCAATCTCAAACTATTTTCTTCGACTATTCTTATTGTCACTCTTGTTAGTTTTGTAGAGTGAATTTTAGATGGATGAGATTTATCCAACAATTTCACTTGGTAATTTAATACAACAAGAGCACCGACAACAAAGTGGTAGATATGATTTCTCTCCCTCCTATTTATGCATCTATCATTTTGCAAAATGCTTCTTTATATTTTGAAAGTTATGCTGAAAAATATTTTGATGATGGTGATTTTAAGGATATTTATCCATAGTTGACGCATGGATCACAGGTGGATAATAACTTGTAGGGAAATTTTTTTAACCATCTTGGCAAACTTTGTGTTCTCGTGAATGAAAGGATACATGTAATCAGAGAGATACATACCTCTCTTGTGAGAGTTCAATTTAGTCTAGAAAATACTTTATGTCATTTACATAGGTTCTGTTATTAGCCTCAGATGAAAAATATTATGACTCGATATATAAAGGGATGTGTGATTTGTTCAGTTTTCAAACCCACTAATAGAAAATTAGGGCTCTACATAACACTCCCTTTTCCGATTCGTCCATGCGAAAGTGTGCCAATGGAATTTGTAGGTGGTTTTCCTTTGTCTATGAGAGTTCATTACTATTTTTATGTCGTTGTGGATCAGTTTAGCAAAATGTGTGTCTTAATTCCTTATAAAAAGTAGGTCACTCAAACAAAACTTCTCATTTCTTCTTCTAATTTGTATGAGTCCATTTTGGGTTGCCCACATCCATTTTGTTTGATCAAGACTCTCTCTTTCTTGGAGAGTTTTGGACGAGTTTGTGGAGAATGATGAACACCAAGTTGAAGAGGAACACATCATTTTATCTACAGACCGACGAACAAATAGAGGTTGTCAACCACAAAATAATTTACTTACTCCGAGGCTAATTTGGAAAGAATCCCAAGTTGTGGGATGAGACATTGGAGGAAATTTCATCCTAAAAGTTCCCATGAAATTTTTGTGTAATCTCCATGTCATAATATGTAAACCAATCAAAATAATTTAAATTTAAAAAGAGGTACATGTAAATATTTTGGAGGGAAAGAAAAAAAAACTACTTTTCTTAATTGTATTTTTGGCCTATCTCTCTATAGGTTTACTCAAATTTCAAGTGTGTACGTTCATTGGACGCGGAATTAAATTCCACATCCAACGAGTATCCATTATGCATACTTTCAAGAAGACCCACATTGATTGAACACACTTTTTTATGTATCTATAATTTTTATCAATGTAGGTCTTCTCAAAAGTATGCATAATGGGTACTCGTTGAATGTGGAATTTAATTTTGCATCCAATGAGCATATACATTTGAAATTTGAGTAAACCTATACAGAGATAGATCAAGAATACAATTAAAATATATATATTTTTCTTCTTTTCCCTCCAAAATGTTTAACTATTATTTTATTATTTTTCCTTAATATGACACTTTTATGCTTAAATTTTCTGTATTGATCTTCCTTATGCATAACATGCATAAAACTGAGCAGTGCATTCATCCACTCAGAGCTCACCGTTCAGGACATGCTTTGGTTATTTTCCAAAGAATCCCTTAGACATGGTCTTTGGGAGAGATGAAGATTCGAGTAGGAAAGATGATAGGGGAAAAGCACAAAATTTCATTCAACGGATATAGATGATTCACCATGTAGTGCAGGAGCAGTTGGAGAAAAGTCAAGATTGATACAAAGCTCGACATGATAAGCATGGAGTCTATCACCATTTCTAGGTTGGGGACAAATTGTGGCTCCACATTAGCAAAGATAAAATGAAAGGGGAAGGAAAGAATTTGAGACCAATCCTATTGAAAATTTCAACAAGAAACAATGAAATTGGCAACAAGAAAGGACAAAAAATGCACCCAAAAAGGTCGTGGAATCTTGATGCACCAGGAATGTGGAATTTTGATGCGACAAAATTTTGGGTGTGGAATGTGAAGCATCTAATTTAAATATCCCTTAATTAAATTGGACAATAAATTGTAGTTTCATCTCATAACAACTTGTATGAGTTTACTAAGTCATGATGAGGCATGTAGAGAGATTCTAATATTTTGGGGGTCCAGTTGCAGTTAATGCATCAGTGGGTGTTTGGTGTGTGTGAGTTAACTCAACTGATTGAGTTATAATCAGTTTAACTAGTTCTAACTCAGTGATGAGCTAGTGAGAGGTCAAGTGAATTAAATTATATTTAATTCATATGTGGTGATCAATTAGAGAACTGATAATTCACTATAAATAGCTGCATGCATGTCAGTCTTGAGGAAGACCCAGTTGAGACATAAGTTAAAGGGAACATAACTATTAGTTATATTTATAGAAAATTTCCCATGTGCAAATATAGAGTCATTGGGATTCCATGATGCATTGCATAATAAATGAAGGCTATTTTTCCTATTTAATATGGATATAATTCCCTACGAATTGTGTGAGCAAGGAAGATTGAAAGAAAGATGAGAATTGGCTATGTACTAGACCGATTTTGCCTAGATCATTGTGAGACAGTTGGTAGAGTGCAAGATATTCTTGTGAGCAAGAAAGAATTGTATTGTTTCATGATTCCTTGAATTAATACAGTATATAAATAACGGGGTTTTAGCATATGATTTCCCTAAGAACATATAGTGTTGTGCAATTTATTTACTTCTTTCTCTTACTTTCATGTGATTGATCAGTCGTAATTGATTTCCACAATTCGTAGATTAGATTCAAGTATTTTTTTATATAAGTTTACAAGATCAAATTGAATCTACGTGGATTTTATACATGTTATCAGAGCTCGGGGAATCATAATAGAAGAGTAAAAATTGATTTTTTCTTGAACATGTTCAAATCTTGAGATTTATTCTTCAGGATCCATCAACAAATCAAAACGTATTTCAATTGATTGAGACTTGAGTATGCTCTTGGGGGGGATTCCAATTATATAGAATGGAAGGAAAAGATAGAGGCAGTGTTGGAGGAAAATAGGTTGAAGGAATTCATAAATACTAATATTCCCAAGCCCGCAGTAGTATATGCCCAACTCTTGATGCATGGTAGAAGAAGGTAGTAAAGGCGAGAAAGATCTTTTTAGAGGGACTTTGAGATCATATTTTCTCGATTATCCATGGGAAGGTGACTCCATATGCTATGTGGAAGGCCTTGAAAGATCTGTTTTAGAATAACATCGACGACATGAAGTTTTCATTGAAGGAAAATCTTAGAAAGATCGAGATGGAGGAGGGAGAGACTATACCAACATGCTTGTCGAAGTTAACTCAATGTTGAGATTAGCTTGGAAGTGTTGGTGTGACTATAGCCAAGGATGATTTAGTGAGCCTAACACTTCTAGGCCTTCCCAAGAGCTAGCATAGGTACCATGAATTTTTGAATGGGAGGGAGAATTTAAAATATTGGGAGTGTTTGTGGTCTCACTTGGTAATAGAAGAAATAAGGCGGAGCACCAAGGATGAGACCTCCAGCATCGACAAAGAAGATTATTGTGCATTAGTTGAAAAAGGAAAGAAATCAAGGTGAAAGAAGTTACAAGCTGAAGAATGAAAGAAACAATTGTACAAGATAGAGTGTTTTCATTGTCACTAGCATGGGCACTATGCCACAAATTGTCCAGAGAATAACAAAAGAAATTACGAGCCTGCAATTGTAGCGGGTGAAGCGCTAGCTGCAAATTTTGAGCTTGATTTTACTCTCATTGCATGCATGGTCAACACTGTAATGGGATGCATGTGGTATCTAGACAGTGGTGCCTCATTCCATATGATGGGGAATAAATATATCTTTAGTGACTTGGAGGAGAAGGACCTCCACTAGAACATAGGGTTTGGAGATGGTGGAAGGCATAGAGTGACTGACATACGTAGAGTTACCTTTCAGGGGGAGTCTAGATCCCCTCTCATAACTGACAATTTTTTTTTTTATGTTCTAGGACTAAGGAATAATCTTGTCTCCATAGCGGTATTGGAAGACTCTGATTATGATGTCATATTTAGAAAAGGAAAGGTGTTCCTTAGACACATCGTCATGGGACAGGTGAAACAGATTGATGTAAGAGGCAAGAGCCTGTATCCTCTTGAGGTCGAGGATGCATGCAAAGCTTTGAGGAGCAAAGAAGAGGTTAGTGACTTAGTGGTTTAGAGGGAGAAATTATCTCTCAACGTGAAACCTCATAAGAAATCTCAGAAGGTTGTAGAGCAGCCATAATTGGAGAAGATGAGAGGAGACAGAGTGGAAGCATCCACTCAAGCAGAGACCGACAGGAAGGGGTAATTTAGAGCTAGATGTTCATAGGAAGTGCATGCAGCCATACCTCTAGGTGAGAGGTGGGGCATTGTGAAAACATAATCTGTTATGAAACTAGCTCCAAAAATAGAAGAAAAGAGAGATCAACAACTTAGAAATAAGCCACATCGAGGGGGAAACCTCCTTTACATTACATAAATGAATAATTCTTGGATGATACAAATCAAAAAACCTCCTTTCTATATATAGAAGTCCATGGGGTCACAATATAATCCTAGTCGTCCTAACAATAATAATATAAGGGCACAAGAATAACAATAGTGGCTTTTATGGGGCACACTAATAACAATATGGGGGCTATAGGGGTACAAAAATAAAAATAAGGGGGCTACACTAACAACAATAAGGGACTACACTAGTAATATAGGGACCTAACATGCCCCTCTCCTTCAAAAAAGTATTGTCCTCAATTCTTGAGTAGTTCTTCCACTTGATACTCTGAAATTAATCGATTTTGTAGCTACCGAGTTCTTATTTCCGTGACTACTTCAGGTTCTAATATGATTTTTACTTCCTCATCAAGTTCTGGAAATATTGTTTGAACTGGAATTTTTTCACCTATAACCTTCTTTAATAATGAAACATGGAAAACTGGGTGCACTCGAGAAGAAGCATGAAGCCCCAATTTGTACGCCATAGTACCAATATTTTGCAACACCTTGTAAGGACCATAGTTCTTTGGCGATAATTTATTATCCTTCTTAGCTTGCTTGAGGGAAATGTTTTTGTATGGTTTTATCCGTAAAAATACCCAGTCTCCTACATCAAAACTTTTTTCACTGCGTGTTGATATTCCTACTGTTTCATTCAATTTTGTGCCAAATTTAGGTTATCAAAAAAGAGGTGGATAACTTGTTGTTGATGCTCAATGTGATATTCCATTGCTTGAACCTTTGAATTTTCTCTTAAAGATGATGTGATGGACGGTGGATGATATCCATAAAGTGTCATAAATGGGGTCATTTTTGCTGCAGTATGGAAGGAAATGTTATACCACCATTTAGCCAAATGTAATGAATTTACCCATTCTGTTTGTTTATCAAATAAAAAAAACGAAGATATCCTTCCAAAAATTTGTTCGCTATCTCAGTTTTCCCATCAGATTGAGGATGATAAGATGAGCTATGAGCTAGTTGAGTACCCAAACAAGAAAATAATTCCATCCAAATATTTTCAGTAAAAATGGGATCTTTGTTGCTTATAATAATATTTGGGTTTCCATGTAGCTTTTGAATTATTTCCATAAATGCAATAGCAACTGTACTTGCTTTAAATAGATGACATAATGCACAAAAGCGTGCATACTTGGTAAGTCTATCAACTACCACCATAATGACACCCTTTCCTTCAGACTTAGGTAAACCTATGATAAAATCCATTGAAACCTCCTCCCAACGTTGACTTGGGATGGATAAATGTTGTAGTAGAACCAGGGTCTTAATTGTCTCAACTTTATTTTGCTGGAGAAAAAAAACATTCCGCCACAAACTTTGGAATATTAGATTTAAGGCCATCCCAAAAAACATCTTTCTTCACCCTATGGTAAGTTTTTAAAAATATCGAGTGTCCTCCTAAGGGAGAGGTGTGCAATCCAAAAAGAATATTTTGTTTTAGTATGGAATTATTACAAAGATATAAGCGATATTTGTATCATAAGGAATCATTTTTCCAACTAAATGTATCAGATTTACTAGGATATTGATGCAACTTTTGAATGAGTCTCCACACTTCTTCGTCTTTCTTCCATTCATCCCTTGCTTCAGTTAGTCGTTCTGGTTGGATAATATAAATGGAGCAAATCAATGCTTCCAGCTCTTCATCCTTTTTTGAGAGTGCATCTGCAACAACATTTAGCTTCTCTTTTTTGTAGATGATTTCAAATTCATAACCAAACATATTTGTGTTCAATTTTTGCTGTTATTCTGAATATATTCTTTGTTCCAAAAATTATTTAAGACTATCATGATCATTTTTTACCTTGAAGTGTCTTCCCATTAGGTAAGGTTGCCATTTATTTAGTACATGTAGTATTACCAACATTTCCTTCTCATAAATATATTTTTGTAAATACTTTCCTTTGATTGGAAAACTTTCAAAAGAATTGGGTCTTCCTTCTTGCATTAAAAAAACACCAATTCCATTTCTTGAGGCATCATATTCCACAATAAAGGTTTTTGTGAAGTCTGGTGTAGCTAAGACTGGTGCTAGGCACATTGCCTCTTTAAGATGTTCAAAGGTCTCAGTTGCTTCAGGAATCCATGAAAACACATCTTTCTTCAATAATGTTGTTAGAGGTGCACTGACAAACTATTCTCCCATAACTATTGACAAACTTGTGTTAATACCCCGTTAACCTGAGAAATCCTCACAACTGCTTTATGGTTGTGGCAACTTTCCATTCCTTGATAGGTTTAATTTTGTTAGAGGCTACCTTAACACCGTCTTGAGATATAATATGATCCAGATATTCCACCTCTTGTACTCCAAAGAAAAATTTGTAGTTTTTTGCATATAATTGTTTCTCCTCCAATAGTTTGAGCACATTGTCAAGATGTTGAACATGATCCTTCCAAGACCTCCTGTAGATTAGTAAATCATCAAAAAATACTAACAAAAATTTTCTAAGGAAGGGTTTGAAAATATAATTCATCAACCCTTGAAATGTAGAAGGTGCTTTGGTAAGGCCAAGAGGCATGACCAAAAATTCATAACGACCCTCATGAGTTTGAAATGTTGTTTTCAGAATATATTCAGTATTCATTCTAAGTGATGATATCTTGAATGAAGATGCAACTTGGTAAAATAAATTTCTCCATGTAATTCATCCAATAATTCATCAATCACAGGAATGGAAAATTTATCTCTAATAGTGAGCTTATTGAGCTCCCTATAATCTGGACACATGCACCATGATCCATCCTTCTTGTGCACCAATACTACTGAAGCAAAGAAAGAACTTTGACTAGGTTGAAGTATACTAGCCTCTAACATTTATGCAATCATAAGTTCAATTTCACTCTTTTGGACATAAGGATATTTGTAAGGCCCGATGTTTGGAGGAACACTTCCTAGAATCAAACGAATAGCATGGTCATGATCACGAATAGGTAGGAGTCCTTTGGGAATTTCAAACAACTTGGAATGACTGTTGAAGACTTTTTGGAAGTAGGGAATCTGAGAAAGATATCCCTATGAATTTCCATGCAGCTTGGAAGAATTTCATGGTGAATCCATCAGGCCCATTGGCTTTGTTTTTTTCCATACCCTTTACCACTTCCTCCACTTCCTACATTGTGAACACCCGCATAAGGTCGAGGTTCTGATCTATGGTGATGAGGTGCAGAATGTCTTGGATGATTTTATGGATTGTCTCAAAGCTATCCTTCTCTGGTTTAGAGAGAAAGGTATGAAAGTTATGTACAACCAGGTCTTCCATGTCCTCATGATGGACTATTCTGTCTCCAGGCTCATTTTTTAGCAAGAATATCCTGTTATGTTGTCATGTTGGACCATTTCATTATGGAAGAATTGTGTGCTCCTCTCTCCTTCCCTCAACCAGTTGAGTCTAGATTTATGCTTCGAGATTATTTTCTCATGTTTTATGCATTCTTGCAATTGCATTATGAGCCGCCCCTCTACTTCTACTAGAATTTCTGATCTACCCTTTGTGATAATCCGCAATTGGAAATTCTCCATCTTCTTCTTTAACTCCTCCTGGTCTTTGAAGATGCTGCCAAAGTCCTCTTTGTCCCATTTCTTGATCCTTCACTTCATATGTTTTAGCTCGAGTTGGAATGTATGCATAAGATTTCTTCCCACCACTTCACTGTTCTTCCACCATTCTTCGAGTTGCCCCAACGACTTAGGGTCTCGGAGAAAAAATGCTTCAAATTTGAAGGGCTTATTTCATGGTCCTCTTTTGAGGTCAATTTCCACTCTTACCGACTAGTGATCCAAGCCCATTCTCGGGAGAATGGAGGTTTCCATATATATGTCTCGGGAGATAACCTATTCCGAGACCAAGAACTAATCTAATCTCAATGCAATGTGATTTTCTCCTCCTCTCTGATTGTTCCTGGTGGAGGTTTCGTTGTTGATTTGTAGGTCCACCATTTTGACCTCTAATATTGTGTCCCTGAACATATCCATATCTGGATCGTGTCGACGAATTCCTCTTTTCTTCTCTTTGAGGGACATTATCATGTTAAATTCCCCTCCTACTATCCATAATTCCTCCTGAAATTATCTTCTCATACTCACAAGGTTGTGGTGGAAGGCCTCTTTCACCCCTGGGGTATGAGGTCCATAAACCCTAGTAAGGAGGACCTAATCACTGGATCTTATGTGTTTAAAGAACCTTGTAAGCGTTCAAGGGCTACTTACCTAATCATAAAAGATGACTTCCACTGGGTTCCATATAATGGCTAGTCTTCCCACACTTCCTCTATGTTGAAAATGCAACAAGATGATGGAGCTTAGTGAAAAGAAGTCGCCTTCACTAAGTGGGCCCGCAGGGTATTTTTGGTGCAAAGTCTATTTTTAGACTATGTCTATTTTTAGACATATGGATCATGGTCTATGAGTTGCAGGATGCTATTTATGGATGATTGGTCGAGTTGGTAAAAATAGATGGACCTCTATTTTTAGACATTGGGCGGAATCTATTTTTAGACTGTCGAGCTAAAAATAGAACAGTCAAATATTATTAACCCTTAATAATATTTATACTATAAACATTATCTTATCCTCTTGGAGCACTTCAGTTTGATGCTTGGATGTGGCACATGCAGCTGAAAAAAGGAAATACGCTTTTCCTAAGGGTTAGTTGAGCTATTGCATGGTTGACTTCAGTTAGAACTCATGTGGCAGAGTTTGGTGGAGTTGATGAGACAGTTGGTGGAGTTGTGTTCGGCTTAACTTAGTTGAACTAGTTGTATTTAGTCTAACTGATAAATACACTAGTGATGAGTGGTGTGAATTAATTATTAATTAATTCACTAATTATTAACTCATAAATCAACTAAAGAACACATCAATTAACTGCAATGCATGGACAGTTCAGTGGAGACCAGTGTTAGAGGTGGGTGAAAGGGTGAGTCTACTATCAGTTGTGACTATGGCTGTGCATGAGATTTGCACACACATTGATTAATATTTCCAATCAGGATTGTGTAGTACAAGTCAGGTGGATTCAAACTTGGATCTCATCATTATTCATCTTGGATTGCGCAGTAGAGGCAGGCAGACTTGTGGAGGAGATTTGAACCTGTGACTTGTTCATCTTCCGTGCTAGTTTGTGGGTAGCATGTGAGATAGTGCTGAGAGCTGTGAGAGCTTTGTGCTATGTATTGTTACATGTTCTCTATCATTATAATATACAGATAGTTGGGGGTTTTCAGCTGTATGCTTTCCCCATTACATATTGTGTTATATGTGTGCATTATTATGTTTTAATGTGCGCATGCGACTGCTTCTATCTCCGCATATTGATGATCAATTGTAGAAGAGGTTATGTATTATGCATGAAGCTTAAATAGTGTGTAAACAGGATAATCTTGGTGAATAATTCAGCTATTATTCAAATTTCTACATGGTATCAAAGCGAGAATTGATCATCGGATCTATTACAGTGATTACAATTTATTTCGGTAGACAGAGTCTGTAAGCGGGCCAGGTAGCCTATGGATCCATTCTCTCTCTGAAAGGTGATATATCCAGTAAATGCCCCTATAGTCAATCTCTGTGCTAGAAATAATTTTTTCTCACAGATCGAAAGAGGTTGAGTTTTGAGCTGGTGGAATTTGAATTTGCAACAAAATTTGGAATTCAAATTTGCAGCAGTTTTCTTGGTGTCGAAGTCAAAATGTCTTTCAACGGATTGCGACTGGAGTATGCCATTGAGGTCAGCTTGAATTATGTTGCATGGAAGGACAGAATGGAGGTGGTATTAGATGATAATGGGCTAAAGGAGTTCATATATGCTGAGGTCCCAAAGCCTACTAATGCTGCTCAAGTTGAGGCTTGGCGAAAGAAGATGGAAAAATTTCGAAGGATTCTGTTAGAGGGCGTGAAGGATCACATTGTATCCAGCATGCATGTAAAATCTTCTCCAGACTTGATGTGGAAAGTGTTGATAGATTTATTCCAAAGCAAGAGCGACCAGAGGAAGTTGGCGCTCAAGGATAAACTCAGACACATAAAGATGGAAAAAGGCGACAGTATGCCGAAGTACCTCACGAAGTTCATCCAATGTAGGGATGAGATGGGAAGTGTG